>CM065367.1:25593202-25965702 GCA_033032245.1 Poecilia picta | reverse complement strand
TTTTGAAAAACCAGGACTGGAGGAATCCAAGTCAATGGGAGAAAGCCCAGATGGAGCTGTAAGAGAGTTTAGAGTCGAGTGGAGTTCCATAGGATGGCAACGACCAGGCTTCTCCAGTATAAAAGTAATTTCCTTTCACTGCATGCTACTAAAAATAGCTTTGGCATTGACACAGGGCACCAGATAAAGGTGTTGTTAGGGACACATTAACCCATTTAATCCCAAATTTTCCACAGACACGAAAATATAAAAATCAGATGTCATTGATAGCCCTTTGAACTAATCAAGGGGAAATAATTTTAAAAATTGTGGAAAAATATGTGAAAAGTTGTGTTTGATGATCGGTCACAATTGTGGATAATATGGTGTTCTTAAACTAAGATGAGCTAAAAGTGCTTTTTCTAAATAGACATGATCATAATATGTGAACATTGTTTCTTTATTGAAATATATCTTGCCACATCATTACTTTAGTGCAACATTTACTCTGTAAAGCATAAATTTGACTATCAATATATTCTAAACCAAGGTAAATTTGAGTGCTTGAGTGTTTATGTATAATTATATTGAACTTCAGTCAGTTATAGTGTCTTCACAGTAACATAGATCATAAAGATAACATCTACAGTAGAGGCTTTCATTTACATTTCTGAAAATTATGAACATTTGTCACACTGTCATACAGTAAGACTCAATAGACTTAGTCCAGGGGTCTCCAACTCCAGGATTTGAGGGCTGGTGTTATGCATCTTTTCCATTCGTCTCTGCTTCAATACACCTGAATCAGGTGATTAGCAGGACACTGGAGAACTGGACTGGATACTGAGGTGATTCACTTAATTCAGGTGTGTTGGACCAGGAACACACCTGAAAGTTGCAAGATACCAGACCCAAAGCCTGGAATCAAAGGAGAGCTGTATGGCTCCTTCTCACCATTTAGTGACTTTGGTATTCTTCAATTTTGGGTTATTTCATCCCCTCCTTACTTTCCATGTTCTTTCTTGAAGCACTCAATGTGTAATAAAGCCTTGAATTTCTCCAAGGCATGGGTGGTGCAAAAGCAACATCTCTGGAAACGATTCTTGCATTGACTGACCAGGAAGTGTCTTGGTCACATCTTGTCATAACTTGAAGAGAAGAGTCCATTTGAGATCTATTTCCATGACCTACTGGCCTTGTACCAAACTTTTGCATAAGATAATAAGCCACAACCCATGATGAGCGAACCGGTCGTTCCTCCTACGACACATTTGTAAAATAATATCTTAAAGGTAAATGGCCTGTACTTGTATAGTTCTTTATTAAGCCCAAATGACCTGAAAATGCTTTTCACCACATTTAGTCATTCACCCATTCACACACACATTCACACACTGATAGCAGTAAGCTACTAGATTGTAGCTACAGTTTGACAGAAGTAAGGCACCTCTGGCTCCTCTGACTACCACCGGCTGGCATGGTGGGTGAATTGTCCTCTTGATCAAGGTCACAACGACTGACACAGACAAAGTGGAGGTTCCAGCAGGAAACCCACTAGGTACAAGATCAACTCCAACCTCCTAGGCTACCATCACCCTGTTTACAAGTGTGCTTTTGAGATGGGCCACCACCAGTTCTTGGAGCTGACCATGACACTGAACCTTGAGGGGTTCAGGTCATGAAGGTCTACACCTCTCATGTGCTCATTGAGCTAGTTGACATCAGTCTCTGCATAGTTCTTTCTCATATTTGTTTCGACTATGAAAATATTCTTGTCTTTCTAGGGGACCAGCAGTTTCTCATCTTATGTCGGAACCTCATTCCGAAATAAGATGTACCCTCTTGATTTTTAAAGGGTACATCAGAAAGACAGTTGTCCCTTCATCATAAACTTTTGCAGGTGATAACAGAGTGCCACATGACTGATGAAGGGTCAGATCATCCTCTTTTCCCATGAATTGATCATATGCATTCAAAATTAAGCATGGAAAATGACCCATCTTCCCCAGATAGTCCATGTCTAAGCCACCAATATCAAAATCAGTAAGGATTCCATTTTTCTCATAACTACATTGTTCTATGATTTGTCTGGCCATCTCTAAGTCCAACAGATCAAGAACCACACTCAAAATTAATCTTAAAAAGGAAGAAGTTAGGAATTGCAAGAATATGGTATGTATTTAAATAAGCAGACCTAGGTCAAATGTATTATCCCATCGGTCACTATTGTGACCGTCAACATGTTTACACATTCTGCTCAGACACCAAGCTAATTCTTGTAAATGTAAAGGTGTATATCCTAACTAGACAATTTAAAGATGATGTGCACCAAAAATCTTTGTTGTATGTTTATTTAAACATACATTGCCAGCCTCTTCTTTGGGAAGTTTGTGGCAGTCTAATTCTCCCCAAGGTGCAACCACGATATAATCAGCTCTGGTCATGTGATAATTTACTCTAAACATGTGATACTGCATAAATCCAATCCAAACACTCTAAACTTTCAATCTTTGCTGAACATTATCTAAAATTTTAATCAGGAAGTTTTTTAGAGTCCTTGAAAGTGAAAAAAATTTCTTGGTCACTATTGTGACCGATGGGGTCTTCATAAAAGCAAAAAGAGGAATATCCCAAAGCTATTTGGAAAAGAAATGTAATAATTAATCTGGGTTGAGTTTAGTAAAAAAAACAACAAAGAAAAAAAAACCAAAAAATTGAATGAACACTTAAGAATAAACATAGTTACTTACTTGTAGTTCAAACCTCCTGAACTGTATATTTTTCAAACATTGTCAAAATGTGGAAGATAGAAAAGCAACTTCAAAGATTTTGAAAAAGTTCTAAACAATTTTAATGCTTGGGTGTTTAGATTAGGGCTCACTCACCTAAAACTCAGTTTACTAAAAAGAAATAAAAATCTCTACTCTTATGTAGAATGTCTGAGGTAATGACACATTTTCAGACATAGAGGTGATGCTTTGAGAACGTTGATCACAGTACATTCCTTGCAAATCATCTGAAAACGATTAAAGAAAAAAAACAACAATTTTAGTAAATACTGACTACAGTGGTAAACCATTTAATGTCTCTCGAGAATTAAATATTTTCTGAGAGTTCTACAAACAACTGTTCTCAAATAGCACTAATTCCTCTGATGCTGACAGATCATTACAAAAATCCTCAAATAAATGAGTCCAATACTTTTGGACAAGCATAATAATGTCAAAAATAATTTTTAAATTACACCTTATGCCTGCCTGATGGTGAAAGCGCTCATTCTTGTCATACATGGAAAATGCTGGAGGTTTAAAGCACTGAAAGGAGGGGAGGTTTCATTACCAACCATAACCACAATTTCTTTAACAGTTGACGTCTCGGCACAAAAATCCTGGCTGCAGTTCTTCTGATTACTGTAGTCAGCGTATGACTTCCACTAACTCACAAACTTACCCTTCAGTAAGTTTGATTTTAGAGCATATTTAGAATATTTAAAGGCATTAATGCTGGAATATACATTTTTATATAAGCATAAAAATGCCTCATTGAGACTGCAGGTCAGGGATGCATCCAGAAAGTTTTTAAGGTGGGCTTAAACGGGGGCCAGTGATGATGTTGGGGCATCACACCAAAATAAAAACCCAGACAGGAAACAGGACTGGGATACCAGGAGGGCGGTACCTGACCTAAGAGACACATATCACACTCATAACATGAAGACATAAAAACATAAAGTTATTTCTCTTCTTTCTTCAGTGATTAATTCAAAGCAAAAATATGATTCTCATCAGAGTGGGCTGGTAGGGGGGGATCTAATCTGAGTGGATTTATTATATTTTTCTGAACAGAAACCATAAATAAAAAAATCTTTTATTAGCACACAGTGCCTCCATTAGATTACACAAGGTTGAGAAGATACTTTTATATTTGAAATAGCTATTTAATGACACACATTAGCACTTGCCTTCAAAGCCAATGTTAAAATGAATGGAAATGAAGAAAGAAAAAGGAAATATACCTATGTTAAAAAAAAAGCACACAATAATGATCAGAAGGATCCTACATCTGTACCTGAGCAGTTTATGGATATGCAGTAAATAAATAAGGAATATTTTCTTAATAAAGTTTACATTGAAATTTTACATTCAACTATTATTTTGTTGTTTCACACTGTTAGTAGGGACAGCGAGAAACTTGCCAGGTGAATTCACACTGCAACAGCTTCACAGCTGACATATATTACTTCGTTAGATAGTACAATAACATAATCAAAAACAACATTAAATGTTGAGTGATATAATTCTTAAGTCTGAAGATAATAAAATTGAGTTATTGAGCTCAGATTCAAACCCACTTATCAACAAAAATAAGCGAACTGTAAAAAAAATGTTAACTACGTAAGATTTCCGTATCACATTATCACCGTTACACAAAACATATTTAAGTCAATCCATAAGGTCTAAGTAGCCATAGAAAGTGACAAATTAAACTTGCGGTAAATCTCTTCACACTCAATGTCGGTAGGTTAGCGAAAAATATTTCTTAGAACCCTGGAAAGATGCTGAGACTGGCTGAAATTTCACGACACTCCTACGTTCGAATTTAAAAAAAAAGTAGCTGCGAGGGAACAGCAATTTAAAACTGGAAAGATGAAGATGTGGTTTTGACGCTTAATGTTTTTGTGGCGTTGTGTAATCAAGGTAAGATGAAGGGGCTGTTGCTTCATAATAGTGACCTTCGGAGAGAGCAAGCCAATGCGATGTCAGTCTGGATTCATCTGAGTATGTAATTTATATGGGCATCTGTGCTGAGCTGTTCAATTTTGTTGAAAGAATGCAATTCCATGTTATGTATTGTTGATTGCATTTCAGGGGAAAAAAGAAAACAGATGCAGTCTGAAGGGTGTCATCAAAAGCAAGATTTGCTGCAATCTGCTCTCTACGGGATGCCATTGATAATGCTTTTTATTTTATTTATTTATTTATTTATTTACTTTTTCGTGTCCTTTTCTTTTTCCCCACTTCTTTCTTCAGATGACATCTAGATGCATAATTTACACCCCTCTCCCTCAGATGAGCCTCATGTGCTGAGGGTCTTTGCTTTGTTGATACATTTGATCGACTGGTGGACGACCTTTCAAAAGGGCAATCATCGCTCTCACAGTTAAACATCATGTCAAACGGACAAAACACAAAGAAAAACACGGCTCAAAATGTTCCACAAGAGCTATTATTAAAACTACACAGATAAATGTGCACTACTGTACAGATGCCTCTTCTGCTATCATGAATGACCGACATACATATATCTATATGAATGTATTTATTTGAATATGTTGAATGAACCTTGAATAGATAGAAATTATTTCTTTTGGAAATGGGGAGTTTTGTTAGGTTTTTAAATTCTAGTTCTGATATGAGTGAGGATCTTTATATATATATAATTTTTTATTTATCACTCAACAGGAATGCGTTGATTATCCAAAGGACTTTTCTGGTGTGAAAACAAAAATACAATGAGATTTGATTTTTTTGTATTGTGACAAATAGAAGAAAGTATGCAAACAACCATTGTTCTTGTGTTCTCTCTGCAACGGAAGTTAAAGCGAGAAAACCGCTCTCTGAAGAGGAAGAGCATGATGATGATATCGTACCTCAGCCCAGAAACCATCAAAGACATCAACCTGGAGGAAGAAGAGCGAGCTGGCGATGACGAGAAAGTTGGGGATGAAATGGAGGAACAAGTATCCGCTGCCAGAGTTTCCCTCTCCGCCGACTGCGTTACCTTCATCTCAGGTAGATCATTTATTCAGCTCTGAATCACTCTGCATTTACTTCATGTTTAATAAATCTCAGAAATTTGAGTTTCAGCAAAACTTTCAAAAGTTTTTTTTTTACTTTTTTTACCACTTATGTGCTAGAAATGATTAAAAAGTACTGGTCATGATCAAAATTTATAGGAAAAAATAACAGATTTTATAGAAAGTCCACAGTACAAGGTGTGTTTATTCACTGAAAATCTTTGATCATTTAAGGGGAATGCTGAAAAAGAAAACTACTGTGGGTGTTGAGAAGCAATACCATTCGAAACAGCTTGAGCATTATTGCAGCAACAGTATTTCTCATTGGAATAGTTAAGAAAATTACCAACATTGTGCAGCAGAGCTTGTTAAATGGCCATTGAACAGAGCTTGTTCAATGGCCATTTAACAAGCTTGAAAGATTAATATTTGAACACCAACTATAAAGTCTTAAAAATGCAAACATTTTTAAAAGACCTAAATAAATAAGCAATGCTTAGCCTGGTGGGGGCACAAGTAAAGTCTGGTGGCCCGCCAGGCTTATAATAAACCCTGAACATAATAATTTGGATGAAAATAATATAACTTTTCTGACTAGTATAATATCAGGTAATTCCCCTGCCACTGCCTTTTTATCTTTGCCCAGAAATCAGTCAATCCCGATGCTTTTAAAAATTGATTAATTACCAGCTTCGATTGTGAAGTTAACCTTCTGCTTCAACACGCATGTAGTGGAAGGACGACTGGACTTTGTTTGCTCAGTCTGAAGGTATGAGCTTGTTCCAGAACTTTATTGGTGGAATTTTAGTTTTCACTCTGGATCCATGAGAACCTTTATTTTGTCATGAACAAATTCATCTGATACAAGTTGCTTCGTGCAACTTGTATCAGATAATATTTTCAAATTTCAAATATCACTTGAAATTTGAAAATATCAAGTGATATTTTCAAATTTCTTAACTTTAAACATTTTTTATCTCAAAACCACGACGGGACGCTGGATGAATGACTGACCTAGTGCCAAACCACGGGGCTTAGCAAGTTTTCTAGGGGAAACCTTGACGTTCATGTTTATTTAAAATCACCATCGATCCAAAAACGAGGTTTACTTTGTTATTTTTTCAGAGTTAGAAAATAAGTTGGAATTGACACTTAAGGAGAAAAGTGAAGTCATCTCTAATCTTGAATCCACGAGGCAACAACTAAAGATCGCCTGTGACGAAGTAAGTTTAAGATTTTTAATAGTTTTATACTTTGCAGCATCCTGTAAGGAGAATTTTTGTCATAATCGAAGTGGATTGAGTGACACACCAGCTTGACTCGCTTTGCAAAAAACTGTTTTCAAAATCGACCAGCGTCGTCTCTTCAGGGAGACGTAAGAGGACGTTCGATACTGAGACAGTGGACACTCTGTCTCCTGTGTCCACCTGTCTAAAAACTGCCATTTTATCAATACACATAAATGTGGCTGAATTGTTTATCCGTTTTTCTTATTTGCTGTGGCTCTCAAAGGTTTATAGGCCCTGTTAAATTTTCACATATTAATGCCATACAAACGTGTTCAAAATACAGTATTTTCTCTTGAAACAGTTGTGCAGTTCAACTGAAAAACAGATAAATGTGTTCAGGGTGCAAAAAACTTCCAACAAGCTGCAGTAACTAGATTCAGTGTGCACAGCCCTAAGCAAAAGTTAGACCATATTTTTTAAGCAAATTCCCATTTGCTTGTTTTTTCATTTTACTAGTAAGTCTTCTTTGATTACAGTCTGTCAATATTGCAAAAGTGGCTTGCAAAAGTTTTCAGAAACTGTCTGCGGTTTTCTTCAGGCGAACCCACTGATCTGATCTGTTTTCCCCTGGCAAACCGAGTCCTGTGACTCAGTTTCTGTCCTGTCTTTTCAATAACTAGAGAAAAGGTAGATTTTGTAATGTCTCTATTGTCCAACTGCGTATTCTACTGTGTAAAGGAGGCCTACCGAAAGTAAAGCTCACATGTAGTTTTTTTTTTTTTTTTGCCACTGTCATCCCACTCTGAGCTCCTAGAATCCCTTGTGAACGTATCTTTGGTCATATGTTTTCATTCCATATTTATTTTACCACAATAGGAAGATTTTACGCTGCTGGGAGACTCAGGTTGTATATTCTACTAATTCAAAGATGAAAAGGAGTCGGACGGATTATTCAGACAAACTTTAGTGAAGAAAAAAAATGAACGAATTATACATGATATAATATATGACAGTGTCACAGAAAACACAGCTCTTTCAGAAAAACCCCTCCATATTTGTTTTTCTTCTTCTAACTTCTAGTTCTAAAGCATCATGGGATATATAGTCCATTCCATTAAAGGTCCACAAATAGTCAGTTTTAAACCAAATACTAATTATATCTATGAAATAACAATTACAACTCAAATAGTTACTTAAATATTAAACTATAATATCCCAATAATAAGCCATAAACTGCCAAACAAATTCTCAACAACCCATTGAGACTTTAGGTCCAGGAAGTATAGACAGAAATGTTTTTCATTTAAATTTGCAAAGTTACGTTTTATCTTTTTGAATCCTGTGCGCTTCGTATATGAACTTTCTTTCTGTTATCTTTACCTTCACAGTGTTTGACAAAGGGCTTTTTAATCTGTCTCACATATAGATTAATGTCTGACTTTTAATGTCAGTTTCATTTTAAGAGATGACATTGTAAAATAGTGACACGTATACAAAAGAGACAAATCCATTTAATTTTCTTTCATAATGTTTTAATTTTATTTATTTATTTTGCAGCTGATGAAAGAGAAACACAACAACACGGATTTAATTGCCGAGCGTCTGCAACAAAAGAAGCTCCTGGAGCATTACAGCAGAGGTTAGAGAGCCGTCCATGCAGCAGAGATGCTGCGGTATCATTATTCATGCCGTGTGTGAAAAGACGTAAAACCCTTTTAGGGTAAGGAATAAACATTATTCACCTCATCGATTTGCAAAAATTACCTATTTTGTTATGAACACACATCGCAGGTCGCATATAGTTCAACATTTTCTCCTCTCGTTATTCACATTCACCCACAGCAACAGTAACAGGAGAGAAAATATCCTATTCACACAAAATGAACCGTTACGGGAACTTTGGCCTGATTCACAGGGGTCATTCTTTATTTAATACGTGTAATTTTGAATGTGACATTTGACTTTACATTTCTTCGAAACGCATTGTTCCAGAGCTGAGGTATTGAATCAACATTATTGCCACTGTCAACTTCTAAATAATTATCTTTGCCTTCACCTGGTGCCTCCGCTCCACTTCGTAGTCCTCTGTGCACGAAGGAGAGAGACAGTGATCGGTGGCTCTGGATGGGCGATAAATGATACAGACGTTTCAGAGCGAACATTTTTAGGTAACTTATAAGTCGGTCTGAACTTCCACACATCTTCTGCTTTCTGTCATTTCTGCACAGAAAGCAGAAGGACTTCTAAAACTCTTTTTTTATTTTGAATTATATGAGAAATAATCCCACACTAATTTGTATGTGAAAGAATTTTATCCAGAGTGAAACTCAGAATGTTTTTTGTAATGTACACTTAAATGCAGTAACTGAGCAAAAAGCTGTACTTCAAATCCCATCGCTGAAGCGTCTACATTCAGAACAAAAGGAATCCTCAAGCCTTTGCTAAAGGCTGGCAGGTTGCTAAAGCAGAAATATCCAACAGGTTATTCAAAGCTCTGGGTGAGAGTCAGTTTAAAATATTACCGTCTGTAGAAAGGGCTTTTCAGAGTGTCAGAGTAGCACTTGTAGCACAGAGGTATTTATGAATGGACAAATCTGCGATTGAAGCTTTGAAATCAGTAACACAAAAGTATTCACTCCTCTTTGAATTTTTAGTTTTGTTTCATTTTACAAGCTGTATTTAAATGCCTTTAAATTTAAATTGTGTAGGATGCATCTGCACAAAATATTGTAGGTTAGCTCAGTAGAAATAAGCACATATATATCCAGCTGTGGAAAAAATTAAGAAGGGACTTACAATCAATCAATCAATCAATCAATCAATCAATCAATCAATCAATCAATCAATCAATCAATCAATCAAATGTTATTTCTATAGCACATTTCAGCAGCAAGGCATTTCAAGGTGCTTTACATAATTAGAGAAAAAATAAAAACAGCATGTGACATTGAATAAACAGTAAGAAAGAGAGAGATTTAGAAAAAAAAAAGAAAAAGATTAAAAAAGATAAAAACATACTTTTGTTACAGAAAAGTATGTTTCTGTCCGGCCTGTCGTCGCCGGACTCCACCGTCTGTTTAACATGGGTATTCTCAGACCCCGTCGTCTAACAGGACAAGGTCTCCATCCTTAGAAAGAGGAATATAAAAGAAATTAATAAATAGATAAAAAGTAAAGATAAAACATTGAAAACGTCAAAGACATCAATGATCAGTTTCACTGGTTTTACTTTTTGTTTTATGTTTGAATAACATGAACATTGTTCTTTTATTCTATGAACTACTGACAACATGTCTCTGAAATTCCAAGCAAAATTATTTTATTTATTTGCAGAAAATGAGAAATGGTCACACACATATGATATGATATTTACATATCATGCTGGACTTTGCTGCTTGTACGAAGTGACTGAGGTGTCTTTTATTGGGATTTAGCAATATGTAGTTTAACAGAAAATTAAATGTGTAAATGTCTTAATATCAGTTTCTCAGTTTGCTGTGGAAGAATACGAAGCTTTGCAGCACACCCTGGACCTGGAGCAGAACTTGAGGACAGAGGCAGAAAACTTTGCCAGAGACGTGAGCCCACACTGTTTTGTCTTCTGCGACGTTGTGTTCATGAGTCTTATCTATTTTATGCTGTTGTTATTCACTTATTGGTGTGTTCAGATGCTGGTTGAACAGACAAAATTGAAGCGGCAGAGTCAGATCTTGCTGCAGAGCTGCATGCCCAGCCCAGCTCTGCAGGATGTGGTCAGTCAGGTGACCGCTCTGACTGGACAGATGGAGACCCAGAGCCTGCAGCACCAGAACCAGGTCCGATCCGAACCTCAAAACACTTTCCACACAAACTAATCTGCTTGGAAAATGGAAGCTGTGTTTTCACATGTTGATCTTTGTCTTCTTAAAATTTGTTTATAAGTTTTTGGGATTTTTTACATGTCTAGCTGTTGGATGAAATTAAACATATAAATTGTTAGAATACTAAACCTGTCAGCAGAGATTATGGGCCGGTAGCTTGTCATCTAAAGCTAGTTTTACATCAGTTAACAACTGTGGATAATGTAAAGCTGTTATAATTCTTTGGAAAGGAAAAAGTCAGGTTGTGTATAGTTGTCCTAAGAATCAATCAGAAAAACTGCCAACTCTAACTGTAGTGAAAACTAACACAAATAATAAAAAATGAAATACAAGCATATTTACAGTATCCTATTTGTTCGTTTTAATGATATGGTTTTAGTTAAAATCCATGAGCAATAACACCAAATTATACACAGTCCAGTCACATTAATGTGACCACCACGTACTTTCCACTTCAGAGTTAAATAACCAATCACAGAAGGCAGGTGGCAGCACAGTGCAGTTGAGCGTATATAAAGGGTGTGTGTGGGCTTCGGAAAACATTTCAATCGTTGGCGTAATGCAGAAACGAAGCGATTTATCCGACGTCCAAAAGGGCATGATCATTGGCTTTCGGGCCAAGGGTGGAAGCATTTCCGAAACGGCTGAGTTTGTGAACTGTTCGCGTGCCGCCGTGGTAAAAGTGTACCGTGCATGGCAAAATGGGACTGTCCAAAATCAACGACGTGGCAAATGTGGTGCACCACGGGCCATAGATGACAGAGGCGAACGACGGTTGCGGAGATGCGTTCGGGCAGATAGACGGGCTACCGTTGAGCAACTGACCACTAAAATGAACCAAGGGGCTACCACAAGTGTCTCCCAAACCACTATTCAGCGAACATTGCTGCGTCTGGGCCTCCGAAGCGGACGCCTGGTTCGTGCACCTATGCTGACTGGTGTTCATCGACGACGAAGGCTAGAATTTGCACGCCAGTACAGCAGCTGGACGTCCACTGAGTGGCGACAGGTAGCGTTTTCAGATGAATCGCGTTTTATGCTCCATCGGACAGATGGACGTTGGCGTATAAGGCGTGAAACCTCTGAAAGGAACCACCCTGCAACCATTGCAGGAACGGTCCAAGCTGGAGGCGGGAGCATTATGGTCTGGGGAATGTTTTCCTGGCATTCTCTGGGTTCACTGATTATTGTGGAAGGCACGATGGATCAATACAAGTATGCATCTGTCCTTGCGGACCATGTCCACCCCTACATGCGCATTGTTTTTCCTCAGGATGATGGCATCTTCCAGCAGGACAATGCGAGGTGCCATACAGCTGCCAGTGTACGTGCGTGGTTCGAAGAGCACCAGGATGAGTTTACCGTCCTCCCCTGGCCAGCAAACTCACCTGACTTAAACCCAATCGAGCATCTGTGGGACCATCTCGATCGAGTTGTTCGCGCCATGGATCCTCAACCGCGTAATCTAGCGCAGCTGGCCACGGCATTAGAGTCGGCATGGCTCAACATCCCAGAGAAGACCTTCAGGGACCTAAGTGACTCTCTTCCTGCACGTCTCGTAGCAGTTCGCTCTGCGAAAGGTGGTTATTCTGGCTTTTGACAGATGGTCACATTAATGTGACTGGACTGTGTACATTTGAACTTTAGCTTCATAGTTCTTATAAATAAGAAGCTACGTTCTTATGGATAAGAACGTAGCTTCTTACAGATAAGAAGCTAAATTCTTGTCCAAAAGGACAAGAAATAAGCTAAGTTCTTTCTTAGTTCTTCAAGCTAAACTAGCTTAAATAACTTCTTTAAGTTAGCTTGTTCTTGACTAACTTAGCTTCTGCAGCCCAAAGGCTACTAGCTTAGTAAGGCTGCTAGCTAAGCAACCTTCTCAGGAGACAGTTTTAGAAATCAAAGTGGCCCCTGGGATATTTTACTGAAGGTGAACTGGCTTCTCTCTTTTGGTATTTATTATGGAATATGAGAAAAGGGAGTTACAGCACATGAAAGTAAAACAAATACTGACATTTATTAATTTAATGTAACCAGAACTTCGAGTTCTTATTTCTGGTTACCTTCCTTCCCTCATTAGTCAGGGGGAATAAATTAGTTATTTAGACAGTTGTCCTATTATGCGGTGAAAAATATGCCAATTAATATTGGTTAGCACTTAACCCAAAGTTTATTAAACAGTTGTTTAGCATTTTGTGACTATTCTTTAGCCTGACTATAAATATGGTTTATGTTTGGACACCAGATCAAGCAGATGGAAGAAAAACTAAAGACCTGTGAAACACAAAAGGAACTAACAGCATTAAAGCTGAAGCTGGAGCTCCTGGAAGAGGAAAAGGAGGCGTGCCGGATCCGCTGCTTTAACGCCGAACAACAAGTCAAAGATTTACAGTTTACAGGTAAGAATCTTAAGAAATGTGAAGTCTGAGAGTCAATGGAGTCCAGCACATAAGCTACACCACACAGCACTGACAACAGGACAGCTTTAGCCTTTGAGCAGACTGCAGCAGTATTAGGAAATGGATGGAGGCTTGCTTGTGTTGGACAAAAGCACAACATATTCTGCTGTGGTATTCATGTAGTATTACACTCTGAAAAGTGTATTTGGGCTGTAGTTCATTTTATTAACGTTAATCTCACTTAATGTTTTGGTTTAGCGATGACAACTAGTTTTACTTAAAATGGGACTGTTTTCATTCCCTTGTTCCTACACTTGAAGCTGTTCCTAAATATTTTGTGTAATTCTTTGTGTTTGATTGGCCAGTTGAGCAACTCCAGAAGAAGCTGAATGCTGCCACCAACCCACCCCCAGCACCTCCACCTCCACCGCCACCCTTACCTCCTGCAGCCCCAGAGTCGACCTCTAACCCTCTCAGGTTAGATTTTATTTTATTTTTTCTGAACGTCTGTATATGAGAAGTTGTTGAGGAATCCACTTATGTAATGTAATAAATGCAATGAAATAAGATAAGATAAGATAAGATAAGATAAGATAAGATAAGATAAAACTTTATTGTCATATTGCATGCACAAGGTGAATACAAATGAAATTTCGTTGCATACAGCTCAGGACAGTATTTTGAGCTTCCAAAAGAAATACAGTATAAAAATATGTTTATAAATATATATAAAAAAAAAAAATATATATATATATATATAAAATAAATAAATAAATAGAGTGAAGGAATGACAGTAAAAGAGTACTTTGTTCTGTACATGAGGCAGATATAATGTGGAGACCAGATTATTTAAATGCAATACGGTTGGGAGTTCAGCAGTCTAATAGCAAGTGGAAAAAAGCTGTTTCGGAATGTTTAAATAGAAATATATTTACCAATAAAATTTTTTAGATTAGGTCATTTTGCATGATTCTAGATCTGAAAATCTAGAATGGAACCACTTTGTTTCAGTGCCAATGAAACAAAAATGTTTTTCCTGGGCATTTTGAATGAAAAAACAATCTGCTCTAATACAAATATTGCATTTTTATTGTAAGATTTTTGCTTCCCCCCCACTCTTCAGCTCATTGCTGTTACTGATTCGAAAGAGAAAGAACGTCAGCCATGATGTTCCTTTGGTGGAGCAGGACTCAGCCAAGCCTGCAGGTACACAGCAAACATCTACACACTGCCTGCTTCATTTTATGTCACAAGGTCAACACAATATGATTGTTTTGAACCAGACATTTGCTCCGATTCACAGTAAAACCCGCCTAGCCACATTCTTATTTTGAAAATTATGTCTACAGTGTTGCTACAAAGCATTCACCCCTTTCATGATCAACAGAGTGGGTGAAAAATGAGGAAAAAATGAGGGAAAAAAAGTGAAAAACACACTATCCTTCCTGTGAACCATGGTAGAAGTAGCATCATGCTGTGGGGGATCCTTCTGAGTAGCAGGCCCTGGAAGGCTCGAGAAGGAAGGAGGTCAAATAAAAGCAGAAACATCCAGAGGACTGCGGCTTCAGAGGACATTTGTTTCCCCAGCAAGACAACAAGCGTTCACCTAAAGTTAGACAGAAATGATTTAAATACAACAAGGTGGATGTTCTGGAGCGGCCCGGTCCGATGGAGAAGTGGTGGTCTGTTCACTGGTGATCCCCAGGCAGCCTGACGGAAAGCAGAGCATGAAGAATGGAGGGAAAGTGCAGCGTTAGAGAGTCCACCCTCACCCCCTGCTGGGATGGCAGACGCTAAATACCAATTTAAAGGGGGAACATATTTCTACAAAATATTTATCATTATTTTGTAGAAATCAGTTTTGCTTTAACAATAAAGTGTTACTTTTTAGACTTATTTGGTTTTGTCAAAAAAGCCAAAGTTGGTTATTCACAACTTTTTTGTCAAAGCAATATTAATAGTGTAACATCCAGGGGGGTGAATACTTTTTATATGTGCTTGATTGAAAAGGAAATGTTTATTTTACTATTTGCATTGGAACATATCCTTGTTCACATCTCTATTATGCCACACATTTAGTGGTGATACTTAAACTCTGTGATTACAACTATTCATAAGAGAGTCCACACGCTATAACATGGACTTCTCGGGACCAGAATGGTCAGATAGTTTTATACCACGATGCAGATTTTCAAAAGCTGGTGGAAAATGATGTCAGTGACTTTCTGAATTTGATTAACAGGTTAACAAAATTTCAGCATTGAAAATATTCGCAGGTCTTTGTTCCTTTGGTTCTTTTTTTTTTAGATCTCTGCCTTTAGGAAAAATATCTACTGCCTGTTCCTCTATACCATTCAGTGCATAGTGGGGGGCATAAAACAGTATTTAATGATACTTTTTCTTTTTTTGCCTTCTTTTAAAATGACTAATATTCTTTCAGCTGCTTTAACCAGAAGCGCGCTTCGTGTTCAAAGGTTTATTATTCAAATTAAGTTCTCAGTTTTTCCCTGGATTGTATTCTGTCTGTATGGCATAATTGGTTTAAATACTTTAAGATGTTTTTCATTTTACATTCGATCTTTGAAAAATGAAAGTTTCTTATTAGGACAAAATGTGTCAATTAAAAAAGGTTTACGATGCCATCCTTCTCAAAATCTGCATGTTTGACCTCCTCAGTTAACATTTTAAATTCTTTAATTTGTGAATTTAAATTGAAGCCTTGACTTGTTGAAGCAGGTGAGTCGTCCGTGTTGACTAAACAGATTGAGCTGAGTCCTCATTTTGTCCAATAGTGATCAAAAATGTGAGGTCTGAATTGAGCACCAGACACACAGTATTTTAAAATTACATACGAGATTGAATAGGCACCAACCAAGGATCTTCTGCTCTGACTCCCGAATAATGGTTTCATTTTAAGCACTGAAGGAAAATATTTTGCTATTACTTTTACACAAAATTGTTTTTATGTAACACTTTTAAAAGACATCTCTGGAACAAACGTTCGATTGTGAGCGCCGCTGAATGTTCCATTTTAGAAAATTAAATATTAACATCCTTTTTTGTGAATGGGCAGAGTTTTTGGCTGAAATAAATTATTTGTTCTCATCTCTTTCAGCCTCTCCTTGAAAAACTTTTGTATGGAAAATTGCATATTCGCGTGTGCTTTTATATGGAGAGCCATTCTTGGCTAAGTTTGCTAACCTCAGATATTCCCATTTAACAGAGTCTGAACTGTGATTACTGCTAAATCGGTTGTCATGGTAACAGTTATGAAATTTCCCATGATTACAGCCGAGCTCAACATCAAAAATAATTATATTACAAACGGCCAAAAAGATGCAAGATTAGATTGTTCACCAAGCTTTCATTCTAGACCTTGTTGAAAACTTAATGAAAAGTTCTAATGCTGCTAATCTATTTTAGAAACGAAAAAAAAACACTTTTAATCTAGGGTCCTTCAGTCATGTTCAATAAATTTCAATATTTATGAAAAGCTCAATTATTTTCGCACTTTTGTTTTCTAAGTGACACACAATATATAGATTAATTACATGGAAACTGATGTTTTCAATCCTTTTATTTATTATAATGATTTTCATATTGCAGCTAGAGTAATGCTGTAAGATGCATGTTGCACCTCTTTTCAAGACAACATTGAAAATCAGTATATAACATCAGTCTAAAAAATTCTTTTTTTAAAACAGTCGTTAGCTTAATAAAAACACCTGCTTAAGGATTTTTTAAAATAAAAGATACTTTTAATTTGGCAAGCGAGCCTCATCAGAATCTTTATTTTAAGATATTTTATAGGCTGTATAGATAAGGACATGATAAATATTAAACAAACAGTCTCTAACAACACTTCTACACACGTTCTACAAAGCCATGTCAGGATCATATCAAGGTCACATCAGGGCAGATGTGGCCCTGATGTGACCTTGATCTGGGTTACATCAAGGCTACCTCAGTTCCTCCACCAACTCTGTAATCAATTCTTCATGTTGCCACAAGATGGTCCAATCAGTGAGCGTCGGTTTTAAGTTCAGTCTGACTCAGGTCCTGGTGAGAGGCATTCAAAATTTCACAGAATCCCACTTACTGTTTGGTGGCGAAGAATTAGTAAAGTGAAATTCTGCTGCTGCATTTCAGATGTCTGGGTCAAGCTGCAAAGATGTCAGTGAGCAAGTTGGCCCAAAAAAAACTCATTCAGTTCCACCAGTTGTGTCTCAGGCATTGGTCTGAAATCTTAGCAAACGTTTATAAAAAGCTTTTAAAAATATACTAAAAGCATTTCACCCAAGTAATACCACTGAAAGGTAGTTCTAACAAATGCTGAAGAAAACTTCAAATACGTTTTTTTTGGAAACATTTGTGTGACTTAATGCCAAGCAGTGTGGACAATATGGTTTCTCTTTCTTTGGGGTGTTAAAACATCTGACATCAAATGTAGGAACATTGAAATGTGACTCCTGTGTTCATTTCTCACTGCAAAGTAGACATCCGGCACCAGGCGGTGGAGGAAATGATGCAGAGGATAAAAAAGGGAGTTCAACTTCGACCAGTGAAACAGTCACCAAACAGAAGTGAACCAAAGGTAACAACAGCCTATGAGGCCTTTATGCTAACATGATCTATTGTCTTTATATCTACATTTTAAAATCGATTTGTTTTCAGTTGCAAATGTTGTGAATTCATGATGAAGCACCTGAACGCAGAAACTGATACAAGGGAAGTTGAAGCTACTGAGAGTCAAGAGTGTAGCTTGTAAGGCTTTAAAAGTAGAACCTTACATCAAATTTGGATTTGGTATCTGACTGATACAGATAAATGTACGCAGCATGACACACACATACACACATGCACACCCATACACACATTCACACATGGAAATAAACACATGGGCACGGCACGCAGTGGACTCTCAGCTGAACTGACAGGACTGCTGCTTTGGTGCTTCATGGACAGTGAACCGTCTGACTGGGCCAGTTTGATATTTTGCATACTTAGAGGAGAAATGAGCAGCCACTCCCAATTTACAAAAAAATTGAAGAAGGAGGAGCTAACTAAAAACTTAAATACAAAAGGTTAGTGTACAATGCACCCAAATTGCATTTGGTTAAGGTCAGACATGACATTGGACCAAACAGCATTATTCAGTCCCAGATTGGCACATAATGGTCCGTTTGTTAAAACAGACCAGGTAAACTGTCTTCAACAAGAATTTATAGACACTGATGAGCCAGAAAAGGGCAGAGTGTCTTCTCCGGATCGGGGAGAGTGTCCTGCCTCAAGTGGAGGATTTGAAGTATCTTGGGGTCTTGATCACGAATGAGAAGAAAATGGAGTGGGAGATCCACAGACGGATTGGCGCAGTGTCCGCAGTGAAGTAGGCACTGTGCCGGTCTGTCGTGGTCAAGAGAGAGCTGGGTCACAAAGCGAAACTCTCCATTTACAAGTTGATCTACCTTCCATCATCTATGGTCATGAGCTTTGGGTCATGACTGAAAGAACGAGGTCACAGATACAAGCGGCTGAAATGGGTTTCCCCCGTAGGGTGGCTGGGCTCCCTTAGAGATAAGGTGAGAAGCTCGGTCATCCAGGAGGGACTCAGTCGAGCTGCTGCTCCTTCACGTCAAAAGGAGCCAGTTGAGGCTCGAGCATCTGGCTAGGATGCCTCCTGGACGCCTCCTTGGTGAGGCGTTCCAGGCACGTCCCACCAGGAGGAGGCCCCGGGGAAGACCCAGGGCACGCTGGAGGGACGATGTTTCTCAGCTGATCTAGGAACGCCTTGGGATTCTCCCTCAGGAGCTGGAACAAGTGGCTGTGAAGAGTTTGGGCCTCCCTACTTAGGTTGCTACCCCCGTGACCTGACCCTGGATAAGCAGAAGAAGATGGATAGATGGATGACAGTGAGATAAAGAGGAAGAAATATCATTGGCCAATGGACTGTTGTCAATGTACCAGGGCAATGTGAGGGTAACACTCTGGCCAACATGTCCACAACAACCCCAATTTACAGTTCTGCACCATCCAGCCTTCCTGGACCTCACTGAGGAGTTCTTGTCCTCATGGTGGTGAAAGGTGTATATCTGTCTGCTCCTCCAGGCTATAGAGGAGGCCTGTGGCCAAACTGATGTAACAACGATGGATTGGTCACTCCAGAAGACTCTTCCCATGTTGCATTATTTATTGACAGCACACTGCCTGTAATGTTGACGAGGCCCTGTGGCTGGGGAAAGAGAGAGGCTCGTTATGCTTGGTGTGACCTTTTTTTGGACTTAGGTAATTACAAAAAAGTGTGACATGAAGAGAAAAAGGTCTATGTCATGTAGCGTTGGTGAATTTGATTTTACACTTTCTCTGTAGAAATACTACGAGTGTTGTAAGATTCTTACAAGGGTATACCTGACTGAAGCGTTTTATACTGAAAATGATCTATTATTAGATTAGAGGACGGCCGATACCCTGCAGGTTTTAGAAATGTCTCTGCTTCAGCACATCTGAGTCAAAAAATCAGGCCATCAGCAGGACTTGACTGCATACCGAGGAGGTGGTTCGGTCCTTTGAGGCGTGCTGAACCATCTTAAACTTTCAGGACACCAGAGCCTCAAGGACCGAATTTCTATCACCTGACCTGAGATGATAATTGCGTGAAGTGTTATAAAAACCATGCCCGTGTTTTCAAAATTGTGACTAAAAGAGTTGTGAACATTATTTTTCAATGGTTACATAAGGAAAACAAAAATAACAAGAAACCACTCTCATTGCACTCAAGTGTCCTTTTGTGATCAAGTTGATGATTAAAGCACTTGAGATGTTAAGTTTTCATCAGCAGGCCTTTGTGAATAGAAACCTGATTTTTTATTTTTTTTTTCCTCTGATTCATTTATCCTTTAGTTTGTGTTAGACCCAATTGGTAGTGTGTCCTCAAACCGAGTGAATTAACATGGTCAAAATGGGTTTCTTTGTAGGATTTAGTTAGGCTGAGGACATAGAGAAAATAGAAAGGTAGATTCTACAGGATCATGGTAAAATTCATGAGCAGTCTTCTGGGCTTGGAAATAATTGGTATGCTGGAGATTTATGTCATTGGGATTTTCAGTGTTTTATCGTTCAGTCAGCTTATAACTTAGTAGATTGTACCAGTTCTGTGCTGTACATGCATTCCTAACACAGACTCATTGTAGCTTCAGATCCACCTCTGAAATTTATGATACCTGTTGCAGACATGGGCAGTTTTACAACAAAAAAGCATTTAAAAGTCAGACGCATGACATTTACTACAACGCACGTTCAAACAAGTCGCGGTTCTAACTTTCATTCAGATGACGAAGCATGAATTTATTTCAGAGCAACAAGATGTGTCTGCTATTCTGTATCTTTATGCTCAAAATGTTTTTTTTTCTTTCATACTAAAACTGACATCAATGGTCGGGAGTTTGAAGAACAACTGTACCAAATGCAGAATACATTAAACACTAAACACGGACATGGGAAATGGAGAATTGTGATTGGAACAGAAAATGTTTTTGCTGCTAAAATCACTGAAGTATACCAGCTGCAGATATAAAGTGTTCCAAAGCCTGTATTTTTTTTTTGCGCGTGTGTGCGCCCACGTGTGTGTGAGTGTGTGTCTCCATGTGTGTTGAGCATGCAGTATATTGTTCAGTGCTCTCAAATCCATCAGTGTTCGGGATTATCTAAGAGCTTCTTGTTTTGTTAAAACATGACGTACGGTCAGGACTTCTTTCAGTCTCCTTGTTCCTCCTTAACAACTCTGTCAAATTAGATAGCATTAGGGGCTGCTCTGCAAGGTCATTATAAATAATGAGGATGGAAAAATTGTCATGACTCAAAATGCTTATGTGTTAACACATTTGCTTCTTGTAGAAAGCATACATCTTCATGCTTGAGTACAATGTTGTATCTTTGTGGTGAGAGAAGCAATTTATTCTTTAAGTGCTGAATGAGGTAAAATAAGCATAATGTGTCAGGCCACTGTTTATTTACCAAACCCATTTTCTCCTCCTATTTTCCTTTTATCAGATGGAGAGGCTGCCCTCTAATTCTGCCATTCAAGAACTTAAAGGAATCATGGTAATGGGACTTTGAAGCCGTGTTTTGCTAGTTAAACTTTCCTTTTTTTTCCTTATGTGTTATGGAAATCTTTACTTTAGCACCCGTTTCTAGAAAAGTAGTCAAAAACAGTATAGGTAGAAAGTACAAAACATGTATTTGATTGAGGTAATTAACTGGTTGGATATACATACATAACTAGATATCTGATTAAATGTTCTTTTAGTCGAGAATTCACAGTAAAACAAATTCAAGAATTACATTTATTTGTGTCCCACATGATTTCTTGACCTGTCCAGGAGAATTTCAGCAAAACTCGCCCTCAGCCTAAAGCTGTGTCACCATCACCAGGCCAGGACGAAGAGCTGCAGAGGGTTCTTCTAAGAAGGCGGGACATCCTGAAGTCCTAACATAACGCCACAAGTCATTCTCCTCATAATCTACATCATGAAATGCTTCTATCGTTAAGTTATTGGATTCATCCAGAAGTGTAATGTTTAGGTTAAAGTCAATAAAGCTTTCACGCAGCGTCAGTGGATAAGAGTCATGTAGTACAGGATGATCCCCTTTGGTTACGTTCACACTGCAGCCTGTAGTGACCCAATTCCAATTTTTTTCACACTTCCAAATGTACACTTGTGAATGGGCAAACGACCTGAAAGTGTCCCGCATGTGCACTAGAGAGCACAGTCGAAAAAAAAATCAGTAAAGTTACACATAGAGAGCATTCTGTGTTT
Organism: Poecilia picta; assembly: GCA_033032245.1. Lineage (NCBI taxonomy): Eukaryota > Metazoa > Chordata > Actinopteri > Cyprinodontiformes > Poeciliidae > Poecilia > Poecilia picta. Next base: position 25,943,625 of record CM065367.1, on the reverse strand, counting down.
TTAAACTGCCATATAGAAGAAGTGTTAAATGTGGAAGTAAACATGGATGCTAACGGTGGAGCATAGCTTATACATTTGAAGTTATTGTCCGACTTGAGCCAGAATATTGACAACTTAATCCTCATTATAGTCATTATAGTAAGATGAACTTTTGGTCACATTTGATCGGATATGTATTGGATATCCGGGTCGCAGTCGAAAAAACTCCGACATTTGTTGGTCAGGTTGTCATGAAAACATCAGATTACAGCAAAATAATAGAAATCGGAATTGGGTTACTTCAGGCTGCAGCCTTTGACTCAACAAACTTACTTCTGAGGACAAATAACTAAAATTTAAGTCAATATTTTGGATAGGTTTGGGTTTGTTTTTCTTTTCAGATTTTGTCCCGTTTCTATCTGAGAGTGAAACCTTATGGTTTATTGTGGTTGGATGTGAAGACAGTAGATCACCTATAGAGAACTGCATTTTCAATTAAGTTTGATTCTAAGAATCCCTGATATAATTTACATATAAAAAAAATCTCCACACATGAAAGAGGGAAAAATAGAAACTGTTTGGCCTTTGAACTAAAATGAATGACTATTGATTTGCTCTGAGAGTCTTAATCTGGTCAAATGAAAGTTATAAACGCAGCATCACTTTTTAGAGGCTTATTAAACTCTTTTTTTCGATCAGTGCACTTTTATTTGCTATGTGTTGAATAAGGTTGTGAATTTGTAGCCTTGAGCTTTTTTCAATGCATATTGTTTTGGTGTAGCTGGGTTTGGGTCTGGCAGCCTTTCAGTGGTCTATGGGTCATAGAGGATGTCATTCCTGCTCTTTATGCCATTATGTTTTTGGCAAGGCATCCACTCAGCAGTGTCTTATACTTGGTGACTTTTAAATACTTAAGTGTGCCGAAAACCATGCATCACCCTAAATCAATGGTCAAACCAAGTTTACAGCTATCTTCAACAGAAAGGCTTGATGAGCAGCAACTTTGACTGATAGTTATTTTGCCTGATCTTATTGACATAAAAATAATATCTCGTTTTATTAAAGTCAGTAGCATACAATTTTCTTGCAATTTTGTTATTGTCCGGCAGATATTTTCTTTGCTGAATTTCTTTGAATAAAACCAAAATATAAATACAGTATGTTGCAGAAAATGTCTGCGTTCTGTGGGTCGCTTGTAGCCAACCCACAGAACGCTCACAGAAACAATTTGATATTTTGCTCAGCAAGAATTACAGGCAAATGATACAGTTAAAGCTGCAATAGGTACATTTGACAAATATATGATTATTATATATTTGTTCAAACATTCACTATATCCTCACAGTACAGGACAATAGTGAACACATCCGCTTCCTTTGGCTTCAGAAACCACCAACCTCTTGCATTAATCATAGTGGGCAACATCTCTGCCTGGCTTCCTAACCAGAGGGCCAGACAGAGATTTAAAGAGAAGCTACAAAAGCAAATGACATGGATTAGCAATGCTAATTATGTTGCTGCTGCTTGTCATGAAATGCTAACATCACCATATCCAGTCATCAGACTGTTACAGAGCAGCAACAGTCAAGGGCCTCTTCACATTCATTCCCAGTTTCTCCCAGGAGTTTTTGTAGATACCAGTGACTCCTGATGTGGTCTGTACTACAGCAGTTCAGGATAAGCCTCTGACTAAAGACACTGTTGGTGGATTACAACCTTACAAAGAGGATATCTTTTATCTCATGGTTATGTTTTTCATTTTATGCCAAAACTTTATTGTGCAACAATCTCCAGAGGTTCCAGAGTCATCTCAAACCCAGCAGCAGCTTTTTTATCAGGTTGTTGAGCTTTTTCACTGGTTCTGATCCTGCTAGATGACGACAGAATACGACTCACTGAAGATATTCACTGCAGGAACCTCTTCAGAAGCCAGGATGGATTTTAGTCCCTGGAACTCTAGGAACAAATCTGACTGACAAAAGCAGTTAGGAATATAAGGGTTAGGGTTATGATAAGGGTAAGGTTTAGGCTGTAGAAATGAATGGAAGTCAAAGGAAAGTCCCCACAAAAATAGCCACGCAAAAACATGTGTGTGAGTGTGTGCACGTGAGTGCATGTGCGTGTAGTCAGTAATTATTACCACCTTTTCAACCACTGAGAATTTTCATAATTACAGAGATCAGACTAAAATATCTGCTGGCTGTTTTGTTACAGTGTCTTTGGCTGGATTTCCCCTCAAAGCTCCAGCTAGTGATGGCTTTTAGTCAGGTTTAGACCAGAGGATAAGCCCGCATCCTTTGAATGCAACAATGGCCAGACTGCTGATTAAACCACACTGTTAGGTTTTCCTGATTCAGTTTTGTTTTCCCTGACACCTGCCCAGACTTCCCAGATTCCTGCTCCGGTGAGGAAGTGAAACACGAGAGCTGTGAACTATGACAGATGTCCGTCACCTATTGTGTTGGGCTGTTAATTGAGGCTTTAAGCTTCATTTAGCACTGAGATACAATTTCCTCCCCAGCCGATCCACCTAACACAGTTTGTGGATGAATGTAACTGAAGTCAGCGGCAGCACGTTTTGAAGTGCACAATTATTGGTTTCCTTTTTCTTCCATGCTACAGAAACAATGTTTTTTACACACACACACACACTCACACACACACACTTTGTCTGTGGGTGCAAAAGCAGAATGTTAGCAGCAGGTCTGTAAAAACAGGGTGAAGGTGTGTGAACAAACATACAGAATGTAACAGCAGAATAACGTGCAGATTACCCTGGATACCATATTGAAGGACGGCGTTAAACCGCCAACTTTCCTATGACATGAAATGAAACTAAGGTTGTTTGTGTTGGTTTATGTTGCTGCCTCATTAAATCCTCCACGACTGAAGATGTTTCTGTGACTAAGGCCGTCCTTTAGGCTCAACATTAAGGCCATATTTAATAACAGCTTTGAGGAGCGACTCTCTACCGTTTCCTCTTCCTTTTATGAGCTGACAACTTGCTTCGTTCTTTCCCTCTGCAATCTACTAAAGCCCGCCAGACTTGGTGACTTTAATTACCAGATATACACACGTTTTGATCGAGGCAAAACATACAATTACACGAGTCGTGCTGCTGTGTCCTTTTTTTCCCCTCTGCCTGGTTGCTGCTGCCACACCTCTGATCGTCGTTAATCAACACAGCAATGGAATAAATTGTTTTGTTGTTTTTCATTTGTTTTCTTCCCTAATTGCTATAAGGGAACAGTAATTAGGGAGGTTTTTTTGTGTGCGTGTTGTGGGAATACTTAACGTGACCCATTTAGTCAGTAATTTTATTAACTTTTCCACAACACACAGTGCCTGCCCACTGTGGGCCCCTCACTCACACACAGCTGTGTGTCCAGCCTTTGCTGATCTCTGCATATTTTGCTGATTAAAGGTTTGTTCTCTGACATTTACGGCAAAACTGTATAAAAACAGTCAAGAAGTTAAACTGAGTGCAGCCATGTGTAATTTCATTTTATTTAAAAGCCAACCTAACATTTACTGAGAAAGAAGCAAAAAATTAAATAAAACAGGTCTTGTTTTCCTCAAAGTGCCCAATGAAACAGTTACCCTACCATTATTGAAACATTTGTTTCCTAATGAAATTTCAATTTGAGTCTGTGGATCTTGCATAATACAAAGTTGGAAATCAAAGAATCCCAAAAATCACTGGAAGCTTTTAAAACTTTATTTTAACCTGTTTTTATTTGCTGCCAAATAAATTCATAAATTATGTTTTCAAAGAGAACTGAACTGCTATTTTCTATCTTCACTCTGTGCTGTTCACTTAGTTTATTGGCTGTTGATATGCTTGAACTTTTTGTGTGGTTTTTCATTGAACACATGAATAAAACAGATGTTTTCCACTCTTGCTTTATCAGAAGTGGTTTGGATTGAGTTTCATATCTAGGCTAAAAAAATAAAAATAAAAAGGCTAAAAGAACATTCAGATTAATGCCGACCACTGAGTGAGCTGTATTAGTGCTCACAAGTAACAACAGTAGGAAAACTGGGACTGATTTGTGTGGCAGGTTTTCCAGGCTTGTTTGAACAGGCCGGGCTGTTGGCTGAGTCATGTGGTTTCCTCTGCTGCAGCCGGCTGCTCCTTTGGCTTTTCTCTGAAGAGCGGCGGCTCCTTACAGGCTGGGGACGAGACCGAGATAACAGAAAAGCTATACATTGTGAATCTTTACTAAACATACACATATGCTCTTTGTCTGTTTCTCAGTCAACTCTGAGGTCAGCAAAAAGTATCAAGACAAACAGTAAACACTGAAAAGCCGTCCTGACTACAGCTGTCTTATGGCCTTTGATTAGACTCATTCAACCTCTGGTGTCTCTGCCTGCTTTTCCACAAATGATGAATGGGAACTTATTTGTCCTTGTGTGTAATTAAGTGGCCAATTAACAGATTCAAGGTGTGTGTGTGTGTGTGGGGGGGGTCTCATTCTTCCACTCTCCCCCACATCAATACATGTTTGCATGATTCCTCACACACAGGATCCTTCCACATCCAGCACACAGACAGAAATGTGCTCTCAGGCTCAGACCTCACTTTTACCTGTTCTGTGAGCGTCTCCTCCTCTGTCCAGCTAAAGGAGTCAGAGAAGAACAGAGAAACACCTACCCAGAAGTCCTTGTTGGGCCAGTTCTTCTTCTATTGATATTAGGCGATTGTATTTAGCCATCGTCTCAGCGCCACCCAGACCTCCCAGTTTGACATAGTCCAGCCCCAGTCCCACAGCCTGAGGGAGAAGAGAACCTTTCAATGAGGTGACAGGTTTTCCATCCATCTGTCTGTTTCTAACACACGTGTTCCTGGTGGGGTCAATAAGGGGTTGCTGGTGCCTATCTCCAGTGGGGCGTTTTTGTTACTGCAACCACATAGAAATCATTACCGAAAATAAATAAATAAATCAGTTCCACTTAGGGGGCCCCCTAGTGGCCAAGGGGGCCCCAAACAGCCACTTAGTTTGCTTATGCCTTGGGCTCCATAACAAGACATTTTATTGGATCAATGTATTTCACAACAGTCAATCAATGAGTCATCACAGTTGATAAATTCATAATTTATTTTGTAACGTTAGACCACCTCAGGCTGGCCGTCTTCCCAAACATCTGCAGGCCGTAAAGTGGCCAAGATTTTTGTTACAATGTTTTAAAAATCCCTTTGTATTATTTTGTTGTCAAATTTGACCTTTCTGAGAAGCTGATCTTTTTTTTCTGTTATAAGCTATAAGACATATTCACCAATATATACAAAAATCTGAATTAATTCCTTAGCTTCACACAATTACAAGAATGAATTGCCTATTGAGTGATATTCTGAGTTATTGACATTTACTTGAGTTATTAAACAAACAGTGAAAGGAGAATTGATCAATCTGAGCACATTAAATCAAGCTGCTGTTCAGCAGAAAGGTTACAGTGACATAACGTAAAGGAACATGTGACACTGAGCACAGAATGACAGAGAGGAGAGCTTACTAAGTCTGCAAAGGATCCGTCACCACTGGATTCACTGAGCATCGTATCCATCACCACTGGACCTGCAGATTAGAATTTAAAGATCCACACAAAAAGGAAAGAATGATTTTTTGCAATCCATTGAAAACTTGTAAAATTAAAAAAGCAGACAGAAAAAAAAATAGGATTTATATTCTATCTGGATAATATCTTCTGAATATTATCCAATGAAGGCCTGTGTGTGTTCTGCTCGAGTCAGTTCTTCTCAAATACTAGGCCTGTCATGACAACTCATTTTGTTGGGACGATAAATTGTCCCAGAAGGTACGGCGATAAACGATAATGTTGTTGTTTTGGGACCATTCTCAAGTAATACAACAGCAACCATGGCGTAATAATGCAAGGACACATTCTGAAGGATAAACTTTAAACTCTAATGAACATTTAAACACTGGAACTGGGAGACTTTTGGATTATTCAAAAATAAATAAAGAAAACAACAAACAAAATGAATTATGAAGACTGTGTAAACAAAATTGTCTGTCCAAAAAATGGATAGTTGAGAGCAAAACACCAGATTGAAGACTTTATCATTCAGGTTTTGGTTAAAAAAAAGAGATAAAAGATAAAAACTCTAACTCAAGTAAATGAAACTTTGCTTGATTTATCACAAATCAATTTGTGATAAATCGCGTTTAATTGATTTATTGTTAATTGTGGCACGTCTATCAAATACATATTTTATAGCTGAAATATGCCACACCTGCTGCTGAGTTATGAGCATCACACTTTAACCTCGTCTTCTTGGAGAACAGCAGCTACTATGTAAACGGACGGATGTTCCTGCTCTGCGTCAAATGGTGGTGAAGCTGTGTGCTCAACACCTTCAGGCTATTCATGTTCTCTGGTTAGGGTTGACAAGCGACTAACACATCTGCACATCCTGTTCAAGTTCAACTCGTATAGGATTGTCGCCGGTCCAGAACCACTCGATCCTGACCAGCTCAACCTCGATTCTCTGCTTTGGACCTTCTGCCAGTATGACCCTACAAACTGGGACTGCCACACCAGTTAGTCTGGAACATCCCAACCTAACCTTCTGCCTGTCTGATAAGGAGGAAACTGTCCAAATAGCTCAAGCTTTGCTTATTCTCAGCATCCACCCGATATCAACAAGGTTAATATTTAATGTTCATCTATAAAAGTTTCACACTTGCAAAGAATTTCACACACAATTCAAAAAGCAAAGAGAACTGAAACAAAATGCTTTCCTGTTGCAAAAAACATGGTGATGTGGGAGGCTATGATTGCATTTTTAAACTTCTGAATCTTGTAGGTGATCACCCATAATCCATTAATGAAAGACATTTTTATCATGGATCAGCCTCACTAAGTCCAATACATTTGAGTTTGATCCCAGTTATCCTGCAGTGCTCATGCTGAGCATGCATGTTGCAGCAGCGAAAAACATTATACTTCTAACTGAAGTTTGATTTTTATGAAATCAGATACTACAGATGTTTTTTTTAATAAAATGCTTTGAAAGAGGCAGCAAGCAGATGTGTTCTTAATGAAGAGCTTAGAAAACACATTTCATTTCTAATAGAAAATTAAATGACATTTTTAAGACCAGAACAAAGAACACAGATAGGAACAAATGTAAAGTTCATAAAACAGTTGACAGATAAACAGCATGTTTTTGGTAAGATTTATTCGCGCGCACAGACAGTCATGTTTTCATGGCTTGTGGGGACTTCCATTTATTTTCTACAGGCTAATCATAACCCCAACCCCAACCCTAAAACAGCATTTCCTCTCTTGGGGACCAAAAAGGAGCAATGGTTCACACAACCCCACAATGTTGATAGAAATAAGTTCCCATTAGGATATAAAAACCTAGTATACACACACACAGACACACACAACACCTCCCATCTAGTACCTTGGTAGCAGAATGTAGCATGGATGATGTCGCTGACCGTTGTCTCGTTGGCATGTCTGAAGACGTAACCATGGACTCCAGGCAGAGCTGGAGCCTGTGGTTTGTGTGTGATGTCAGACAGCAGTGAACATGAAATCTCAATCCTATTACTGAGTTTCTTCCATTGCTCTGCCTCCTAACAGAAGACACATTAAAGTCACAGACAAGAATCAGGCCACATGTTTGAAGAACTGTTCAGAACTAAATGGTCATAAATGGTAATAAACATAAAAGCCAGATTTGCACAACAAAGAGGCATTTAAAGCAAACGTCAGCAAAAACAATCACTATGAATGGAAGACAGATTTGTGTGAAACAAATTAACTTCTGAATGTTAATTGTGAGTTATTGATGCTGTGCGTGAATTTTCTGTTTCACCCTCCAACAAAACGTTTGGGACATTGGGCAGAGGTTTAAAAACGACAACAGCAAACAATTAAAACTGTATACAGTAATAATCAAACTAAGTAGGAGGTAACTTCAGATGCTTTGAACTCACTTCCCTCCTAAAAGGGTCGATCACGGCCACCACCGCCGGGTATTTGCTGATGAGGTTGTAATACACCTCGATCAATTCATCCGGAGACTTCAGACCTCCTGTTGCTACTTCATACTTTCCCTTCGACTGAAACAAAGCAGAGAGGTTCTTTTATACTGACCTGTGTCCATATAATAAATGACCCCCAAACACTATGGTAGTATTACTACTGTAGTTGGAAAATCTGTGGCTGACTTACATAGTCCACAAGTTTCGGGGCAGCACAGTTCAGAGCCAGAAAGACATCAACTCCCAGTGGCACTTTAAGGTTGGTGCAGGCGTTAGTGATGAGGTCCAGAGGCTGTTCTGGCCGCTCACAGCTGGCCGTGAGAACGCCATTGTTCGACACCGAGGACAGGGTGATCTGGGAGCATTCACACAACCCGACAGCTTTGATGTTAAACTTTTTCACATATCCAGTAGTGGATGGCGCTTTGGCTTTGTACACAAACAGCTTAGATTAAGCTACCACATGAATGGCAAGTACAGTATGCATGCATAATAAATGAAATCAAACGATTCTAAGGTTTGATGAAACTAAGACACCATCATTCAACTATAGGTGAAGTAGAGGAAGCGGTGAATGTCTTTTCAGAGCTTCGTGCTTTCTCTGTCATCCTGCGTTATACTAATTTGAAGATGACCCATAAAGTTCTCTTTCATTTAATTCATGTAGCAGTGTCTCTCACCCCGCCTTTTCCTGACATGCTCATCAGTCTCATCATCTCCTTCTGTAACTCACAGGCCAACGTGACACTCTGTTGAAGACATTTACGTCTTTGTGACTTTGGAAAATGATGTTGGGAAATGTGACAAATGTAGTCAAATGTAGATCATGCAGCTATCCATATGCAAAATTCAGACAAATAAAAGTAAGCAATGGGGCAAGCATGAAGAAATTACCTTAGAAACAGCAAATCAGTCCATCACAGCTGTTAACTCATTGCTGTCGGTAAAGGACAAAAAAAGGCTAAATATGGTAGAGCAGATCAACACCTGTTTGACTGGATGTCCCACTTTGGAGATGAGAATAACTTCTTCCAGTAAACATAGTTTCCCAGGGGATTTCTTCCCACAGCTGAGCAGACTTATCCAGGGGACAGGAACATGAAAATGTGCCGGTTCCTTAGGAGAAATGAGTTCAACCTTTTGAATGCTTTCAATGTTCTGTAAAAAATATCTGTAAAATATTTGTATTGCTGCTTTAGTCAAACCTTTTGATTCTTCAGAGCTGATATATATTTGTAAAGAGGCATTCCCTTTATCTTTGCCCCAGATTTAGCTACAGCCAGGGACACCGAGCCGACAGCCATGCCTTCCAGCAGAACTGGCTCTGGTGTCTCTGGTAGAGGAAATTGTTTCTCATCAACACTGCCCTTTTTGCCTGAAATGTAAAAAAAAAAAGATGAAAAGTCAGTGGCTTTTTCCCCCCTGAAACTAAACATGTCAAGTGTTTGATAAGTATCTTGGAGTCCTAGATATAAGCTTTAATATTTTTAATCATTCTTGAGGGGTGCTTCCACCAACGGGGTTCAAGACCTTAAGACGGATCAACTGTCTTAAGAACAGTTGATCATGTCATTGTTAAATTTTAATGTCCTTTGCCGATGAATGAAAACGTAAAAGGAGATTTGAGAGACTCCTAAAATTGGGTTGAGAATTGTCCAACCAACACATTTTTCAAACCCGGAAGCAAAGTGGGGAACCAACATTTCTGAGGACAAAATCTGAAGGAAAAAAAAAACCTGCATAAGCAAAATCTGTGATCAGTTAAAAGTTTGATGACATCAATGTCACAATAACCAGGATTTTCACATGCATAATGTGGATGAAACTCAACAGGTTGGGTCTGAAAAGCTGTATAGCCACAAGAAAACCACTAATCTGTGAGACAACACAGAAAAACACTAGACAGTTTGGAAGGGAGCATAAAGGTTAGACTCTAGAGAGGTGGAAGAAGGTCATGTCTCTGATGAGTCCAGATTTACCTTCTTCCAGATAAAGATGAATGTATGAGGATTGTTTGCCAGTGATCTCACATTAGGATTCTTGAAAGAGATGGTTTGGACTTCCTCCGTTTCTCTATTTGAACATGATTCCTCCAAATCGCCTCTGGGATTTGTGGCTGTGGTTGAGTGTTTTCTTTCTTTGTGTATTTCTTTGTTTTTTTCAGACTGATTCATAAGGAAAGTATCAGAGCTAGTCCAACATGGCTGCCACCTTGACGGGCACAATTCTAGAACTCCAGCAGCATCTTCAGGGTTACGTTGAGTAACTTTTACCTTTACCGCCGCTCTTCTTTTCCTTTATTGGCGTTATTGACGGTGTGGAAGCCGGTGCGTCGAGCTCGCTGGCTTCAGCCTTCAGCTTGTCACGCCTTGCTTTCTCCTCCTCCTGGTAAGACGTGAAGAAATCGCTGCCAGGAAATAACACAATCAATCAAAACACCACATTTCTAAAACATCTCAGAAACTCTGCGTAGGATTTAGCAGCATTAAAGCAGGGATGTTGTGGACTGCAATAGACAGAATCCAAATTAGTACGATGCTAGGTTTTAAAACTCCCATTCACTGTTGTCAGGACCTGTCAATCCCCTCTTCTGCATCTGGTTACAGACCCCTAAACATGCCTCCTGTATTTGTTACGTTAGTCGTCGTTTGTTAACTTGAACAAGTGAAGTCATCACCTCAGCATTTGATCAATCTCAGCTTGATCACACGGGTTCTGGTTCAGCAGCAGTTTCCTGAACGGCTCATGTATCCACTGAAGAGCGGTCTCCACATGGTCACAGCTCCTCTGACTCTCTCCAGTTCCCACTGGTGCAAAGTGACTTACGACAGCTGCTGATGACATGCTCTGAACGAGAGAATCAACTAGTTCAGTAAACCTGTTTGATAGTGTTTGGTATTTTAAATAATACAAATAATAATGTAGCAGTCATGCTGCCCTTAACATTTAGTTATCCATAAATACAATTCATTTCACGGCTGTTCTGGAGATTATTAGTGCTCAAACATTTGAATGACCAATAGTCTCAGCTCTGATCGACAAGCATCAAGAATACAAAAACACAACGCAATGTTCTAATTTGATCTTTGTTACACAGCCCCTTTACTTTAACCATTCTTTTGAGCAGAATGGTTTGTGATACTGTTCAAAACATAAGCTGTTGTGGCATTTTGTCGGGCCAGATGAAGAAGGGAGCCTTCGTGGCGGTCACTCTGTGTGCAGCAGCTGGAGAAGGGCTCGGCTCGGCCAGGGCACCATGTGTGGAGCTGTGATTCCTCTTCTCCCAGGACAGATGAAGCCAGTCTCAGACTCATTTTCAGTTGGGATATTAGTCACCAGATGCCCAAAACAGTAGAGTGGTAGATGTAGCTTGGATCCAAAGCTTTTTCAAAGATGAAGTCTTTTACTTGGTGAGTAGGGAAGAGGATTGTAATGTGTGTCTTCCCAATGAAGTAATGATGCACCAAAAAGGAAGAAAGTAGTTTTTTTTATCTCAGTCATCTTACACCTTGATTTTGTTTTGACACTCTTTCTTCCTTAGTTTAAGCTGTTCAAAAAAAACAAGTTGAATGGAGTGGATTCTGGAATTCAATCTTACCATTCTTGTTTTCGTCAAAAGTTCTGTCCTTTATGGCCGGCCTCAACAATATCCTGCTGTGATTAAAACATTAGCAGATTTTAACCTAAATAAATTTTAGTGAATGTAGAAAAAAAGGGAAATTAAGACTGCAGTTTGGGATTAATGGGATCAATGGAACAAAGAAAAGTGAGATATTATAAATTTGTGACATATAACCTTGTGGTTATTTGACAACCAACTTGTTCTTCATCTGTGTGGATGTGGTGGATGACATCTGAATTACTTTTACCTTTTCTCTGTTACAGACGATGGTGAAAACCTCCACCTCAACGATAAGCTGTCCATTTTCTGAAAAAACCTCTCGTCCTCTCAGATCACTGATCCTTGGTGGTGTAGACAGTTCCAAAAAGAAATTAGCCTGAAGGAAAGTATTTGTTTTAACAAAAATCACCCATGAACAATGCACAAAAATGCCATATCCAAAGAAAGTTGCTTATTTCTGATGATTAAAAGCACAGAGAAAAAAAATCTTTCTCAATTCCAACACTCTCAGACATCTGGTAATCTGACAAGAGGATGGTGCATTTCCAAAAATGTTTTAATTACATCAACTAGTTGTTTTTCTCCAAATTATAAAATTTAAAACAATATTTATATAAAGGATTTAATATTCCAGTTTCATGTAAAATCTTTTCTGTTAGTCTGACTATGGCCACATAGTTCTAAAGTCTTTCTTCCTACTGTAGCTTTTGTTTTGATACTAGCATAACAACTGTATTCAGTTTAGGAGAAAGTCCAGCATATTTCTAAAGACGAGAACAAAAAATCCAGAAACGTTTTGTTTCTGTGTTGACAGAGATAACCTGAGAACATGACGTTGCCCCTTTTTCCGTGACTTGGAAAGTGAGTTGCTCTCTTCTGACAAAGTTCTCAGCAATAATAATAAAAAAAAACCTCAATAAATGACAGCAAGTTCATTAGTAACCCACAGCATCATTCTTCCAGAAGGTACATTTAAGTGCTTTACAGAGAAAAACAGAAGAGAGCTGAAGATGAAGCCTATACTTCAACTTCAAAATATTTATCCCACATCATTTTTGCATGTTTGCAATAGAAGAGAAATGTAATTTTTTTTTCTGGAAACATGTCATAAGGTCCTTTGCTACTCAGTATTTCTGAAACAGAGAACAACAGATAATATTACAGGGATCCAGTTTCATAATGAAACATAACAGGTCCCTGTTATCATTAACAAAAAAAAAGCAAAAGCAAAAGCAACAGTTTAGTTGTTGAACTTGGCTGTGAAAATGTAAAAATGTTTGGTTATATTAATGACACCTGTGGAAACCAGCAGTGGAGAAAAAAAAAAAAAAACAGCTCCAGTGCGATTCCATATGTGCTGCAATTTTGACACACATAGCCTTCCCACCGGAATAGCATTCTTATCTAGAAAATTCCTGAAGAAATTTAACCGGGGCCTGCAAAGTGTGCCCGTTGGTTGGAACCTAGCATGCTGATGCTAAAAATTAGCATCAATGCTAAAGAAAGCTGCAATGTATTCTACAGCAGTGGTCCCCAACCCCCGGTCCGTGGACCAATTGGTACCAGTCCGCGGCGCAAGAAATAATTAAATATTTCCGTGTTACATATTATTTGAGTCTGGAGCATCTTTTATTTTGAAAATCCTGCAACCGGATGCTCTCGGTTACTTGTGCGCCAACAGCAAAGGGGGAAAAGAGACCCCCCCCCCCCCCCCCCCACCCTATGAAAAATTTCATAGTCTCAACCGGTCCGCGCACAAAAAAGGTTGGGGACCACTGCTCTACAGCAAGCTTGTTGTCTCAAGCTTGTTGAGTAGCATGGACTTATGCCAATCTATGTGCTAAAATTAGCCAAAATGCTAATGTTAGCCTAATTGCTGGCAGTAGCATGTGGAGCATCACCAGCATGATGTTTTAATTTGACTTGCTCCATTCAGTATACTAAACATCTAATTAATAAAAAATGAACTAATAGTTAAACTTTAGGGAAAAGGCTAATGCTAATGCACTAGTGGAGGGCAGTGAAATGCTGATGTTAATGAAACATAAAAAAGGCTAATATTATTGCACTGCTTATGGCGGTGTATGACGTGAGGGGAATACGCGGGCTTTTATTTTGAAACTTTCAGCAAAGTTCGTTTTAATTACCACACTAATTCAATGTGTAACAGTGGTTTGTTTAAACCAGTCACATAAAACCCAAAAAGCAATTACCTGAAGTGAAACATGTGAGGGCTTTTATTTTGAAATGTTCAGTAAGCTTCAGCAGTTGGAAATTTCGCTCGTTATTCGCAAGGCTCTTCCCTATCTAATGCTAATGGCAGGTCCCTATAACAGAAAAACTTGATAATTAAACATATTTAGAATAACTCAAACAGTGGTGGCTTTTATCTCCGATTAATTATCTTTATAATCGGATGGTTTAACCGTAACGGGTGAGTTGCGACCGTTTACCTCTTCAGCGGGGAGAGAAAACAACCTCCTACCAGGTAGCCATGAACGTCTGCGGGCTGCTGGAGGAAGAGCTCGTTCAGAGCCCTCTATTATCGCGGGAACTCCGTTCCTCCGGTAAAACTCGGCAGCTGCAATCCTCATTTTGTGTATGTCCATCTCCTCCGGGCGAGGGCTGCTTAACGTTGATGTAGACTTTCTCTTTTCTTTTCTTTTCTTTTCTCTTCTTTTCTTTTGTCCAATCGCTCCCCCAACACACACAGACGAATTCGAACAATTTCAACAGTTTTGATGTTGTGTGTTACCATGGAAACATAATGCACAGGTGACAACGGGCGCATAGGAAGTCGAAGTCAAGTGCTGCGATCATTTTTCCTTTTTTTTCCAAGCGTCAACGGGGTCAATTATCATTCACAGCAAACTGTAGGTTTGTTTATGAGCCGCGACAAACATAAACAAGGATGTTCCTGTGAACAAGTTACTCTCATTAACTCCTTCTGCTGCCTTATACTCACATTCACTAAATATTAACTAATACAACAGAATATCAGGAACCTGTTATATTCAGTTTCTTTATTCATAGTCTCACTGACATCTGCTCGTCTACTGACTGACTGGTTTTGTTCATCCATTTAAATTAGTAATCCAATACTTTTGTGTGACAACGCGGTGCAATGTTAGGGAAAATACCATGACTACCAATCACAGCAACAAAAAAAGAATGAATTTAGGGGATATTGCTGGAATAAGGACGCCCTGAGCGTGGCTTGGAAGGCCTTAACCCCGATTGCTTTTCATTACGGCCGGTGTCAACCCATTACAGTCGGCTGTGATTCCTCTGATCCACATCCAACTTCATCGCTGATCCCTGCAAAGCCGCCAGGGTCGGTCAGAATTCCTCCCATTATTAGTGATTGTCAACATTGTGCAGGGCCAATAAAAGAACGTGTTTACAATGGCAGAAGAAGAATGTTCTGGAAATGTCTTCTTTTCTTCCTTTTGTTGCTGCCAAATCAAGGCTTTACAAGTAAATGAAATATAAACATGTTAATATTTTTTTTTATTATTTATTATTATTATTATTATTATTATTATTGTAACACTTTATTTGACGGATTGTGCATAAGACTGACATGACACTGTCATAAGCATGACATAACAACGGTCACTTTTAATGCAAAGCTGTATTAAAGGTTTTATTGAAAGTCCATTAAAAGTGTCAACTTTGCATTAAAACGGTTTATTAAAAGTTTTTTTCCAGATGACAACAGTCATAAACATTCATGAAGACTCTTTCATCGTCATGACGGGTGATGTCATGTTTATGTCATGTCATGTGCAGACATTGTCTAATAAAGTGTTATCTTTGTTATTACTATTTTTTGCAGTTGTTATTAATTAATTCAAGTTGGTTGCCTATTCTTGATTTCTTATTCTGTCGAATTGAAAGGCCTTGGCAGTTTTATCGCACCCTGTCCAGTGGAAGTGGAAGTCGTTGCTTTAAATTTTCTGTCAGGATTAATTTGGCCATGTCATCACTGGACGTCTCTTCTACTTTTTAATGGCAAAAAGGAAAAAATACATAAATAAAAAATCTATTTATTTTTTTTATCAGACCTACCTAAAGGCTCTCATTTTAGAATTTTAGAATACTTAAACTTATGTCTCGTGGAATTCTGTGAATTTTTAATTTTACTTTTTACTTTGATCATGTGATTTTCAAAGAGCTGTTGACTGAACGACGCTGGACTGATTGCGACAAAACGCTCCGCTGACCGGTCCAAACCCCCCTGAGCCCCCTCAACCCCCCCCCCCCCCCCCCCCCCCCACACACACACACACACCACACACACAGAGCTGCTGCCTGCTGTGCTCGGCTCTGTGTGCGGTGAACCACGGTGATCTGACATGGAGAAAAACTTATATTATTATTATTATTATTATTATTATTATTATTATTATATATTATTATTAGCCTATTATTATTATTTTACACAGGCGTTTATTTGAAAGTTTTCCCACCAAGAAGCCCCGAGTCGTACCATGATGTCGGACTAGTTTTAAGCTCTAACGTTTCCTGCTGACGGTTCGTGTCCCGCCTGTCGGTGTGTAAGTGATGACAGCACCTCGTGTCATCAGCCTTTTGTTGTGTATCACGCTGCTCTCAGACACACAAACACACTTCAAGTAATCCAGACTGAAGAAGTAAATTACGCAGGGCTTTTAAATGGTCGATATTTAAAGTATAAGGAGTGAACAAAGGGATTTTTTTTTTTATTTTTACCCCCCTTTTTTGTAGGATTTTGATTCACCCTGTGTAAATCAATAACGGATTATTATAATTATTATAGTATTTTTTTTTTTTTTACTACATCCACACAGGAACATGCAGCAAACAAACAAAACAAAACCAGTAAATAAACAGACGAGAAGTGAACTTTTCTCCACAAATTGAAACACACTCCTGGAAGGATTTTAACTTTACAGTTTTTGAAAGAAACAGAAGATGTTGTTCTGGTTGGGGGGCCTCTGGCTGGATGTTCAGAGGGCCCACAAGCCCCCGGTGCTCCAGGGTGGCCCACCGTTCCAGCGCAGGAAATCAAGCATGTGTGAGGGAACCGGTGACCAAATTGGACTCTTTGTGTCTCTTTTGTGTGGCTGAAAAAGAAAAAAAACAAAGAATAGGATGTGCTACACCGGGGAAAGACAGAAGTGCAGATGTTCACCACAAACTCTTTGTTCAAAGCCCATCCTTCCAGAATAAATCTCATCTGAAACCATTTCATTCATATATGACATTCAGAATGTCTGACTGAATACACATGTTTAGTGCCATGCTGTTTGTTTTAGAACATCAACTAAAAGTCCAAAATACAACTGTATTCTGGTGTACAGTTTACAGCAAATCTCTGTAGCAAAAGAATTTGGGTCCATTTGGAGGAGTCCTCTCCTCCTCCTTTAAGTCTGACTTTCAGTTTTTCTCTCTTAATCTCCTTTGTAAATATGACACAGATTCACAAAAGAGGAAGACAGAAGCTCATGTTTTAGCACAGCTCAAATTTTACAACACGGAGCCCAGCAAGGAACCGCAACTCAGGAAACTCCATATTCAAGCTGTGATCCTTACAGAAAGTGTAGCTTTTATTTAAAGCCCGGGTTAGTCCTGTACTTTCTCCAGCAACATCTGAGGTTATAATAGAGCTGCCATTCCTATTGCTGTGTGTACGACTGTGTGTGTGTGTGTGTGTGTGTGTGTGTGTGTGTGTGTGTGTGTGTGTGTGTGTGTGTGTGTGTGTGTGCGTGTGCATGTGTGTGTTTTTTCCTCTTTTTACCTCCAACTCCAGGGTGCCTATAGGCTTTTAAAAAAAATGGAGCAGCTGCAAAGAAAATGATTCACGTGTGATGACCAGTTTGGTCTAAGTGACTCAAATGGCATATAAATTGGGCTGTATGAAAAGTGTCTAGAACTAATTTGTCACAGGACGAACTATGAGCATCTTTTTGTTAGAGTGCTGCTGCCCGTTGTAAGGATCCACTAGGAGTCCTTGAGGGGTTTTAGGGATCCTTAGAGAGGCTTTGTGTTGGGTGTCCTGGCTAAATAGGGAACAATTCACTGTTGCTGTTATTCTCTCTTTTCAGATATTTGGATTTGGTGATTGGACTTTTTTTCCCCCCCAAAAAAAAATCTCCTACAAAGACTGATTTTTTTTTTAAGATAAAAAAAGAAACATTTAGCTGACTCCAAATGTTTTGGGGTCAGCTAAATGGAAAGAGAAATACAAGAGAGAGAAAAATTATTGCACCAAAAAAAACCCCACAGAACACTGTTCATTGGATCACTGTTAATTTGTATGTGTTTTACCTTATATGTGCAGGGAGATTCTGCTCGGTGTTTCTCCTACCAGGCAGATCTCCGGTGACCACCTGTTGCTGTCTGTCCTTTCAGAAGCATTTCAAGGTTCACCAGACGACTCATCCCGGTGCGGCTCGGCGAAGTGAGGCGAGGCGCAATGGTGTTTATGTCATTCAAATGAATCCTGGTTGTAATTGTTGGGAGTGGTGACGTTATGCAGCTTGTTCAGGGTCTCCACAGGTCACATGAATAAAAGTAGCCTCTGGCCTAATTAGCACATCTTTTTCTTTCTTTTTTTCTTTTTTCCCCCCTTCAGCTTAAAAAGCAGTTGTTGCATCCAGGTCTCCTGCATGGCCACCACCATCTCTAATTGCATCTAATTAAAATCCCCCTAATCGTGTTTTCAAACTTGACCAGGTGTGGTTTGAATGGAAGCACTGGTGGGCTTTGGAGCAGCTCCTGGGAGTTTTATCTGGGAGGAGAATCGCCTGCGACGATGATGCAGAAAGGCTTGGAGGAAACCAAACATCTATAGATGTTTAGGCCTCACTGATGGCTGGCGTGTGACTGTGTCACCTAATGTGAAAACATCCTTAATGATCTGATTAGCTAAATTGCGTTAATATAAAACTCTTAAAGAAACAAAACGTAATTCATTTAATGGATATTTTAACAAACGTCCATAGAGTTAAAAGAGACAACATTTTGCATTTTTAAAGGTTTAATAAATATGATGATGTCCAATGACACTGTAGCCATATTAATCTTTATTTTCATCCTGTCTGTTTTATTTCACAATTTTTTTATTTTAGATTATACATGGGGAAGATTACTGGTAGAATATCATTTTAATTTGTTGTAAGAAAAGTACCATATTTTCTATTTAGCATGTGTGCCTTTAGTTTCATGTGAAACCTTAGTAACCTATTTCTTTAAGTTGCTTAAAGCCGCCCTGAAGCGTTTTGTTTACGCTTCCATACAGCCATCATATTTCCGCATGTAGTTTAGGAATGCTTTTAATCTGTCATTCTTCTTCTATTGCTGTGCCTTTAAAATTGATTATATTAATTATTAATCGCGTTATTCATATTAACCAATTATTAATAATTATTCTGTCCAATATTAACACTGTATCGACCTTTCAAATTGGAAAGCGGTCTAAGTTACTGCTGTTTTATCAGGCTTCAGTGGGCTGAAAAATCCTCTTTGACACATGTACAAAATGACCTGTTGATTTCAACCTAAAGCACTTATTGGGTTTATATTGCACTTTAAAAAAACTCTTCATCAATCCAGACTTTCAAGCTCTACTGAGTTTTCATAGACTTTTTTAAGACCTATAAATGGACAATCAGCTAGTAACACCATTGTGAGTGTCCTGAGGAGTTAAACTGGAGGATTTAAACTGGCTGACGGCCAAGACTCGTCAGATACTTTCTCTCTACTCGTTAACGATACTCACAAGAACCTGTGAGTTTAGTAAAATTGATGGAATTATTACAATCCATGTTGACAAATTTATATGTGTGCAGGAAATACAGAATTTTGCTCTAATGAGAAACTGAACCGAATCAAAAGATAATGTCCGTGAAATTCTTAACTCGTGGGTTTACAAATGAGTGAAGTGACAAAAGGATATTTGTAGAGACGAAATGATTTTACAACAACATGTAGCCTTCTAACATAATGATTTTTACCTGTAAAGATTTCTTTGTCTGAGCTGTAATTTAATAACGGTGGAAACCTGCAGTTTCTGCATCTGTACTGCCCTAGTGTCCCTCGTGGTGTACTTCATATTTGCTCCTATCATCGATTTACACGAATATGTAGTCAAAAAGCACCACTTCTAAAAACTTTACCCGAAAAATGATTTTGTAAGATCCTTAAACAAATATTTAGATTTACATGACCGAGTCACAGTGTGGAAAAATATCTAAATTGTTAAGTACTGCAGTAATGATTTTATTTTCTGAACAAAATATACTGTTATTATTTGAAATTCATGCATGAATTAAATGGTAGATTTTTCTTTTTTTTTTGATTAAATGATACATACGTATATATCAAATTCTAAAATCCTGATTAAAAGTGTAATTCTTTTTTTATGTCTACTTCCACAATTACTCAGGTAAAATAGTTGTTTTCGTCTTGGAAAAAGAAAAAAATATATTTATCTCTACATAAGAAAAAAAGTATTGCTTATCTTGTGTTCCGGTCACACAGCATATAACATGTGTAATACTGACTAGTTATTAGACAGGACAAGTTTTTGATGACTGTTTTACAAAGAAAAACATGCATTGCAAAGGATCTCACTATTTTAGATGTTCAATCCAACAAGAACTATAAATCCAACCCAGTGTTTCATAAGACAAGTATCACACGATATGATCAGATGTCGCTTACTAATTATTTTTGATGCGACAATCTAGAAAACCTGAACCTTGAACAGGAAACGAGAGCAGACCTTTACACTACACCCACAATTCTCCCTCAACAACACATCGATGGAGATGTGCCTGTTAACAGCATTTACATTAGTTCTGTTTCACGCTATCAATAATAATTTATTCTGTGATGCATTAAAAATTATATATGTGAAGAGAAAAAAAACAATGCTGCTTATTTGTTCACTTTTCAGCTAATAATTGTAAGAAAGAATGAGTATAAATGCATAACTGAATGCTGCAGTCAGTGATTCAATTCAATTTTTTTTGTTTTACTTTTTTTTTTACCATATTGAACAATGAACTGAATTTGACTGCCTTGTCTGATAATGATAAAATTGGAATGCATTCTAATTTGAATACAATCTGTACGACTGGATTTAACCAACTGATTTTTTGTGTAACATTTGAGACAATATTTATTGTTAATTTTTGTGAACAATGTCATTAAACACATGACTTTAAATAAACCTTGACCCTATGTGTTGCACATTTTTCAGTAATTTAACGCAAAAATATATTTCTTCAAATTTTAGGTTTTGTACTAAAAGCTTGACATGCTGACTTATTTTTATGTTAATCAAGAAGCTGAAGGAAATGAATACTTTAGTCAGCAGATATGAACTATAGATCCCTCATGTCGTCAGAGACATTTTCACTCTGAGTTTCTAGGTACAAAACTGAAGGAATTTAAATTCCCATCTCTGGAAATGCTTGCCTGAAAACCTGAGGTGTACAGAATCTGTTTTGTCTTTCAAATCAGGACTGAAAATGTTACGATTTGCTTACTCATAAATACCAAAGGTTGCTTTTAACACTGCTTCCCTTCATGTAATTATATCTTATATTTGATGCTTTAAGTGATGCTTTCTTTGTGTTTTTGATATTCAGGGTTTTTTTTAATAATCTCTGTTCTGTTATTTTTCCTTCATAGCATTTTAAATTTAAATAGCCTTGAGAACGGTGCCATAGTGATAAGCTTACCTTGCCTTGCCTAATGACTGAGAGACTTGCACAGCAGAGTTCACACTTAACAAGCAAACAACAATTGTTGGTTATAAACCATCTTTAGTTATTGTGCTATCTAGATGCTACAAAATGCTAATAATAATGGGTTTCATCTGGAGTAAATAGACACGTATAAACTAGTGTTCGTGAAAACTTCTGAGCTACATGGGAGTATTTCAGGCAGGACATTTTCGAAACATATAGGACTGTACATCTAATAGTGTTTGGTTATAGGACTTCTGGGATGGTCCATAGCAGACTCGGCCTGACCTATACTATTCCACTCAATTTGGTGAGTGGGCTTTCTCTTATTAACTTAGATTCCCCCTGGTAGAACTTCTACCAGGTTAATCAGCAAACAGAAGGAGAATTGTGAGCGATGATGTTTTTCTGTGTTTTTCTTGGGAGTGGAACGTGGTTGTTTACAGCACATGCAATTTCTGGAAGGCAGGCGCAATACATACGTCACGGGCAAACATTAGTGATGGGATAAAATTTAAAACATCAACCAGAGGTCATGCTAGACTTCTTTGATTTTTGTAATTTTCACTGGCATCAGAATAATGTTGTCCATTTTCGTTTTTATCCATCAATTTTTAAATGGAAACTATGACATAGACTACGTTCACACTGCAGCCTGAAGTGACCCAATTCCAATTTTTTCTCAAATCTGGTTTTCCAAATATACGCAACCTGTATGTGTTCTGCAGTGTGAACGGGCAACAACCTGAAAGTGTCCCGCACGTGCAGCAGAGGGCTCAGTAACATCAGCATTTTCAGTGTTTTGCCAACCACAATAAAAAAGAAGAGCTCAGTATTTGCAGAAGTAAACATTGATGCTAAAAGTGGAGCATAGCTTACATATTTGAAGTTGTTGTCCGACCAAAGAAGCATATTAACAACTTAATCTTCATTATCAGGCTGCACAGGGGTGCAGTTGCCTTGCAGCAAGAAGGTTCTGGGTTCGTTTCCCGGCCCCGGTTTTTCTGCATGGAGTTTGCATGTTCTCCCTGTGCATGCATGGGTTTTCTCTGGGTACTCCGGTTTCCTCCTACTGTCCAAAAACATGACTGTCAGGTTAATTGGTCTGTCTAAATTGTCCCTAGGTGTGAGTGTGTGTGTGTGTGTGTGAAATGTTTGTTTGTGTGTCTCTGTGTTGCCCTGCGACAGACTGGCGACCTGTCCAGGGTGACCCCGCCCCTCGCCTGGAACGTTAGCTGGAGATAGGCAGCAGCAACCCTCCTGACCCCACTAGGGGACAAGGGTGTAAAGATAATGGATGGATCCTCATTATTGTCCCCCATGGTTATTGTTTTCTTTCCACCTGCGGGTTTCATGAAGCAAAATAGTGACAAATGCGACATGGACACAAGGTCACATTTGAATCGGACACACAGTATCAGATATCCATGAAGTGACACAATTCCGAATTTTTCTCCTTTTTTTGACGTAATGCAACCTGTATCTGATCTTTTCTTGACAGTCTGAACAACACAGGTCAGATTTTTTTCAAATGCGATCCAGGCCACTTGGATATACATTGGA
This sequence comes from Poecilia picta, assembly GCA_033032245.1. Classification (NCBI taxonomy): domain Eukaryota; kingdom Metazoa; phylum Chordata; class Actinopteri; order Cyprinodontiformes; family Poeciliidae; genus Poecilia; species Poecilia picta. The sequence continues at coordinate 25,920,697 of CM065367.1, read as the reverse complement.
TATACGTATAACATATACATTTAGTTGTGCAATGTCTTACAAGGCCCAAATTTTGGGTCAGGCTCAGGCTATATAACAAAGTGCTAATCTGCACTCTTCTGCCACATTGGAGACTGGAATTAAAAGCACCACATCAACCAAAGTTTTGAATGACCTTCTGAACCAGTCGCGTTTCAAAGCATCCTGTCCATAACTCTTCTACATGGTTTCAACTTCTGGTCAACGAGATAAGTTGAGTTTAGTGAAGGTTCAGCGAGGTACTGGTCTGTCCAGAACCCAGATGGGCAGTTCCTGTGGTATGGCAGATGGTGGTGGTCCCAGTATTCAAAAAGGGGAACTGCAGAGTGAATTTCAACTACAGGGGGATCACACTCCTATGCCTCCCTAGTAAGGTATATTCAGGAGGTTTGGAGAGGAGGGTTAATAGCTCGGATTCAGGAAGGATTTAGAGCTCGGATTCAGGAAGAGCACCGTGGTTTTCATCCAGGTCATGGAACACCGGATCGGCAGCCAGTGGCGCAACTACACATTTTTCAGGTGGATGCGAAAACAAATATCGTCGCCCCCCACCCCCTCCTGCACCCATTCAAACTCTGCTTCAGCTCCTCTAGGAGTTTGAGGTCAAAGTTCACGGATTACTTGAGCTTTCGGGATGCAATTTAGCTGCTCCTAAATGTCATCCCCATGAGAACCTTGTAAAAATCCATCCATCCATCCATCCGTCCATCCATCCATCCATCCATTTTCTTCCGCTTATCCGGGGTCGGGTCGCGAGGGCAGCAGCTTCAGAAGGGAGGCCCAGACTTCCCTCTCCCCAGCCACTTCTTCCAGCTCCTCCAGGAACCCCAAGGCGTTCCCAGGCCAGCCGAGAGACATAGTCCCTCCAGCGTGCCTTGTAAAAATAAACAAATAAATGAAAATAACACCTTGCTGCTATGTTTATGGCGTGTGGCATTTGGTATTTAGGGCCTGAATAAGCCCCCAGTTCTTGCTACCTAAAGCAGAAGCAAAAACATCCCCAAAAAATAGTTTGAGCCAAAATTATTCATAATCTACTGATGAAGTTTACATGACAAACAATCTTTTGACCTGGTAGAGTAAATCTGTAGAAGAAAACTAATTAAACATTGATACAAATAATTCACTAGTTAAATTAAATACTGAGTGACACTATTGTCACAATTTAATAAATTTTTCCGTAAGCAATTATTACAAAGTATCAGATAGAATAAACTTACTATATAACTACACACAAAGAAACCTATTTAAGCATATGGTCGAATAATTCTTTTAGTACGCAATTACATATTTGAATGTTAAATTCATTAATAGAAAAAAATGAAATCAGTTGTTTTAGTTTCCTGTGTAAAATGTATGTGTGAGATCCCAGCGTCTCATTGGTTGGTCTGTGGAGCAAGTAACTGCGGACCAATCAGATTGTTGCCGCACATAAATATAAAAGAAATGTGATTTTAAAATGGCTTCAGTAATTACTCATCTAATATATTGCAATTCATATTATTATTACTTTGAGTATTATTATTACTTCACTGGAATCACGTTTTTTATATGATTCCATTGAATCATATAACCCGAGCTCGGTTCGGCTCGGGTCACATTTTTTATATGTGATTCCAGTCATATTTTGTTTTTCTTAGTGTCAGAACTCATGTTTCAGAAATTGAGTTTACTGTATGAAAATCAATCATGTAAATATTTCTATTTGAAAAATGTTATTTTTTGAATGTGAGGTAAAAACCATTCATTGACATTCATCCAGTTTTCCCTGGTCGTAACGTTCCGGCCGAAACATTACTCCGAATTGTTCGCCAGTTGAACATTTCGGGGGCGAGCGGGATTGAGCCCTGTGGGAAGTCGCCGGCTCGACTTCAACAATCCGGCCCGGCTCGGTTCGGCTCAGGTCTATTTCGGAGTGACCGCGTTTCCAACGGCCCAACTCGGCTCTGTATCAGGGTGGCGCCTCCTGGTGGCGGGAGGGTGTAGCGCCCCGCCTCCAGGCGCCACGTGCTGTGCCTCGTTACCTGTGACCCAGAGGTCATGTCAGCGGAATATTGTTTGTATTTGACCGGCTATTTCTTTAAACGACAGGAAAATTTAAAGCCCGTCGGTCATTTGACAGGTTATAATTAACACCCTCATGCAGGACATGATGGACTTTACGTTCATTGCAGAGGCAACTAAAATCGATCAATAAAAGAATCCTTTCTGAATATCATGTAGACACTGAACTAAATGCGTCTTTCTGACCGGGAGCTGGCGGCGTGTTGAAGAGTTATGGACCGGACTCTTTGGAGCGTCTGGTTAGGAAGCCCATTCAACAACTTTGGTAGAAATGGCGCGTTTAATTTCAGTCTCCATTACACATTACACTCAGAATTTACGTTGTTTTAAATGGTTTATGCACATTGCGCAAAACTCTGAAACAGGAGAAGCGGGACATAAAACGGAGCGACGAACTAGATGTAAATTATGACATAAAAACAGAGAATCCGACGCTGAACAGTGAAAAAATCAACACATGACGTGAAACACATGAGGATTAGGCGGCGCAGCAGGTGATGAGTGAATATTACATAAACGATAAAAAAAATGTAGGAACAGGAAAGAAACTAAAGTGGACATAGCAATAAACCAAGAGATGATGATACTAATCAAAGGAAACTAAATGGAAATGAACGTTTTGCAAATAGTTCAAAGTTTAAACTGGCATGTTGAACATCTTTTATCTGGTCATTTTGTGGAACATTTAACAACTAGAAAATGACACAGAACAAGAATATGTTTTCCACTCTGATTGGCTGCTGTTAGTTCTACCAATTTTAACTTGAATGTTTATAGCATTTTTTGTAGACGCCTGTGAAAATAATTTGTATTCCTAGGGCTTTTTTGTTCTCTGGGAAATTATTTTTGATGATAAATACAGAAACAAGCATAAAAATCAAAACATCTACAATAGTGATAGTAAATGATAAAATAATAGTCAGTGCAAAGTAGCCTACAAATTCTTTGGTGGGGGGCGGTGAGGGACCTGGATAAGGGCTAGGGGGGCACTGGGTCAAAAAAGGTTGAGAAACACTGCTTTAGTGGAAACACCAACATGCAGAAGCCTTATCTGATGGTGCAACCCCCCCAGTAGGGACCACTGCTATAGAGGAATTAAATATCATCATAACTCGTATCATTCAAGGTTTTTCAAAGAGTAGTTGTGGATGGTGATGCTGTGGGCAGGAAAGATCTGCAGTAGTGATCAGTATACCAGCGAACTGAAGAAACCTCTGACTGAAGACTATTTCTGTGTCCGTCTCATAAATGTCGTCTCATGCTACCAGCCCAATATCCAGGCAGTAGAGCTGATATTCTACAATTTTCCTGGATGATCCCGTCAGACATTAGCAGCTCTGCTAATCCACCTACTTTGCTTTTGCTGTTCCTCTTTAAATCTGGGTATATGTTTAGAAAGATGAGCAGAGAGATGTTGGAGTTGGGGAGATGATCCTTGCCAATTATGATCCATGAAAGAAATGGTTTGAACTTTCTCTCCTTTCTCTGCATGGCAGCCAGGATGAGGATCAATGCCTCCAACTACAGTCTTTGCCCAGAAAAGGATAGAGAGAGTGCCTTTATCCTGGTCACAGAAGAGGTCCTGTATATCAGGGTCTTGTTCACAAATTAGGGAAAAATGAAGCGGGAGATTGATTGGCCAATTGGAACTGCATTGATGTGAACTCTGCACCAATTTGTTGAGGTAAAGAGAGAGCTGAGGGAAAAGATGAAGCTCTCGATTTACAGCTTGATCTATGTTCCTACCCTCATCTATGGTCACATACTTTTGTAGTTACCAGAAAAATAAAATTACAGACACAAATGGCTGAAATACGTTTTCTCCTCAAGGTGTCTGGGCTCTCGCTTAGGGATAGAGTGGGAAGCTCGGTAATCTGGGAGGGACTGAGAGTAGAACGTCTGCTTCTCCATGTCAAAAGTAGCCAGTTGAGGTGACTTGGGCATCTAGTTAGGATGCCTCCTGGATGCCTTGAGGTGTTCCAAGCCTGTATCACTAGGAGGAGACCCAGAGGAAGACCCAGAACATGATGGATTGAGTATGTTACTTGACTGGCCAGGAAATGCCTTAAGATTCCCCTGGACGAGCTGGTCCAAGAGGCTGTAGAGAGTTCAGTCTTGGTCTCCCTGCTTAGGTTCCTGCTGCAGGATCAGACCCCGCATAAACAAAAGATAATGGAAGGGCGTACAAGTATGGGTGAAATGAGTGCTTTCAAAATATTACATTTTTAAGTAGTTTGAGGTAAAGAATCCCTTTATCTCAAATATTCAGAGACACAATTTTGGGATTTTTTATCTGTTAAGTCCTAACCATCAGATTTAACAATTAAAGGCGTGGAATATTTCACATAACATATATTCTATATATTACTTTCTGAAAATGAATAGAAAAAATGTTGAACTTTTTCACAATTGATTGTAGATGTACATTTATCTCTTTCATTGGCTCGCTATCCATGCACCAGACAAAGTTGAAGAAAATTATTTGGGGAAATGTTATGCCTTTGGATAAAAGGATAGAGAGAATATGAAGTTAATTCATTTGATTAACCATATGAAAGACAGCAATCCGTTTAGGTCCATTTCTTTGATGAAGTGACAGACACCTGCTCAGTAGGAATGTTTGAATGGATTTGCCATCGCCCTCTCCCATAGACAAGAACCAGAGTTTTTGATAAGTGAAAAGTTTCATATAGCAGTACCCACTCTTAGCAATCAACCTTGAAGAGAAACTTTCTTCACTGCATCAGCGCTTGACGATTTAGGGATGATTGATGTGCTTTTACGTCTGGAGCAGAGTTACTCATAGCAGCACTATCCATGTACAGACGGAATCTCCTCCGACTGATCCCTACTTGGACAGGACGTTTTTTCTAAGAACAGAACTTTACTTAATCTTGGATGGGATGTGTTAGAGTCAAGTTTACTTTATTAGTACACCTCGATCACTTGGAAGCACTTTTGTTCCTGATAGGTGGACCTACAACAGAAATGTCATTTTATGAGGGATCATGCAGTGTAGGGGCATGAACTGTCGACAGATTGCCTCCGTCCTGATCCCTCACAGCAAATCCAGCTGTGAGGGATCAATAACTCAGACATGTGGAAAGTAAATAGTCCTGAATTGACTTGGCTCCTGTCGCTTCACTTTGGTGGGAATCTGTGATTCTGAGTGGAGTCAGTGAATTAACTCCTTCAGTGTTAGAGCCCCTGGTGGAGTTCAGAGTTAAGAAGTAAAGAGTTATTGATTCTATTTTAACACCTCTAGATTTGATATGGAGACACTTTGTTTTAACACTGGATTTTAACTACTAATGATACACACCTCAGAGTTACATTAACAGAATGTAACTCTATAAGTGTAAAATTAACTCTGCTTTTGTACAAAGTCTACTAACACCAAAACATTTAACACTTTTGAATTTGCTGTGCTGGAACACAAAGAAGGTTGTGAGCTTGCCCACCTCTCACACCTCAGCATCTGAGATTTATGCTTTTATGGGCCTCTGCAAATACAATCAGCATTTTGTGCAGAATTTTACTCAGCACAAGGCATCACTTAACTGACCCCTTGAGTGGATGGTGGAGTGCCAGGCTGGGTTTGCCTTTTTAATGAGTGTTTTTGGAATGATATTTGTATACAGTGACAATTGTCAATTTAAAATGTGAAATCTATACAGATTAAAGAGCCTCAGTGAAAATGTGTTTATTCTTAACTCTTGGTGCACAAAACTGATTGAAAATCGATGTATTCACTGCATGTTTATGTCTGTTTGTGAAGCTGAGATGTATCTGCACATGGAAACGGCCCTTTGAACCATTCAGACCAACACAAAGAGACACAATCAAACTGTCTGATGACTTTATTATCCTGTGATAATAACTCAGAAATAGTCCAAATGGCTCGGATGTTTTTCTTTTTCTTTCCTTCTTATGGAAAGTTTCTGTTTACATCAGGTCTGTGGCACATTTCTGTCCTAAAGAAAAAGATATAAAATTTCAGATAGTCCACAACGAGACATTAACATACATGGAAAAACTTTACGAAAACCTTATAGTATAGCAGAAAATACGATGGGCACAGTAAGAAAAGCTTATAGTATCCAACTACACCGCATGAACTGATGAGTGTTATTGTAAGGTAACGCAAAATCTGTTGCGAGGGAACGCAAAAGTACGTCAAAAGAAAAAAATATATTCTCCATGTCCCCTAGGGGGCTTAGTACCATCTCAACCTTACGCAAACATACATAAAAATGCAGTGAAATTTTAAATAGACATTTTTGACTGTATAGACCAGCAGATATTGCCGTAAGCATATCGCGAGGGAACGCAAAAGAAAAAAAAATCATTTTCCCCACGTTCCCTATAGGGAACTCCGTAAATTCTTAGTTCTGAATAATCATTGAGTTAATTAACTATTACGTTGTTTACCACTTGGTCGGTGCTCTGAAAGAGACAAAAGCGTGGGGCCTGCAAAGTGTGGCGCTAGTTTGCCCAAACATTTGCTCTGAGCGGAGCAGCAATAGCAATAGAGCGGTCAGACTCAGCATTCCTGCCCCGGACAGGAGCGAACGGGATGGGCGGGGCGCACAGCGGCGGCGGCGGCAGCAGCGAGTCTGAGCTCCAACATCCTGTCTGCTGAAGCCCCCCTCCTCCTTTACGTTCACCTAAGACCCAACAGCCTTTCCCCATGTGTTTGACTGCATTTCCCTTGAAAACGAGAAAGTGAAGAGAGGCCGAGGCAAACACCGAGTGAACAGCGCGTTTCTCGCTTGTTTGTTCTTCAGTTCCTGCGCGCCAGCAAATCGGGGAAACTGCTCGGTGTTGCTGGATCCGAGGGAGAGGAGACTGAACTACGCGACGTGATGACCGAGAAGGACACGGGAACAGAAAACATACTAACAGGCGAGTGCTCGGTTTTTATAACACATAATTCACCTTTAGCCATTTTGGAACTACGACGGTCATTTTCTAGTTGTAGTTGCACGCGCCAGACTGTTCGCTGGCACGACTGTAAGTGCGCGTTCACGAGCCCTCCTTTAAAAGCAAGGATATGTGTTCATGTTTAAAAATCTGCTCTGATTTGGGGCGTTGATCCAAAAAAAAAAAAAAAGGAAAAAATAAAAGCGTTTTCACATGTAGGATGTGAGTTTGGCAAATCCCTGCGACATTTCTGCCGCATTGCAGGAACGGGATGTTAGCGCGGAGCCCTGGCCGGTGCTGTCCAGAGGGGTGTGTGTGCGCAGGGAAGACCTCGCCTTGTGTGTTTGCAGTTTAAATGCCGTTTTGTCGAAGTTCATCTCTGTGACTCGTGTTCTGATTGAGATATGGCGAGTCCCGTGCGTTAGGCCGCTGACTCTCAGCAGAAGAGCAGGCACATCCCTGCTGGGCCCAGTGTAACGGTGCAGAGGCTGGTCACATGGCCCGTCCCACTGGAGTTGTGACTCAGTGCAGCAAAAGTCCTGCATCATGTCTTCAGGTTTGAACATTTAAATACGCTGTTCTTCCCCCACTTCACAGCGCTGACGAGTGAAAAATTGGTAGTTTAGAAATCCAACCGGGTCAGACCTCAGGGCGAGTGTGTGTATTTCAATTTGATTTATTTATTTATTTATTTATTTATTTATTTATTTATTTATTTATTTCATATTTGCTTAAACTGTCACCACGTCATGAGAGTGTAATATAAGAAACAATTCGTGGGAAGACAAATCTAGCTCCTCCACCACCCCGTTGTGTTTTTGAGTTGACAGGAAATTTGAAAATATCAGTTGATAATCATGTGTTATTGAAGGATTAGAAGATTAATAATTGAACACCAGCTATAAAGTCTTAAAAAAATGCAAATATTTTTTAAAAACTTAAATAAATAAGCAATGCTTAGCCTGGTGGGGGCACAAGTAAAGCCTGGTTGCCCGCCAGGCTTATGAAACACTGGGGGAAACACTGGAGAACCTTCAGGTTCAAATAAATCCAGATATTTAAATGTGTCTTTTAGAATTTCATTGCTGTCCCAAAAATAATAATAATGACTCAGATCAGCAGATTTTTTTGCTATGCATATAAATATAATTGGACTCTGGAAGTTTTTTTTATATCTAACTTTTATTGTAATAGTTTAGGCACAAATCAACTTTATTTATTCTAATTCAAAGGAAAAATTAAATTTACATCCCAAGCTAATATTATGTAGTTCTGCTGTGTCACACTGTCGGCACAGAACTGCAGCTCCATCAGGAAACTGAACTGCTCTCAGTGTTTAACAGACAAACAACGTGGCCAGTTGAAATCAGCTGAGGATGGAAGTCTACCTCAGCAACTTTTATATTCGTCACCTCCGGTAGGCCACCAATTGGACGTCTTCGCCATTTTCCGCGAGCCAATCAGGAACGGGCATCTAATTAAATAATTAAATTTACAACGCCAATCATAACACAGCTTTCTGGATCAACTGCATCCATCTGGTTGACTAAGCAGACATGTGATGGCACTGTCTCAGTAATTCATTTGATTAAACATAAACGCATGGATGGGTTTCTCAAGATCTTGCTGGGACATTAGTCTTATAAATGTTTTTCGGGTGATCAAAGGCCGACTATGTAACTGTCTTTATGTGGCTCTAGAGGTTCAGTTATGAGTCCATCATCACACCGAGATATCTGGGCCTGATTACTAGTTACTTGCTGTAATAACTGAAGCTGACTCTTGATCGCTCCTCTTTAGGTCCAAAAATAATAACTTCAGTTTAGTTTTGGTACATCCATGTATTGATTTGGTCTATTCATCTGCTCTGTTCTTGAATAGAACCATAGTCGCCTGGTGACATCGATATGTAGAGCTGTGTACCAGCTACATAGCTATGGTAAATGATCTCATTTGTTCTAATATGAGCTGGCAGGAGAATGCAGATATTAACTAGGAGGGGTACCAAGGAACCAGGGGGAATACCACCAGACTATTGTCTGCTCTGATGTGAAGTTACCTATGGACACAAAGGAGTCCCTATTCTATATGCATCACTTGCACCAGTCAAGGACTGTATCCAAGGGTCCCACCCAGCTCTCCAGTCGTTTGCTGCCAAATATGGTTAACGTATCAATGGAAAGCCCAACTAATTGCAACAATTCATTGACTTTTCAGTAGTAGTTTTTCCAAATAAGCATGTGGTGGAAATGGAAAGAAATCTTTGCCTTTTAACAGGAAGAAACCTCAAGCAGGACCCGGCTTTAAATTACGTCATTTTGTTCACAGAGTCATCCATCTACCAAACTCAACACCAGGCCCGGGTCAAACCATTTGGACAGAGCACTGGGCAAAGTGTTGTCCGATTGGTCTGAAGTTTGTTGCTGTTTTATGCAGAAATATGATTGGATGGCTATGTTGACATTTCTTTTCATTTAATCTGCTTAAACCGTCCAAGTTTTTGTACATACAGGAGACATAAATACTTTTGAGGAACATTTATCTGACAGGGTGAGGAAGTATATACTTTTGTACACCTCATCATTAACTACTATAATTATAAGACTGACTGTTATTAACTCCTTGATGGAAATTATAAGATTGATGTTCAAGGAGGAGGCTGCCTGCAGAGAAGAGTGAAGATCACTTGTAATGGTCTGTGATTGTTTCATAAAAACAAAACAGAGGAAGCAAGGAAAGAGGGGGACCCGTGGCAGGTAGGGCCGTGACGTATTCTGGAGCGGGAGGAGGGTCCCCCAGGTGGTCTGTGTGTGACAGGTGTGTGCTAATGCGAACATGTTGAAACCGTGTCAGGACCTTTATGCTGTACTGACAGAGAGGGTCTGAGAGACCTGGGCAGATACTCACAAACACACTCACACACACACACACGTTGCCATGGCTATCTTTGTGGGGACTTTCCATTGACTTCCACTCATTTATATAGCCTACATTTCTATAGCCTACACCTTACACTCTGGCAGTTTATTTTTTTTATCCATTATCCTAACCCTAATCCATTACATACCTATCCCTAACCCTAACCAAAAAATTCTCAAACCTTAGTTTTAGTCTTTGATACTGCACAAGATCATTAGTCTCTAACAATTATGACATTCTTGAGCTTGAGATTCTGATTTGCAAATATTGAAGATATTATTTGCTCCAGTTAATTTCTACAAGAGGCAACACCAGAGGCCTTTTGCCTAAAAAGGGGGAAACGTGTATACCGAGTTTAATTGGTGAGGCTGGTCTCTCTGGGGTCTTGGCAACAGTCCATTGTTATGTAATGCAAGCCAGTGAATGCCCGCTGCAACCTGATGATTCGCTGCACAGCAGACCTTGTCTTGCACAAATTCCTGAAACTATAACGAAATAGCTGGACATTTTGGGCTTTAACCATAGATAAATTATTGATTACAGCTTTGAATGTTGTATGCTGCTGATTTGGTGTTGGCTATTCCAGTTCTTGCATGTATCTGTTTTATGCCAAATCTGAAGGATGATGAATTTGCTAAATGCACGACTTGCATCAATATTCATTATTGTTTGTGATTTGTAAAGATAAAATAGTTTAATGCTAAAATGAGATGCAGCTGCAGTGGCAGCTACAGTGCCCAACATGTTTTTTTTCTTCATACAACTGTACAATCAAGTACAAATTATAATAATTTTCAAATATACAAACTGTTATATGTTTACCACTATGGTGGACTTTTCCTGGATGATAAATTGTTCCAGAAGTTATTGCGATAAATGATAATATTGCTGTTTTGAGACCATGATGATTTGATGGTAATAGCAAAATAATAATGCAAGAGCACATTCAAGAAGATCGGTAAACTTTAAATTACAATGAATATTTAACACTGGAGCTGGAAGAGATTTTGAAAAACTAAAATAAATAAATAAACAAAACAACAAAATTAATTTTGAAGTCTTTGTCAACAACATTGTCTTTCAAAAAAGGGGGATAGTTGAGACCAAAACACCAGACTGAAGACTATTATCTTCCAATTTTTGGTAGAAAAAGAGAAAGAAAGAGATAAACAATAAATCATACCAATGGAAATTATTGAGTTTGTTTTAATTTATCATGTGATTAATTGATTTATTGACTATTGTGACAGGCCTACTATGATGGTCTATTATGCTCTAGCTCAAATTAAGGAAGCAGTTGCAGCATCCAGGCAGGGTTAAAACTGGATCTGTTGTTATCAGATGTTTCCATTATAGACAGACAGGAAGGAAAACCATTGTTCAGCAGAGAGCTCTGAGGCATTTCCTCAGATTGTAACCTCTTCAGGAACCAGCTGTCCACAGATTCTCTCTGACAGTTTTTCACTTTTTTTCTGAAATTTGTCACTCCAAGAATCGTAATATCATTTTCACCGAAAGCATTGTGTCACCATCTAACTTACTGAAATGTGAAACTACATAAAGAGAACCATTTGACAGAATTGAAAACGGCAATCGATAAATGGCAGAATTTAGGGTTTAGTTATCAAACATATATCGGCCACAGTTCTATCCAGATTAGTTGATAAATATTAGGCATAAGTCATTCATAGCAAAAATATTTCCATAATTATGTGTTTTATTATAGCAAATATGAAAGATAAAAAAATAGGTTCAATTTGCTGTGATGGACTGGCGGCCTCACCGCTGTAGATAAGCCCCTCAACACTCTGCAAAGATAATGGATGGTTGGTTCAATTTGATGAGATCATTGATTTATTGTTTTTGTTAAATTGTAAATCATATCAATCAATCGTCTCAAGAGTTTCGCACTCAAGCAAATTTACACATGGTCAAATTCTCTGATAGTCCATGCTTTGCAGCCTCTAAGTTTTTATAGTCCAGCTCAAAAAATTGTTCCCCAATTTCTGTGTCTTGGGAATCATAGGGCCCCCTTCATTTAGATCAGAATCCCAAATTGTAGAAAGAAATCTACAATTTGGTATGAGCAGTTACCATATCAGACCTCTAAGCTGTGTGTTTTTGTTCAAGTGCAGAAATTCTGGGTCCACACATCAACCAGCAGTACTTCCTTATGGGTATAGATCCCAGAGTAAGTGCGTTTTTCCATAACACTTCTTCTTCTACGTTTTTTCTAAAGTCTCAAGACATATTGTTTGTGCTTTTGTCTGACATTTTTTCATCGAAATATCTTTGAAGCATTCCATAAAATAAATACCGATCTTCCAATATAACAGCACATCCAGCACTGCTGGAATTTAACGATGTCAGAGAAAACACTGGACAGTTTCTCCTTTTACATATTTCCAGATTGAAAATGACCAAACAAATTCTTCACTACAACTGTCTGGATTGCCTCTTTTTTTTTAAATAAGCAAGCATTTTTAAATTACAAATAAGACATAAATGTAGATTGTACTCTCTCACAATTTTCAAACCAAAATAGTTTGGACATATTTTCACGTGTTGGTGAGAAATTTGAAAAGTAACAAATGGTGTTTCCTGGGTGACATCGATGTAAGTTATGTAGCATAGGTGGTCTTGTGATGGTGCTCATGAAATATTCATGAAGATGCTACATTTATTGTGATTTGACTGCTGGGTCTATTGGTGAGAATAAAAAAGTCCTGGTTTAAAATGAGGTTTTGGGAATGAACCCTTGTGCTGCAGGGAGACAAGCTGGATGGTGGCTAGATAGAGTGTAGCCACAGGTGGTCTGTAATTCTGCGGAGTAATTGCTTGGCAAAGTGTATTACGGATCTTCAGACCACTCATCCTCACTGTAGGGGTGGACCAGAGAAAAGGGTGAGTGAGGCAAAAAATAGGATGGATAACATGATGTCCCGTTGAGAGACAATTCTGAGAGACACTTACAATACCTTGAGGGAGTATTATTATTGTATGTGTTCAAAGAACACTTTTAGTAAAGGCTATTAAGACAGACTAATGAAAATGATGGTCACAAATGGGGAGACAATCTTCAATTGAATTGAAATGTCACTGTCTTTAAAAGACAGGTGCAACAGGCATTTTCAGCATTTTAAGTGGAGAGCATGTTGTCATAGTGCTTTAGAAGAGTATGTTTCTTTTTTATACCTTGTGAGCTTTCCAGACCTTGGGGTTAGTAACAAGAGAGCCGCCCGCTTCTGGTCGTTTTTGTCTGAGCTGGTAGCACCAGCTGTCCGAGAAGCTCGTCTCAACAGTCCTTCAGCCTGGCGGTAGGACAAGCCCGACAAAGCGTTTCTGAAATGCCCTCCTGAGAGTTCAGAGATCAAACTGGTGGCAGACAGTTTTACCCCCTTCCCCCATCTCCAGCTGTATTAACTTGTGTATGTTTAAAACAGATTTGAGTTTCTGGAAAATGTGTCTTGACAATAATCACAATATGTGGTGCCATGTTTAATTTAAGATTCAACTGCTTAAAAATATGCAAATGTAATAACTAAATATATCTTCTATCACCCCTAACATATTGTGTATCAGCTTAATGTTTTAATTCTAAGGTCACTCGTCCCTCTCCTCGTTGATTATTATTCCAGTTTCATGTTCTGAAAGCAGCCTGGAGCTAAAAAGTAACTGCCGAAATGATTTATTATAAATATTAGACAAGATTTCCCCCAGAAAACATGCCCAGTTGTTGGGTGCTAGAGCAGTCATTCATCCAGCGGACTGTTGTGTTTTTGAGTTAAAAAATGTTTAAAGTTGACAGGAAATATCACCTAATAATTATGTTATTGAAAGATTGGAAGATTAATACCTGAACACCAACTATAAAGCCTTAAAAAATGCAAATATTTTAAAAAGACTAAAATAAATAAAATACAAAAAAATCTAATTTACACTGTCACAACCCATTTCTCTTTATTCTTATGCAATCCATTTTGAAAATAAAAGCAGGTCTACCCACCCAGCCTCTTTCTTTTATCAAATTGTGCTGTGCTGTGTGAGCGTGTGTGTGTGTGTACAATCTTTCCTTCTTTTCCATATGTCGTGATGGAGGGCCTTACTCTTTCAACTCGATCTTCGTGGGTCAAAAAGCTTTGTGGCCACAAAATGTTGGTACAGCTTTCCAGATACAAAAATCTATTATGTTTCAATCAGATATGTGGTGTTAAAACTAAGATCAAAGCGAGATTGTAAATAGTTTTACAGAGAGGATGTACACTCTGACGGACCTCCATGTCCAGCAAAATGAATGCAACAGCAGGTAACTGGACCAGCTACTTCAGGGAAAAGAGTGGGATGGAGACGGAGTACAGGACGTCTTCAACGTAGCTTACCACCATAAGTGTGTGAGTGTGTGTGTGAATGAGTGAATGACTGCAGTGCAAAGCATTTGAGGTCCTCTAGACAAGACAAGGTGCCGAACAAATGCAGACCATTTTACCACTTTATCATTTTAAAGAATCATATAAATGAACTAGGCTTGAAAGGAATGATGAAGGTGCAACATAATCATGGAATAAATAAATCTGCTTTGTTTGCTTCTACAGATGAGATGGCGAATCCTTCTTTGTCAAAGAGTGGAGGCGACCCAGGAATCACCCCTCTATCTCCTTCACATATCCAGGTGAATTTTATTCATCTGTTTGTTTTTGTACATGTTGCAGAACACTGCAAGGCAAGGTCACTTTTCTTAACATTGTTTCTAATTGCCATTGATCCAGAGGTATAAAAATGGTCAGATTGGCCTGTTTCTGGTTGAAATGACAAAAGAACTCAAACCTGTTAAAATAAGACAAAGTTTAAGATTCTCGTAAATGATGTTGTGCCTGCCGACATTTAAATTTGCGCTTTTAGAGCTTCTATTTCAGACATGAGGTTAGGACTGCGATTAGCACAAACTGCAGAATAACAAAGCTGAGAATTTTACAGCATACAGCACCAACATGCTGAGGTGTAGTACAAAAGCCACACCTCTTGCTCTCGCACACTCAACTCAAACAAACACAAAAAAAGCACGACTGCACTTAGCCTCTCTTGCAAGAAGCAGCAGGATTAACTCTCCTTACTCCTGTTACATATGTTGACGGTACAAGTATGCAAATGACTCCAAAATCTTCGTGTTCCGCCCCCTGGCACACAGCAAACATCCAGTAACCACCTAATACAAGGTTCTGACCTGTCAGAGGAGAGATTCTCTCCTTGACTGTCTGAGCTTGGTGAGGAAGCATGATTGTTGGATAGAGAGAGAAAGATATGGCAGATAATGATTGAAGGACAGAGATGGATAGAAAAAAGTTGAAGTTGATTAATCAAGTTCTGCTGCAGCTGCAGCACAACCACAAACATGTCATTTGCCATTGACATGATTTATTTTTTTAAAAACTTTCCCATTTTAGAAAACCATGTTCCTCTGTGGACCCTGTCTCAACGTCATTGTGTACTGTGATAGTTGATGTTCAGACTAGAGGTGTGTCGATCGATCGGTCACCGATTATAATCAGCCGATTTTCGTGAAAAAGTTCCTGATCGGTGATCGGCGATCATTGGCTCTGTTACCGATACCGATCACCTGCATCTCATTTCGCAACCTGTCTGTCCAGCTGGTCTCCTCTTTCCTTCACACGGCGCAAACGCGCAGCAACAATTCCTAAGCGATGTGTAACTATAACGCACTGAGTGAATGGGGAGGTTTGTGTGTTGCGGTGGAAAATTGAAGCTCGTCAAAATGCATCAACACAACGAAGCTAATACGACATAAAAACAATGATATACTTGACGGAGTTTGGCTACATCGAGGCTCACTGCAGTAAAAAAGACATATGGAGGATCAGACAGCAGGTAAAGCAGCACAGCTACAAACACTCACCCAGATTAGCATGACGGTCAGAAAGCTAAACAAATAACGCAAAATTATTTAAGTCTTGGAGCTGCGATGTAAGACGCTGGTTCTGCTCTCACTGTTGAACCGCTGCTCCAGACTAAGCAGAACGAATCAGGTATCGCTGACGTCGGACAGATTCAAGTTATTTCTTACAAAAAAGCTTTTTCATTTCAACTCACAGTCTGATGGGATTTACGTCCATATTTTTGAGAAAACATGGAACAAATTTTCAGTCTGGTTCGTTTTGGGCCATCATACGTAAAAGGAGTTCCTTAGATTGCTGATTTCAGTATTAATTTTTTTCTATACTAACCAACTATTAGTCGCTATTAGTTAAGTATTCCTATCGAAGTGGAAGAGCTTTCATTAACATTAACATTATTGTGCTGAACACAGCAGCGAGCAGCTACAGTTTACTATTTGAAAAAAAAATATTAGTAACCTAATTAATCAGACTGAACAAAGTTTGGAAAATTATAACTATATATATATATAATATATATATATATATATATAATATATATATATATAATATATATATATATATATATATATATATATATATATATATATATATATATAAAATATATATATATATATATATATATATATATATATATATATATATATATATATATATATATATATCCAGGAATTACATATGATAAATAAGCTTACTACAGAGCTAAATTGAGTTAGATTTTTTTTTTTAGAATACTTTGGATTTTAGTAATAACATCACAAGTATTAACTGATAGGACACAATTTGTTCACAATAAAGCACAGTTTAAGCACTAGGACACACTTAAAGTAAAAGACATTTACAATAATATAACACAACAATGCCCTGCGACAGACTGGCGACCTGTCCGGGGCGTACCCCGCCTCTCGCCCGGAACGCTAGCTGGAGATAGGCACCAGCACCTCCCGACCCCATTAAGGGACAAGGGTGTAGGAAAATGGATGGATGGATGGATGGATAACACAACAAACAAATGACAAGAAGGACTGAATGAGGGTGGTTAATGTGGGGGAGGAGGGTAATCAATAAGGATGAAATTAAAATGTATATGAATTGGAATTAGGTTGAGAGACAGATGGTAGCAGATTCGTTCATTAATCCTGTTGAGTCCAGCTCGATTGCACGATGATCAATCAATCAAATGTGCTGGTAGATTTTGCATATACCTTAAAACGGCTGCCATATTTTATAAAAATTCTTACTTTTATTCTGCATCCAGTAGGTCATTTTTCTAGGGTCACACAGCTATTGATTTCACAAAGCAATATTCACAATATTCACAATATTGGAAAGGGGGCATCTGATTTCCATTTTGTTGTAATACACTTCTGTAAGTTTCTTATAATTTGTCTTTAGATTGGAGTTCGTAAAGTTCCCCAATAAACAAATTTCCGGTTCTATATCATGTATTGTTGTCATGTATTGTCTGTGTTTATTTACTTCCTGCGTGTTCTTGCTTCTGATCTGTCCTCTTGGCTGTGTGTGATGTTGTGCTAATTTTGTTGTGCAGCAAAGTGACACGGACCAGGTGCAGTCCGGACCGTCCTTTGTGGTGGTGGTCGCCATCGACTTTGGCACGACATCCAGCGGTTATGCTTACGCTTTCACAAAGGAGCCGGAGTGCATTCACACCATGAGGTGGGCCAACACTGCAATGCAGACAGTCGGTGGGGTAAAGAGTGGGGGTGGGATGAATCACAAACACAATTCACTAGCAATGACCACGCCACAAAGATATGCATTTAAAGATTTATTGATGAAGGGATGAACGGATAGGGATGAAGGGATGAGGACATGAAGCGATGAAGGATGAAGGTATGAAGCAGGGATCACCAAACATTTTTCTCTGAGGGCCACATAACTTTTTCCTTCTCTGGTGGGGGGCCGGAGTCAGTTTGTAACACAACTAGTGTGACGATTGCAGGAGTGTCTAAATGTAAAAATTTATTGTTTTCCAGAAAACACAATCAAATAACCTTCCCTGGGTTCTTCACAGAAAAAGTCTGGAAATAAATAATACTATTAATAAAATAAATAATAACCAAATCTCTCTGTGTTCTTCTCAGAAAAATTCCAGGAAGGATTATAGTCTGTATTTTCCTAACTATGAGTCGCACTGGACTATAAGCCACAACCACAAAGTGTTTTTTTAAATCAGTAAACATACACATATAAGCCGCAGTTATCTCTGTCGCTCCAGGTTTTCCACAACGATGCAGCAGCAGCAGAGGGGGGCGGACACCCAACATTTGATTAAAAACAGGTCAATTGCAGTGGTGCAAAAAGTGGGTGACTGAAATCTGCAGTGTGTGTCACTGGACACCACACACACTGCAGATATCTGTGATTTTTTTTATGACTGTGTGTGTGTGTGTGTGTGTGGACTCTTTCAGGCTTTATGTTATGCCAGTGTGTGGCTTTTCTTTGCCCGGTCTGAATCCTGCCTGGAGATTCCTGATGTTCTGATGTTCTTTGTGAACATTATTTGTTAAAACAGCCTCATCCCAACCAACCAGTTGACAGTCTGCTTTGCAGAAATCATTTTTATTTTTTTTAGCATGAAGTCTCTTCAGTGCATTTGAAGTAATGATTCTTCTGGTTTCTTCTGCTTTGGGTAGTTATTTCCAGATTTTACTTTATTGCGATACAAATAGCTAAATAAAGTCTTAATCAGTAGATTTTGTTTTCCAGGCATGATTATGCTGGAACATGCTGGATTATGTCCTTTCATCACAGTAAATTTATGTGACATTTCTTGACTCATCCCCCTTTTCAGGCGCTGGGAGGGCGGAGACCCTGGTGTTTCCAATCAGAAGACTCCAACCACCATCTTGCTGACTCCAGACAGAAAGTTCCACAGCTTTGGATACGCAGCCCGTGATTTCTACCACGATCTGGATCCTAGCGAGTCCAAACACTGGCTGTACCTGGAGAAATTCAAAATGAAGCTTCATACCACTGCAGTAAGGCTCAGAACACGCTGGAAATCTGCGGCACCTGATCAATAAATGCTGATCAGCTCAGCTGCTCGTGTTTCAAGCTGTGGCAGTTGGGTTATTCGGTGACTTGCTGACCTGGGCTAGTCTGACGCGTTATGTTTTTTGCACAATCTTGTGCAGCAGAATTGCCAACAGGTTGCAATTCTGCTGTTGTTCTGCTGCTGCATGATCTGCTGCCGGCTCGTTGCCTGGGGGGGTCGTAGGTTTGAACCTGGAAACCAGATTAATTCAAGCTACTTAACACATTTCAGTCAGCGTACGATTGAACTGTTTTCCAAGCAGCCATACCTCCACCCCATGTCTTAGCCCTCTTCCGTTCCCCACATGTGCTGAAACATTTTGGACTATTACTTAAATTTGTCTGCAGTATACTGCAACAAGTGTAACTGTGTAAAAAGTAGGTTTCTGCAAAGCTCATATATAAGTGTAACATTTTTGCTGGGTAAATCTTTATTTAAAATAAAGCAGCTCACCACGGTGCAGTCCATTTAAAGACAGATTTAGACATGGTTACAAGCTCCCTGCTTTTTCCTTGGCTGTATAGTCAAATTCAGATTTGACTATAAATGCTTCTTTATATTGTTTCCATCGCTTACTTTGTCAGTTTCACTTTATAGATTATCAGCTACTCTCATTCCTGGCAAAGATACATGACCTCATTAGAAAAAAAGCTGCTGCAGACTGAGGCCCATCTCTGTCCTTTGTGTTTGTCAGAATCTGTCCATTGACACTGAGATCCACGCAGCGAACGGAAAGCGAGTCAAAGCCCTGGACATCTTTGCCTATGCACTCGCATTCTTTAAGGAGCAAGCATTAAAGGTAAAATGAATCATCAATGTAGTATTTTAAATTTTTTTTCTTGGACATGCAGTATTTTTGGTGACTGTTTCAACACTTTGCCTATGGGGGAACTTTTCTGCCATAATTTGAAAGCACACATTTTCAATCTGAAAGTAGGATTTCATGTTGTCTGTTCTCAAAACTTTTAATACTTGCGCTCAAAGCTTCTCTTTGCGCTCAGAACTTGTTTCTGCTCGGAGCAAATCTCCTCTTACAGAACTCTCTGCTCGCTTACGAAACGTTCTCTGCTTGCTTTTGGAACAAAAATGCACAGTCGCCTGGTAACCTCTCAGACAATAGAATGAAAGTGTTGTACTGGGTGTGCGTTTGTTTCCTTCTAGTGGGTGCGAGGAGAAGTTTTGAGTACAAGCATTACAGGTTTTGAGAAGGATCTCAGTAATTCTGCTCTCAGATCGAAAATGTGTGTGCTCTTGAATTATGGAAGAAAAATTCCCCCATTTTTACAGATTAAAATAGTTTGTAAAGAGAGAATTTTGCCGCCTCTGCTCTGAGCTCTGAGGCATTATTAGCAATACACTTGCAGATCATCAAATATAAGACAAAAGCAGTAAAACTCCACTCTCTCAAATACAGAACTGTTGCTATGTTGTTTGTCTAAGTCTAGGACTGAACTCTAACCTCTTCATGGCGTTTCTCCTGCAGGAGCTCAGTGATCAAACTGGCAGTGAATTTGACAACAGCAACGTGAGATGGGTAATCACAGTACCAGCAATCTGGAAAATGCCTGCAAAGCAGTTCATGAGGGAAGCAGCCTATAAGGTGGGTTGAGTGTCTGTTTTTGTTTTTTTGCATCCATACTTTTTTATACATAATTTGACTCATTAGCTCTAAGACAATTTGGCAGAAAAGATGAGTTTCCTTTTCATGCTCACAAAGAAGCTAAAGAAAATGTTCAGTAAGAATTTTTTTCTCAGTTAGATAAAAATGTCACCTTACTAAAAACATTAAGATAATGTTTTTGGTAAATGTTTGGAGCTAACTATGAATTCACAGAATTGAGGAGGTATGTCACTATTTATTTATTCATTTATTTATTTGAAAGTACCAACATATTAACTGGAATAGAAATTTTAATGTCCCGCGAATGCCCCAAATGGAGCACACTACTACCAAGCAATCAGACAGGAAGTGCTGACATTAAGTTTCAGTTTCAACCAACCACCATCAAGATGGACCAGCATTGCGCATATGTGTGTGTGTGTATGATGAACTTTTATGATTTAGAGATGCAGCATTCTTTAGTCTTTTATAATATTTTTCTCTGAAACAATAATTGCCCAACCAGAAAAAAAAAACCTCCTCACATTTATAAATGGGTTTTACCGAAGAGACGAGGAAGATGACCTTTTCTATCCTATTGTGTTCTGGTCCGTTCCAGATTTGGGATGTTAGATCAATGAACAGAGCAGGCTGCTAAATCCAGTGGGAGGGGGAGGTGTTAGAGTGAAGCTTCAGCATACACAGTGACTAGGCATCTTGCAAGAGGATTTAGTTGATTGACTCTTCACAGGAGACAAAAGGAGAAATAATAGAGGCAATACAAGACTCTCTGTTACTTTCTCTTCTAAAGAGCGGTCACTGCAGCTGAAGAAGCAAACATCTGGAAGATAAAGCACACCAAGAAATTTATTTACATACATTATGCTATGCAAATAATATTACATATCATGTAAAATTATTTACACATTAAAAGGACTCAATTTATGGAGCTCTATTTCTATTCGGTCTACTGAAAACGCAAAAGTCACATTCACTTAGGACAACACAGGTAGGTATGATGAGACATGAACTTGTGACCGGAGAAAGCTGGAATCAAACCTACAACTTCATAGTCTTAGGACAACAACTCTACCCAGTCAGCCACATTTCCTCACTTAATTTGTTTTTTGAAATCTGCAGGGTTTCCCTGAGTGTATTTTAAGCCTGGCGGGCCACCAAGTTTTACTTGTGCCCCCACCAGGCCTAGCATTGTAAATTTGTTTTTTTTTTTTTTTTTTTTTTTAGTGATTGCCCTTTCCTTAAGACTTGATAGTTGATGTTTAGGTATTAATCTTCCAGTCTTCCAAAATGCATAATTATTAAATGGTATTTTCAAATTTCCTGTCAACTTTAAACATTTTTTTACTCAAAAACACGAGTGGCTGAGTGACTGCCGGAGCGCCCTCAGCACCGGGCGTAGCAAGTTCTCTGAGGGAAACCTAGAGTCCCCCAGAAAACGTGCCCTGATAAAGTTCCAGCCAGAGAGGCAGCCCAGCAGAAGTCATGTTTCAGGGTCATCCAGACCATATTTAAAAAAGGGAAAGCTAAGTTAACTGTTTATGTTGTCAGTTTTTCCGTTCTTTGTAACGCTTCTTTGAGTGGACTAAAAAACTCTATATAAGTTTGATGTATTATTATTATTATTATTAATAGTAGTTGTTATAGTATTAAGTTATTGGAATGAAATCAAATCTAGTAAGACCAAGTGAAAAGATGAAAAAAAAAACATGCAATCAACAAAAATAATCAGTGAAATTTTAGATATGAATCAGATCCACTGGTACAGAATATTTTTTAAGCATAAGATAAATCTGAAATGGGACCTCTGTGGCATTAGTAACACCAATGCTGAATTTAACCAACCCTGTAATACGTTGCATTCAGGGAATGCTGTAATCCCTCCCATTCCTGTGCTAAAAGTGGTGGTGACATATTATATTGTATTTTATCGTGATTACACATTCACATTTGTTCTATTTTTTGTTGTTGTTTTTAACCTTAAAAAAGCTGATAAACACACTCTGCAGGATATTGTAGAAGACAGAAGGTTTTTTTTCTGATTACAAATCGTATTTTGTTTCCTCTGCCTCTCTGCAGTCTGCTCTGGTGTCACGTGAAAACCCAGAACAGCTGATCATTGCTCTAGAGCCTGAGGCGGCCTCCATCTATTGTCGTAAGCTGCGCCTCCATCAGATGGTGGACCTGGGCACACAGACCACCCAGAACGGCTTCAGCCCAAACGATAATGTGGGGAGTGGAATGACCCAAGGTACGTTTGGTCAACATTCACAAAAAGTGCTTTAAATCTTTTCAACTAATGAGTTTTACGCCATGCATACCATGACTTGCACCAGGCTGCTTATTTCTGGACTCCTGTTCTTTTTAACATGCAGCACAGAAAACATAAGAACTGACTTTGTAACTTGCTGTTTTCTCCCTGTTTCACACCATTCGCCTCTGTAGTGTCTCCAGGTAAATAACACAAGCTGCATGAACTCACATCATATTTATTAAGCTGAATTCATCACAGTTGAGCTTGCTGTTGCTTCTTCTCTTAGAACTTAGTAGCAAGAAATTTTGCTTCACAATAAAAGCATCAACAAAATTGAACGATGACATTTAAACTATAGAATAGAAATACTACATTATCAATGAGCTCTTTGTATTTCTAATTATTGAAGGAAATGTTGACATGAACTAGGCTCCCTCATCGCCCACTGAGCCGCTGTCGTCCTTAAAGTCGGGTTTGATTCCCTACCCAGGCTGCATGTCTTTCTTCCTTCGCTCGCTGACCTTTTCCTGTCTGATTAGTTACTAAAGGCCTCCAGCACAAAAGTCTTAAAGAAACAGAAAAAAATTATAGAAGAAAGAAGTTTACCAATCTCAACTCATATTTCAAAGCTCTTCTGCCCGTCACTCTGAATGCAACACTTGTACTGTGTGGTGTTAAGAGTCAAGAAGAGATCTGGGAGGATATGTACACTCCAAAAATTGCAGTGCTGCTGTGTGTGCAGGTGGCATGGAGGGTTTGCAGGGAAACAACTACTCTGTCATTACCAAGTTAATGAACTGGTTTTGTGCTGAATTTGATGGTGCGCTTGTGTGTCAGCAGAGTGAGGAGCAAAGGGCTGAGCACATGTCTTTGAGGCTCCCTTTACTCAGTGTGGTGGACCGTTTTGTCACACTGTTGAGGCATGCAAGCTGTTGTCTTTCAAATCAGGTCAGGGTGACTTGGTGTTCAGTAAGTTTGTATTATCAGACATCAAAGGCTCATCCATGTCATTATTTAATTTGAAGATTGTGCTTAAAACAAAACGTATCTCAAAAACGTACCCCCAAAATATTGTAAAAGGATAAGGTCAGAATACTTTATTTCTACCATGAATATGTAGCGATTTAGCCCGTTTAAAAAAAGACACTTTTCTTATCTTAACATTAAAAGGAGAACTGAAAAGTGAAAGAAAATCATAAAATATGCTTTGGTGTTTTCTGCATAATTCATGGCCGCCTCACATGTGTGACATCCACCAAGGATTATGAGCATTAAGCATTTCAACAGCGGCAGATGAAAATGGTCATAACATAAGGTTCACTGTGTGTTGCAATTGATTGTTCAAACCAGCCCAAAAAATTAAAATAAAATAAAATAAATAATACAGAATAGAGAGCATTTGAAGTAGTAATCTGTTATCATCCCATGTTGTCGGCTCGGTTGCTATGTGTGTCGTTCCATCAGCCATGACGGTTCTGATCATCAGAATCCGATTCTCAAGAGTTTTCTCTCGATTCTGGAGATCCAGCTGTTAGCTCAGGTTCATACTGGTGTGATTGTTTATCATTTACTCCCATAAAGTCTTCTGGAATTTTTATCTTTAATTTTCACCAATAATCAGCCAGACAGCAGAGCTGTTTTTGGTTCTTCAGCACTAATTTAGTGGCCGGCTGGCTGGCTGGGGCGTAGTGCGCGACATGCACCAGCACGGTAGTGATCAGGTTCGGCCCATTTCAACTTTTATTGACAGAAGCGCTAAGAGCGAAGTATACAAGAGAAATGAGTCTATGGTATGAAGTTTTTCAATAAATGATGTTCATGCAATATCAATATTTCAAGAAGTGATTTCAGTTCTCCTTTGAAACATAAAATGAAGTGAAGCAGCAACTGCAAATTCCTTCCTCTTCCTTTCACATTGACACTATCCACTTCTCACTAACGTTCCCTACACCACTCCTATATGGAGGACCAAAACTGACAGAAATCTACATTTTTTTCTTTAGCCTTTTCCTTATAATTGCATTTTCATCAAGAGATGTACACATGTGTTGCACACAACACATGTGTACACATAAGCTGAAGCCTGACGACACTGCCCCTCATTTGCATTTAAACATTCCTTAATGCCAAAGCTTGCACAAGGAAAATAAAAAAAGGAGACAAGGCAATGACAAAAGAATGCTGTATAAGGAAAAGGAAGAAAAACACAAATTTCCTGATGAAAATCCATGTGTAAGAACAAAAAAAAACTAAAAAAATATATAGATTTCTGCTTTTATTTTTAATTATAAAAATACTCCATACTCCTACACCAAAAATACACAGTGATAAAAGTCATTAATTTGTTACTCTGGTAAATATTTCATGTGACCACAAACTTGTGGTAAGTTCACTATGAATTAGTACAATTAAATGCATGTGTGCAAACAAGAGAGACATTTATTTTTTGGTTAGAAATAATGTCTCCTCCTTCCCTAAAATCACCTACTGCAGGTTGTTTTAGTCACAGGAACTGAATTGGCATTTTAAGTCCAATTTGGTGATTCAAACAAAGGATTAAATATTCAATAATTACTTTTTTTGCAAATAGTGGGTATTGAACTGCATCCACAGTCAATATGTTTTTTTACACTGTGTTGTAAAAAATATGCCCTGGATGCTGGGTACTGCATGTTCTGACCACACAGCATCGTGCCAAAACCAAAATGTGATCCCATCAAACTTTGTCAGGTTCTGGTCACATTGCATAGTGTCTTCATATTTCATTTGGTGATGCATACTTGCTGTTTTGAGTGTCGGATGCTTTTGTCAACAGCCTGATATCACTATGAGATGTCCTCTGGAATAGATGTTCCTGCTCCGGTGCTTTCATTTGCATGTCCATCTGCATGCATAATAAGTCATTTCAGTACTTACTGCTTAACTTATTGCTTGTTTTTGTAAATGTATAGTATGTTTGATTCTAACATGTTTAAGTTGAGCATTTTTATTCCATATCAGTTTTTTTTTAAATGATGTTTTAGCAATTTGCAAGAAACATTAATATGCTGTTTGTTTTTTACCAGGTAAAAACTACAGTGTTTATAATTATATACATGAAATTCTTCTTCACTAAAGGGGGATGAACATTGCTTTGAAAGCACACTCTGCTGGATGTTAAAACCCGAACTTACATTGTCGGACATCGTCTCACACGCTTTATTTATTTTTTTTCCATATTTCCTAATCTCAGATTCATCCAAACTTGTTTTTTACCCAAAACACAAGAATGGCTGAATGAGTCCAAGATTGAGTGCTATTTTTCACTTGGATTTGGAGCATATTAATGCAGAAAGTTGCTCATAATCGTGCTATATAAAAAAAATATTCCTTTGTGTAATCTATGCTGTTTTAACATTTAGTCGCACAGATACACTTCCGAGATCATCCAATAATTGTGATTACCAAAGAAAGATAACAGGCTAAAATATCAAAAAATGAAATCTAGAGAAAACCACTATAACAAAAAAAAATCAATGGAAGCAGTGTCACATTTGTCCAAAACCATGTTGATTGATAATCCTGTTGCTTTTGGAAAAATATTCTGTTAACTGTTAAAGTGAAAGTATAGCTATTGGGATCATGTCCATTCTACTACATCTGGTGTGATGATGTAACAAAATGCTGGTTTTGTGTGACATGCTGCGTGTTGATGATGTGGTTGTGCTCTTTCAGGTCAGATGCAGGGACAGTGTTGTGCGTACCCACCGATAGCATCCTGCAGGCGCCCCTGCATAAACATCACAGTAGACCCCAAGTAAATTTATAACGCAGACAGACTTGGAGATGAAAATATTTTTTTAGGCAAAATGGTTTGTTTCTTGCAAGGTATCAGGTGGTGTGTCTTAAAATATAAAATTATGTAAAAGGAATGCTAATATTAGAAAAAGAACCTGATATTCTCATTTACGTTTTATTAAGAAAGGGCTTGTTTAAAACGATTTAAACCCTTTTCATGAATAAATGGAAAACACCTTTTCCAACATCATGGCATGCAAACCTTTTTTATAATTGCTTAGTGTTTTGCATGGTTTTGATTATTTATGTTTGAGTTCCAAATGTTGGGCTACACAAAAACATTAATATTACTTACAGATATTAAAATATTACTTCAGTTCTAAATAAGCCAGGTTTATGAATATGAACAGAATTTTGGTCTTAGCATACATGTTTGTGAGAAAGAGAAAGGGTCACATTTTGCAAGAAGTTTGTCTGGATATTTTTATAAATTAAAATTGTGAAAAAAAAGAAAAGCATTGCACAGTATCACATAACAAAAAAACAAAACAAACTCAAAGTATTAATGCAAAGGCCAAATGATGATGGTAGCACATGACCAGCATCTTCTTGATGTTAAGGAGGGCTGGGCCAATAAATGTCAATGTTATCAATATCCGGCGATTATTGGTACTGGATTGATACTGGTGCAATGACATTGATACTTTTGTTTTTCTCTTCTAAATTCACAGGTAAGAAGGGAATTATTCTAGTCCTTTTCTCCTACATTGTGTTATATTGTTGTTGGTTAATTGAACATTTTATTTGCCTAAAATATTTGTCCTGGATTTTATCATAATCAAAATCAACCAGCTGAAGTGAAATCACCAAAATATTCAATAATGACATTTCAAGAAAAAGTATCGGTATTGGACCTGGTACCAATACTAGCCCTGCATTTACTTGATATCGAATTGATACCAAAATATTCAGGTTTTTGATAGACAATCAACTGTTGCTTCTCATTTAGAGTACAAAATAAATATTCTGGTTGTTTTACTAGTAAAATTCTTATGTTTTTTAGTAACTTACTAAATCCTAAATTGATTTTTTTTTGTCCCTTTTAATTGTTTGGCCTCAATCCCTTTACATCAGTCAGGGCAAGTATGCACATTGAATGGAATAATATAGGAAACTGATTTATACACTTAAAATAAAATCTAAACACAAAGGAAAGGGATTTTAGCATAATATTGTAAAGCAAATTTGCTTATACTGAGTTAAATGATAATCAATCTATCTTATAATATCTTATATGCTATTAAATTCTACAAAGTGTTTACCTGAGCTTGCTGCTTTCCTTTTACGCTGTACACATCACTTCCTCACACAGCAGAGCTTCCTGCCTTCCTGACACTCATTCCAAAATGTTCTTTCTGTTAACAACCAGCTAAGGAGCATGCACGGCGCAACCGACAGAGCCGCACCTTTTTGGTGGAAAATGTCATAGGGGAGCTTTGGTCGGAGCTGGAAGAAGGTAGTGTCTTTCTCTTCTACTTAACTTTTTCTTTCAGGGTTAGTGAGCTTGACTGAGTTTCTGCGGCACAATTCAAATTCAGAAAGGCATGTTGATTATTCTATGAAACTAACATTCATTTCCATACCTGTTTAAGTAATTTGTTTGCACTTTTCCCCTCTTTCTGGCATATTTTCTATGTCTTAGGTGAGCTGCATGTGGTATGACTCAGATGAGATTACTCTATCGAAGACTGATTTACAGCATGACCCCTTCAGAGATCTTATTCTTTTCTTCTTTCTTTGATCAAAGTGTAGAGATGGTCTCCAATTCAGATTATATACATAATTATACATTTGAGAAAATACAAATTCTTGGATTTAAAGTTACAATTTATTTAATCTTTACCAGGTTCTAAACTGATTCAAATCTAATATGTGTACAAAACCACACACCCCCAGTCTCTGCAGTATTATTACATAGAAGAAGCATAAATTACACCTGAATCACTAGAAATGCTTAAAGTACACAAACTCTAGCATTTAAAAGGAATATAAGGGGGGCATTCTTTGTTTTTAGTGATGCAGGATAATCAGTGCATAATCTAAGGAAACGCTACTTAAAAACAGATTTATCCAGTCTTCATCCAGGTAAAGTTCAGTTTGTTTATTGGATTGTGTGATTGAAATTTGAATAAAACTGCCATGTTGTCAATTTAACAAATTTATTCATTTAGCAAAAACTGAGCTTGGTGGTTTGTGAGAGCTGTACATAGTCTCCTCATGCTGGTCACCAGCTTGGTCACAGTGCTGTGGGGTGACATTACATTCTCCAACAAGTGAGTTTTCACAAGTTTGCCTAAAGTTTTTCATTTCATATGAACAACCCGAGCACAAATGTACTCACTTTTTGTACCAAACGTATGAGCTTTTATCAAAAAGTGAAAGTTTAAATTGTAATCTTAGCTGGAAGTTGTTTCACAAGAGTAGTGTCAACTTTGATGATGTGGGGCCGTCTTTTTCAACTCTGGTCCTCAAGGTACTCTGCCCTACATGGTCAAGGTGTCCCCCAGAAAACTTGCTAAGCCTGGTGGTTGGGCGCTAGGGCAGTCATTCATCCAGTGGCCCGTCGTGTTTTTGAGTTAAAAACATTTAAAGTTTACAGGATATTTGAAAATATCACTTGATAATTATGTGTTATTGAAAGATTAGAAGATCTGCGACAGACTGGCGACCTGTCCATGGTGTACTCCGCCTCTCACCTGAAACGTTTGCTGGAGATAGGCACCAGCACCTCCCGACCATACTAGGGACAAGGGTGTACAAAACATGAACGGACGGATGTATGGAAGGAAGATTGAAGATTATTATAGTTGGACAACAACTATAAAGTCTTTAAAAATACAAACATTTTTTTAAAACACTTGGAAAAAATAAGCAAGATGGGGGCACAAGTAAAGCCTGGTGGCCCGCAAGGCTTATAATAAACTGGGGGAAACCCTGGTGTTTTAGATGTTTACTTGCATCAATACACCTGATTTCAACTGATGGTCGATTTACAGACTTTTGCTGAACTGCAATCATCTGAGTCAAGTGTGTTAAAGCAGAGACATCTAAAACACGCAGGGCAGTGTATCTTCAGGACCAGTGTTGGGGGACTAAAGCAAAGAGACTGCAGTTGGAGAACAAGGCATTGTGAATGAATGAAAAAGAAACTCTTACACTGAAAGGTGGCCAAACAACTTGGAGTGGAGCTGCCCAAGCAAAGCCCAAACATGAACATGGAAAACGCCCAGAAACCTGATCAGAGACGCCTGAGTTACAGTGAGGTGCCAGTGAGGAGTAAGGTAGAATGTAAAACACAGAGAAATGAGTGGAAATGACAGGAAACCAGAGGAGCTAATCAGATGAGAATGGAAAGCAGCTGAGTGAACGTGGAGGCAGAGGGCAACGGTGAAATGACATGCAGCTGGGCAGGGGAGCAGAAAGCAGGCTGAGGGAGAGGAGATGAACAAAGTAGAGACAACTAAAAAAAAAAATAAAAAAACTGCAACTAAAAGTCAACAGAAAAAAATAATCTATAGAAATGGATCCAAAGCACAATCAATGAGAATAAATGAACAATCGAAATTAACTAAAATAGCAAGATCTAACAAAAAATAAAAAATCTAAACAGAAAAACAATAGAACTAAGTAGACTAATAAGTAAAAGCTTTATATTGCGATCTATTTTTAGCTTATCTCTGAATTCTTTATTGAGAACATTGACCATTGAGATATGATAGAGCTTAGTTATTTGAAAATTTATAATAAAAAATTTAAAACTCCATACTGGATTTAATAAGAAAATGTCAATTTAAAAAATTGTTAGTCTACTTCAGTCAGTTTGTTTTTCCCAAAAGTCCTGTTAGGTTGTTGTTGCTGTGGCATGTATTCTCCAATCTTTAGTCATTTACAAATTGACTATATTTGATTGTTGGCATTCTCATGGATTTAGATAAGACAATAAACCAACTCGAAAGCAGGATGTTGACAAGTGAGCAGGTTTTGACATTTCCATTTGAAAACATTGAACAATATTATTCCTTTTATTCCATTTATAGCAAACATCCAAGAGCAAAACGTACAAGGCTTTTGGTCCAAAATCCTCACAAGAGCTTGGACTTGGTGAGGATAGTAAAGAATTGGACAAACAGGTTTGACTTGAAAGATGTTGAACAGAAAATATCTGCCATAACGATAATGTCCACTGAAAAAGGGAAGTGGTCAGTAAGTCAAGATATCTTGATAATCATTTGGTGAATTAGTTCTGTTCATGATTCATGAATGGAACCAATGAAAACTAAAACCATCAATTGGGCAGCACAACAGTAGACTACCATGGAGACTAAATAAAAACCAGTTGTCAGCCTTTTTTAGATGGATGAATACGTTCAACAGATGCCATTTCATCTGCCATTTCATCATGTGAATGAAGGCTGTATTTTGTCAATATCCTCCTGGCAAGAGAAATGCAGTTTGGCATTCAGAGGAATGCAAGGAAGGACAAACAAACCAGCAGGAGCAGTAAAGTATGCTCTAAAAATGTTCTTTTTTAGTGTGACAGTGAGCTCCAGGAGAATGGTACGAGTGAATATGCCAATCTTTGGTATGGAACTTGAATTTGATAGGCCACAACCATGGGGTTAGCATATTCACAAACAAGCGTTGCCTGATATTGAGCAGTAGTGGAAGTTAGTTTTCTGGGAAATTTGTGCCACCTGATTGCAATACACATCTTTATTATTGTCCTCTACACTAATATTTTGAAACTGTTTTTCTAGCTGTCGTTGAAAAATGACAACTTGGACGAACAAGTGACTATTCAAGATGAAAATACAACAAACTACGGAGCAAAAGAGCAATTATATGTCTCCCTGGGATAAGAACTCTGAATCAGCAGACAACCCACATTTAGGAAAAAACAATAAAAAATATGTCCAGGATTTACCAACAAGAGAAGGTTGATGACAAAACGTATTTTCTCAATGCACATCTAAAAGCTGGAAGCTGATTAAGTAAAAATGTTTAAAAAAAATGAATAAGAATTTAAAAGCAGTCACTGTATCTTGGGGCAATCCTTTGAGAAAGGATGTTGGTAGAAAACATCCAATAGTGTTGGATGTTTACAACAATACACTTTACAATTGTTGCTTGTTCTCTTTGCAGGCGACCGTTATGTAGTAATGGACTGTGGGGGAGGAACAGTGGACCTGACTGTCCATCAAATCCGTCTTCCAGAAGGACATCTAAAAGAACTGTACAAGGCCTCGGGTAAATTGTGTGGGAGAAGCTACTTTTAAAGCCAGTCATCGCATTTATAGATGTGTGATTCCTTATGTAAGCCCACGTTTTTTCTTTAGGTGGACCTTATGGCTCCATCGGGGTTGATTATGAATTTGAGAAGTTGCTGTGTAAGATCTTTGGCCAGGATTTCATCGACCAGTTTAAAATTAAGAGGCCAGCCGCCTGGGTGGACCTGATGATTGCATTTGAGTCTCGGAAGAGAGCGGCAGCCCCTGAGAGGACCAACCCTCTCAACATCAACCTGCCTTTCTCCTTCATTGACTACTACAAGAAGTTCCGGGGTCACAGCGTCGACCACGCTCTGCGCAAAAGCAAGTGAGTGCGAACTGGAACACTGTAGGAATCATTAGATGTTTACATGTATTCATCGTGGGCATAAATGTCATATTAAGTTGGGTGTTTAATGAGCCAATTGTCTAGAACGGAGACCTCACACAGCATACGACTTCAATAGATCTCAAACATCAGAAAAGGATGGCACAGGTGAATGGACTTTATTGTGGCTTTCATAATCCACACATTGTCTAAGTTATACCTGCAGGATCAGCTGTATATCGCCAACGTTTGGATAACAATTATTGGTGTTCAGGTAATAATTTACCTGAAGTGATTCAACTTAGAGATATAGTTCACAGATATATAAAAGTCTTGGGGTAAGTGTCAACTTCTATTTTGGAAATGAGAAATATCTTCATTGGCAGATTTTAGCATGCTCCTAAAAGAAGTGAAAGCAATATCTTGAAGAGTAAAAAATATATGTTTAAGTAGCTCTGCCCATTCCCCTGGATGTACTCTTTTACTCTATTACATACTCTTAATTTTAGCAATATGTTTCTTCTGACTGGATGTAATATTAGCATGTTGGAGAAGTCCAGCCCACATCCCGACATGAATCTGGTGGTGGGATCTAAAAATTAACCATGATGGAAAGAAGGTAATTGAAAGAATCATTTCCAACATTTGCCTTTTTAGTAAAGTGTAAATTAAAATATAAAAATTTGTTCACATTGTTTTATTATCATTTAATAACCTTTCTCATTTCCAGTCAGAACAAATGTCTTTGTAGAAAGAAAGTCATTTCAAGTGGAAAACTGTGAGGGTCTATGAAGATTTTTGTACTTGACTGTAAATATTCACTAAAATAGTTTCCCAGTGTAATACTGTCTCTTTACTATTATTGAAGCCATACTGACTATGGTTATATTCTGGCTCAACCACACAAAATAAACAGCAGGTTTATTTTTGCAGGTTTATTTTGTGTGGTTTGACGGGACAGTTGCTTCCCCAGCTGTCTGACTGTGACATCTGCCATGCTCTGCCTGAGTGCCACTGGATGGTTCGTGACAGAAGACAAGAGAAAGAAGATTAATTTGACTCAACCATGCTGTGGACTTTGCATTAAGCAGATTTTTCTTCTCCTCCTTAGTGTGGATTTTGTTAAATGGTCATCTCAAGGGATGCTGAGGATGAGTCCAGATGCAATGAATACCCTCTTCAAACCGACCATAGACCATATCATCCAGCATCTCAGTAAGCTCCACTTACGAGATCAAAGATTAAAACACATATTCTGCCACCTAGGAACTGTATTATTTCCAGAGAGAGCAGCTCTTGATACAGTTGTTCTGCGTATTGTGAAGTAATTCTTGAAAAAAAATTATTTTCTTAGTAGTTTTTGTTCAGTAGGCCAGTTTTCTTACAGTAAGACAGATAACCTTACGCCCTAAAACCACTGTGCCAAAATAAACATTATCTACTTTTCCATTAGCCGTAGGATTGCGCAAATTGAAAATACAAAAATACATTTGCATAATGGAAACACAGGAATTTCAGGAAAAAAACCCCAAAGAAACTTGTGTTTTCACACCAGAAAAATGCTCAACAACCAGATAATACTTCTGATGAAAACCATGTAAAAACCGCCGACTACAAATTCCCCAGAACGCCGCACATGCAGCCACTCCCAGGTATCAGGGGCTTGTCGCCGATGTCTCCTCTGATGGCCGATAGTTGATGAGTACCACCTGAATCATGAATATAATTTTGTGTAACTGTTTACATCCATCGCTGCCTTGGTTTTTACCACGTGTGATTTTAATTTAATTTCTTATTGAATGGAAACACAGCAATTGCAAAATTGTGGGGGGTTTTGACATTAGCAGGCAGGGGCGCCGTATAGGGGGGAGAAGTTACTACTAAAGCACTTCATCAGGCTGCAGTGTGAAGGCAGCCTAACTCTGACACTATTCATTTACTTTTAAAACTTTGCTTTTACTATGGGATTTTCCCCACTGAATCAATCAATCAATCAAAACATCATCATAGTAATGAGTCTACTTTGTATTTTGCTAATCCCATTCATTTTGTTTTTTTTTTGCCTTCTCTAGCTGAACTCTTTGAGAAGCCAGAAGTTAGTGACATTAAGTTCCTTTTCCTGGTTGGAGGTTTTGCTGAGTCTGCCCTGCTGCAGCAGGCTGTCCAGAACATGCTGCAGGGCCGCTCCAGAATCATCATCCCGCACGATGTTGGTCTAACCATCCTGAAAGGTGCTGTGCTGTTTGGCCTGGACCCCAGTGTCATTAAAGTGCGTCGTTCACCCCTAACATACGGGGTAGGTGTCCTTAATCGATTTGTGGAGGGCAAGCACCCACCGGAGAAACTGCTGATAAAGGACGGAACCCGCTGGTGCACCGACGTCTTCGATACTTTCATTGCTGCTGACCAATCTGTGGCACTGGGTGAGATGGTGAAGCGCAGCTATACGCCAGCAAAGCCTTCCCAGCAGGTGATAGTTATCCATGTTTATTGCTCGGAGAAGGAGAGCGCAGCGTTTATCAGCGAGCCCGGGGTCAGGAAGTGTGGGACGCTTCGCTTAGATGTCAGTGGAACAGAAAGTTCAGCGCCCCGCCGTGAGATCCAGACCCTCATGCAGTTCGGTGACACAGAGATTCGAGCCATGGCTATAGACGTATCCACAGGACGCACCGTCAAAGCTAGCATCGACTTCCTAAGCCACTAAGGCTCGTACGAGAACCTAGCTTCCAGAATTCCCAGAAGCAGTAGTCATAAAAAATACAGCTTCCACATAACAACTATGAATAGTACTAGAAATTTGCAAAGTATAAAATTCCAGGCTCAGATACTTTTGGTTAAGAACGTTGATAGGGTTCGACATGATACCCTCCAAAATGTTGGACTGTAGCATTTATGGTAAAGGGATCAAATAGACAGTTTGCTTCAGCTGTCACTGGTTTCCATGTTTTCACTTTCTTTACTTAAGGAGCGCTGTTCAGCTAAAAGGCTTAAAGCAAAAACACTGTTCTGAGAGCCCGGTGCTGGGGCAACAGCTCTGCGTTGTCAGGTTTAAAAGGGAACACCGTCAACACTTGTTCAGTTCTGACTTCTGTTCTCTGAATTCTTAGTCATTAGTATTATTGCACATTATCTCGTAGTGCACTGCAGAGGCGAGCCACGCACCAATCAGAACTTTCACACAAAACTCCTATTCACACAGAGGTGTTATTTGCAGCATTTTAACCTAAGTTATGATTGATGAATTTTTTCTTACAGTATCTCATAGTCCAGTATTCAAGGCACATTGTGCTTTTACTGTATATCAGTATGATAACTTGCCCTGTGGACATGTGGTTTAAGTTTTCCATACTTGTTAAACTTTGAGCAGTATTTTCTTTCCTATTGCAACAATCTTTAAGCTTCTTGGTATCATTTAGCATTAAGTGTCAAATAAACAATTTCCCAACTTTTCCCAAGTGCGATTCAATCCACTTCAGACCATATTGTGCAAGTAACAATTATCCCAAGTTATTTCCTGGGAATGTCAATGAAATCAGCGTTTTTTTTAAGACAGTGATGGATCAGAATGGCTCGTCAATCTGTCTTCATGGAGTCAGAGCTATATTAACAATTAGCCTTAAATGTGTTAGTGTCTGTAATTATTTCTGTCTTAAAAATTACATTTTACCAACAGTCTACTTCTGTAGGCCCTATTCAAAGCGGAGACATTTGAAACAACTTTTAGTCTGATCTTGTTGAAAAACATTTTTTTTCCCTGACTAAGCAGAACGAATCAGGTATCGCTGACGTCGGACAGATTCAAGGTATTTCTTACAAAAGAGCTTTCTCATGTCAACTCACAGTCTGATGGGATTTACATCCATATTTTTGAGAAAACATGGAACAAATTTTCAGTCTGGTTCATTTTGGGCCCATCGTACGTAAAATGAGTTCCTTAGATTGTTGATGTCAGTATTAGCTTTTTTCTATACTAACCAACTATTAGTCACTATTAATCAATTAAGTATTCCTATCAAAGTGGAAATTGAGCTTTCATTAACATCATTGTGCTGAACACAGCAGCGAGCAGCTACAGTTTACTATTTGAAAAAAAAAAAATTAGTAACCTAATTAATCAGACTGAACAAAGTTGCAAAATATATATCTATATATACTTTCATATGGGCCAGTTTCACTGCAGATAGTTTAATATTTAGTCAATGCCAAAGCCAGGTTAATAAAATTGATGGTGTTGATCATTGCAGACATGAATCAGTCATTTGCTTTTTGGCTTCCTACCTGTGTTTCCAGGATTGTTGTACCTTGATCATTTCCCTTCGTTCCCGTTCTTCTACTTTGGATTACTCTTTTGAATACAACAGATCGAATCCAACAGAGTGCTGCTTTATACGAGGAGAAATAAACTGAAATAAACTCAAAAGGGAAACTGCGAACTGTGCTCCAAAGTCAATCTGAAACGCAAGAACAGACTTGACTGACCCTCTTTTGTTTGAATGCCTCTGTTGTTTAAAATTATGGCTGTGAACAAGGCTGTGCTTATGATCAATAGCAGAATTTTTTGTTGCATAGTAAATAAGGCACTCCCAGGGAGGAAGGAACAATAAAGACTACAGAGAAAAAGGTTCATAAAAGTAATAAAAGGATCTACAGAGGATCTGACTCTCCTTCTGTCATGGGAGACAGAATGACACCAGGGGAAAGAGGAAAAAGAATTGTTTGGCTATTTATTTATTTTTTTTGTGTTGGGCAAGTTTAAAAAATATATATTGTCATGACATTTTGCATTTACAAACTACAGAGTATTTAGTTATACCGCATGAGCTGATCCGTACATTATTGCGAAGGAACGCAAAAGGAAAAAAAATCCTCCACGTCCCCTAGGAGGCTCTGTGGATTTGCATCATGTTAGAGGGAATATTTTCTTGCATAAATCCAGTTTCTTCCTTTATGGTACTGATTCACATTTGGATCTCCACTTTGTCGTGGATTTTTTACAGACTTCTTTCACAACAGCTAGCAGGCGCAGTATCTAGGCTGTGGTGGTAATAATAACATGCTATCTTGACAACACAACCATGTTTTCATGAGGTTTTCACAGCCTGTATCGAAACTTCCAAAATCCCTCCTCAGACAGAGCGTGGGGGGGGGGGGGGGGCGTGAGGGGGGATTCTTTGCACATTAGAAAGACATGACTGTAGAAGGAACGACAGCATTTGGACACAGGCGTCATTGGGCAGAGTTTTGTCTATTGAAGCAACAAATCCTATTTCTACATAGAAAAGAATGTGCATTCTTGATTTCAAGTAAAATTAGCAAATCATTTGTGTGTTATGACATTCTTTTGACACTCCTAAATAATCAGATTTCACAGCCCTGTTAGTCCGCTTGCTTTTCTTGTAAAAGGACTGAGGCGTCATTAGCAATAATGTCTTATGCAAATTTCTCCAGATCTTTTTGTTTCAGAGGACTTTCTCCAAGTCAAGCATGATATTTGGAAAATGTTAGGACAGAAAATGCAGAGTATTATTTGACCTTCTTCTGATCCAGTCACTTAGCTTAGAAAACCAACGTGACTTGGAGACGAAGCATGTAGCTCATCACTGAGATGTTATCCTCCTCCCATCACATAATCACCATCGGCTTAATTTAATCGAACGTTTTTTTAAAACCAGTATCAAACATTTCTTTTCATTCCCATTGTGCTGTTTGCCTCTGAACAGTATGCTATATCTATGTGCCTTTATGCTGCTAATATTGCTGTTTGCCACAGAACCCATTCCTATGTACATATTCAGCTCAGTTTCATAATATTGCTCCAAATCAGAACAAAACACTGTCCGAGGGCCTCTTTCCAAGGCATCTTCCAATCAACTCAATCAATATTAAACCCAATTTATCCGAATGGAACACAAGCGATTGTCACCACATGCTGGTCCAGGAGGAGTGAATGCTGCAAAACAATGGTTCAATTCAATCTGATGGGTCTCCTTAGTCACTTTTTAAACTAAATTGAAGAATTAAATGAGTTTAACACACTGTTTTATAACCATGATTAATTGGATTTGATGTGTGATTGAATTGAAAGGATTTTCTTTGCAAAGTGCCTTTAGGCGACGTTTGATGTCGTGAAATGGCGCTACATGAATGAAGTGAATGAGTTCAGTTCGTTTTGAGGGAGAACAGCTGGGTGTCCAATCAAACAGCTGAATGCATCGTGTCGCAGTATATCAGCTAGTGCCAACATTTTGGCTTCTCTAATCTAACCATAGATCTTTCACAGATTTACTTGTCAGAGTAGTGTTTGGTTCATGGCGATGTTTGACAAAGGAATTAAATGCAGGGAAGAAATTAGTAGTAAAACACTGTGTGAACACTTTTGATAACACAAATCTTTATTTTTTAGGGCAATATTTTTTAATTATTTTATGATTTTTTTCTTCTTCTTTTTTTGCCTCATCAAATACAGCTGTAATTTTAGGACATATATATACTTTTGGTTTTTTTCAGGTTATGTATTGAATGTTAGAAAATTGCAATAGGAAATTCAGTTTCAGTAGGAAAGACATTCATAATTCCTTGGGACATGGTAGCACAAACACACACACATATATGTAGATATATAGATTTATATATTATATATTCCACTATATGTTCCACACACACACGCTGAAATCAAAGCAAATTAGTCCACTAATTAGGTTGTGGGTCAAAAAATTGGAATGGCACTAAATTAGTTTTGCACATTTGATGCTTAGAAAGTGCAGGTTATAGATAACAAATCAAGACAAGTTTATACCCATCAGTGTTTTAAAGACAATTATGTTACTTTGAAATTAATTTCAGCTAGTTTAGTACTAACTGGTACACAGTGAGAAAAGAAGGATAGAAACAAAGAAACCTTCTCAGAATGGTCTTAATGTTGTTAAAGATCCTAGAAGTCCTCGCTACAGCTGCATTTTCTAAACTACTGAATTGTTCAGGGAGTGATGTGGAGCCATAATCTGGAAGTGAGAAAAGCATCATTTCATTTCATAAACCAGTCACAGCCAAGTACTTTTTATAGCGTCTCTGGCAGAGGAGTCAAAAGAACGATCAGAGTTGTCAAAGTTTGAAGATGGATAATCAGCAGGCAAAGTTTGTTCTGTTAAAAACAACAAGTAATCCTCACAGCCACAGTGACGTCTGTGCAAAGGAAGAAAAAAAAAGCACATTGAAAATCGTATAAAGTTTGTTAAATAAAATCTGGACATGTCAGTTAAGTACAAATGAAGAAATGCACCTCAACATTCTTGACAAAAGTCCAAAGGTCCAAACAGGAAGTAAGTGTAGCTTTCTCAGAATGACAACAGTCCAAACACACAGCCAAGGAAACTCTTTAGTGTTTTCAGGGAAAGAACGTGAAAATCAGTAGAATGGCCCAGTCGGTCACCTGACCTTTATTTGTTTGAAGACATATGAAAAGAATTGAAAACACATAGAAGACTCAGAGGTTTATGTGTAAGAAGAGGTCAACATTGTACCTGAGCAACGACTAGTTTTTTTTTTTTCAAATAAGATGTTTTCAGGTTTTCACAACTAAGAAAATAGTTCTCACAAGGTCATTTTAACATTTTACGTACATTTAATAATTAGCCATGTGCTATTCCATTGTTTTACCCCCACTACTTCATTTGTGGGCTAAACTACTGAAGATCAAATCAGTAGTTTACAAGTGTGTGTGTGTCTGTGTGAGTGTGTCAAAACAAAATCTTGCAATTATCTTTTCTTAGCATTTAGCTCTTGTAAATTCTTGATTCAAGTCAAGTCTGTGACGTGGAAACACCAAAACCTTCCTTTCACCCTGAGTCAGAAGAACCGTTGGCAAAAATCAAACAGTCACTTTAAATGTAATCTGACGGAGGTAAAGTAAAGCTTTTAGGTTTAGTGTACAAGTTGAACAAACGTTGGGAGCCTCCTCTCGCTTTGGCACTCTTTCTGTACTGCATGATTTGCATGAGCCTCACTCGGCATGGCTACACAGGAAGCTAAGCAGCTTTACAGATTCACAAATGTGCTGTCTGTCTACTGAAGGTTAACCCTCCCACTTGTCTCTATGCCCACAGCGTGCAGCCTTACTTTTGAAGAACCAAATGAAGCCATGTTTGTATTGTGTTATTAAATGAATAATTGCTGTATATTTTTTCATCTTTATGTGATGCACATGTTACTACAGTGTAGCAGCTTTAATCCTAATCTGTGACAGATCTACTCTTGTTTAGTGAAGGGCGTCTTTGGTTTGGCCAGTCTTGAAGTCCGGTGGCTCAGTGGACGTATTTATGAGGGAGCAGCCTAGCAAGCTTGTATCTCATGCCTCAGGTTATCTGCTTATCAACGTCTAGAAACATTTCTGTAAGGGAAAGATGTTAAACAGAAGGAGTGAGCGGGATCACTCAGCCACACCGGCGAGCTTCATAACCTACATAAACTTTTAGTGCTATTTGTGAATGCACAAAAGTCTTAGCTATTTTTCTTATATGTCTTGTCTTGATTCACTTGTTTGTTCAAACGCAGTTTCGCGGTGTCGATTATATTTTGCATTAATGCCCCATCACCAGCCTGTCACCAATAAAACAAATATGTATTTCAAAATGTTGTGCTTGGTTTCTGTTGTCGAAGCTCGTTGAAGTAATGTCGCAGCAAACCTTCGAAACAGAGCTAAAGGTGACCCAACGGGACACCGCTTCACGATTTATGACATTTTGTTCAACAGCAGGTATTCCATAAGTTTACATACAGCACACTGACTTAAGAAGACACTTGACGTTTCTCACTGTCTAACATTAAACTGAACCAAACTTTTATTATTTTAGGTAAAATTACCCAAATTATGTCTATTTGCTAAATGCCACAATGGATAGAAAGAGAACATATCATATATTTATGATATATTCTTGCATACATAATGGACCTTACCAAGCCCCGCCCAGAAACGCCCCTCGGACTTCATGTCTCACAAGCAAAGCTTTAACGCGCCTAGTTAACATGGCGTTGGCTGACTACAGAGTATTTCTGAGTCATTAGTTTAACATTTCTGCCGGGTTTTCACAAAACATCAGCCACAACATGGACAGGGGAACCAACAAGTTCATGTCACCTTTTTTGGACGATATCAAGGTGTTCTAGTCACACGATGCCTCCAATATTGTGTGAGTTGCAGCTAAATGCTACCAGTCCATGAGGAAAACAGCAGATCCTCAGACCCTCAGTATAAATACAGCTGTGGACAAGATCACTGCTGCTTATTCTAGCAAGGCTGGGCAAGTCGGACATTCATGGTTTTGAGGGTGATTTTGAAATGAGTGATTTTTGTTGTTTGCAAATGTTCAATGTGCCTCGGTCTGCTCTGATTGGACAGTGTAGAGCAGATGTTTATTATTGACTTTTTTTTTCATTCACTAAACACAAAGAAAGCAAAGTAATAATACTTACGCCAGCAGACAATCCTTTGTTCTTTTGATTCTACGATGCTATCTGCAAATGCGGTCGTGAAAAAGTTAAATCCAAGCAAGGTTTTCCGTTTCAGATTTTGGAAATCTGTGAATTTTAGTTCCACAAACACTATCAGGATACCTGACATCGCCTGTACAGATACTCCACTGACGGAGAACCATTGTTTTAGAGTCCTGACGCTAAAACTTTCTGTCGGTCCGGTACTGAACAATGTATACAGTATTAGCTTGAGTTTGTGAGACGGTAACCCACTGATAGCTGCGCTGTGACGTCAAATGGGCATTAGCCAATGAAAAGGTCGGGCTGTGGTAACGTCCATGATTACTAGCTCTTTGCAACCTGAGAAAGCCCAGATGATGATGTCATGCCTTTGGCAACTTCTGATAGGCTAATTGGAGTCACGCCTGTGGACGTATTGAAACCTGTACAAGGCTGGTTTATCCTTGGAAACAACTTAGCCAAGATGAAACCATGAAGATGAAAACATGATGTGGAAACACTGAAGCCCTGAACTCAAGAGAATCTGTGGGCAGAGCTGACAGGTTTGATGCCGCCACAATGCCAGGCAAAGAACTGGAAGCGCCACCCTGTTAGCTTAGCTTAGCCAGAGAACATCGTCAATTCACGTCTGAGGCTGCTACAAGAATATGTAAAACTTTTTTTTTTTAATGAATAAGTATAAAGTCTAGTCAAAGTCCAGATTTTGGTCCCACTGAGATCGGAGGCAGGCTGTTCATGTACAAAGCTCGTAGAAACATTTTTTTCAGCTGAATGTGAGAAATGACAAGTGACCAGAGTCAGAGTGGTAGATGATTATCAAAAAAGAAAAAAAAAACAACATCTCACTGATGTTAGCCTAACAGTAGAACCGGCTGCAAGGGAGCTGGGTGTTCATTGTTCCTCCAAAAACATTTTATTGTTGTCCCTTGTTTAATGGATAAAAAAAGCTTAATTTTTGGTATTTAACTGTAACATTAATATTTAATGGACCGACCGTTTTGATGGGATCTTAGAACCTTGTAAAGAGCAAAGGTCAGAAAATCTTATTTTTCTATATGGATTTCATGCGTCTTGCACCGTCAGCATAAATGAACAGATATTCAAGTTCCCTAGATAAACCAAGGAGAAGTGACGTAAGCACTCGTTTAAAAGTTGTTGTTTGTGCAACAGGTTATTAAAAACCGTTACCGAAACATTACAGTGGAGAAATGCTTGATTCCACTAAAGGCAACACTGCCATCATGTGGATATAAAGAGGAATCCCCATTTCCACCCCCCCCACCCCCCCCAAGGAAAATGGGAAAAATGGAAATAGTTTTATGGGCTTTGGTTTACTTTGACAACTAATTCAACTAATTGCACAACTTTAAACTCAAGAACCATTCATCCTAAAATATGTTCAACATATATTTGTACACTGAAGTGTTAAAATGTCAAGTAACTGAAGTATTATTTATGCAATCCTTCACATATATATTTTATATATTTAAGACATACGCAACTCTATGTAACAAATATTCCATCAGTGTGTTAATCAAGTTTACTAAGACACCTTACTTATTACTTATAGTTAAGCAGTATAAGACATTACCAGTACAGTTAAGGAACATTTTTCCTGGATGTGCTAAATAGGATTATTACATAGAAGATGAAGACCAACGACATCAGGATCACCAGACAGCTGGGATAGACATGATATCTCTTTGGAAACAATAGTAAACCGGTTCAGTGAACAATGCAAGTAGGGTTAGGGTTAGGGTTAGGGTAACCCCTAACCCTGAAAACACAACTGCATGGAGGACAGTTAATATTTTTAATTACCTGTGACGGTAAGTTAGGTCTATAGAGTCCACTATAATAGAGGTCCCTGGTCCCCGGTCCTCAGCCCTGGTGCCTCACACCTGATTTAAATGAATGTGTAATTAACTGGCTTCTGTAGCGCTTGATGGCAGAGGAGGTAAAGCAAACCTTTGAGTCAGGTGAGCTGGAGATCACAGGAAGGATTGTGAACAGGAAAGAGATAACAGGAAGAACAGAAATGGAGAAAAATGAATGTGGTGGTGGGAAAAAATGGTTAGGGGTATTTTAAAATAAATAGTACGTGTAAAGGGGAAAAAATACAAAAAATTGTGAATTATTAAAACATGAAATATAAAGTAATCGAGGAATACTAGTTTACTGTAAAGATGGTGCTCAACAGGGAAAGTTGCTATGTGTGTGTGGATGTTTAATAAAATATTGAGAATCAGACAATTACCCTCCAAAGTGTTTCTTAGGTCTATGTCTCACGAGCTTTGATCTTATTTTTCACCACCACTGAGATGTTTTTACGAGAACAATTAATCTCAAGGGAGTTTGTACTTGGAGGTAGTTAAAATAACCACAGGAGGATAAACTAAAAACAACTAATAGGGAAAATCCAGAGAAGGATGTCATCAAGTGAAAAACAGGCAGACCGGCAATCCACCTGTAAAAAAAAAAACAGCATGAAAAAATGGAGAAATTGCAAACAAATTTCTTTCTTAAAAAAAAAACATAAATAAAAACAAAGAAGAAAAAATATGAAATTCCAGTGGTACTTAAGCTGCTTAATGCAGTTTTGTTTTGTTTTCTTTGTTTTTTTTTATGTCTGCCTTCATAAGATCTTTAATGATTGCAGAAAGGTTGGCGGCGGCAGGTCAGGTCTATTGACCCTGAAGCTTCAAGGCAAAGAAACAGGTCAAAGATTTCAGGTTCATATTTGTCATTATGTTCATGTAATGAAAATTTTGTTGGCACTTAAAAAAAAGACAAAACAACAACTATGAAGAAAATATTCTGCTCTGCTTTGATGCCACGTGAATCCTTACATTAGTACTCTGTGTAGCATAATTTACAGTAATAGTTTCCTATTTTTTGATATTAGGAATGCGAAATGTCAAACTAAACTTTCAGTCAAGATTTGGCTGAAATCTGATACAGTATATAAGAAATACAGAAAAAGACTAAATTAGGGCAATTTTTTTGTTTCATACCAAACCCAACACAATACAGAAAACAGTTTCTGTGAAGTTGAAAAAAATACCATAAAGCAGAATTTTTAAACAGAATGCTGGTCTAATACAAACACTCTGTAGACTGATTCACCCAGGTAGAATATGAAACTACACAGGCACTTATTCTGTAACCAGAATACATTTAGGCAGTAAGTGTATTATTCTTACA
Organism: Poecilia picta; assembly: GCA_033032245.1. NCBI lineage: Eukaryota > Metazoa > Chordata > Actinopteri > Cyprinodontiformes > Poeciliidae > Poecilia > Poecilia picta. The sequence continues at coordinate 25,875,809 of CM065367.1, read as the reverse complement.
GAAATGGAAGTAGAGAGCTACTCAACCCTTTCCAGGTCAAAGTTGTTTTTTTAGCTTGGATTGTGCGTGTGTGTGTGCGTGTGTGTGTGTGTCGTGATCAGGGGACGGAAGAGATGGGGTGAGAGAGCTACAAAGATGTGACTTATTTTTCTCAAATGGCTGTTAGGGGGAACAGTTGTTTCAGTGATCTGGAGGGACCCAAACTCTCAAAGTGGCTCTTCAGTTGTCGGATGTACTGCCCTCCCACATATGCACTCTCCTCTAGTTAATGGCAGTGGTTCACAGCTCCATAACGAACCAATAAAATGATGGAATCCTAACAGGGTACTTGACACACTTTGTGCCTGTTTAAAGCTTCTCTTGCTACAAAAAAAAAAAAAAAACAGTTGGAATGTATATTCATTGGGATTGTTTGTTGAATTGAATGTCTATAGTTCTGGAGCTTAAGCCACTGACCACTGCAGAACTCAAGACAGATTTTACTCCTTTTTACACCAATCCACACGGTCAGTTTTGTACTTTCCAGCTTGCAAGGATTGTTTTTGCGTAGTAAGGCACATAGCTAAGGCTGTTTTTTGATAATGATAAAAGAAAGCTTTTGGAGTCCTCACTTTATGAATGACAAACATGACAACTGAGAAATCTAGAAAGTTAAATAATTCTCTCTCATTTTATAGCTTTTCTTACAACTAGCTTAGTACATTTTTTCAATGTTGATAATATGTCTCAACAATGTTAAACTGTTCATAGATGGGTACTAAACTTGTAAGTTATTTGTTTCAGCAGTGGAAGGGTTTTCTCTATCTGGAATCGGCATTATTTACATTAGAGGTTTATTAGAGGTCTAAATATTTAGCATTATTGACCTGCACAAAGCGTCTACCATGTTGACATCCTGTCACTACTGCATCCTTTCTGGTGTTCTGCTCAGAAATTAGGATTCCTGCTACACAATTAAGATTTTTCGATAACACTTTATTTGACAGGGTGTGTATAAGACTGACATGACATCTGTCATGAAGATGGAGGGTCATAAAGATGAAGGAGTCTTCATAAATGTCTATGTTGTCATGAAGTGCAATTTGGTAAATAATGACACTTTAATGTAAAGTTGGCATTTTAATGGACATTCAATGCAACTTTTAGAGCAACTTTGCATTAAAGGTGTCCTGATTTATCAAATGACACTTCATGACAACAGTCGTAAAATTCATGAAGACTCCTTCATGTTCATAACAGATGTTATGTCATTTATGACAGTGTCATATCAGTCTTATGCACATCCCATCAAATAAAGTGTTACCAATTTTTCATATGGCAATAAACTAGAACTTGGACTCTGATGATATCCAGAGAGCCTCTTGCGGTCTATTTTCCCTCACATTGATATCATTACCTCACCATCAAAACTGTGTAAGCTCTTTGAATTTAAGCATTGGCCTTCAAAAATGTTTGCCTTACATACTTTCATATGGATCTTACAAATGAAGCCATTTTAGAACAGATAGTTTTGCCTAAACCTACAAGTCTAGGGGTTACATCGTGGCGTCGAACCTATGAAGTACTGACCTATGCCTAAACGGAAGTTAAGTCGTTTTTACTGCTTACTGGGGCTTTGCAGAATAGAGGGGAGCCAAAATGCAGGAAGAATGCAAAACAGAGACAGCTATTTATTACAGTTTTAAAAATGTATTAATGGGTAATGTTACCAATACAATCTGCTAGGCAGGACATTGGTGGTCTTGACATGGCCCAAAACAAGAATAGGTTTGACGCTCCTGGTTTACAGGACGTGAGCCAGGTCCTGCTGGAAAACGGATGTGAGACAGATCAGGTCTTCATCTGCTTTGTTATGATCAGTCCCACTTCCTTAAAGATCAGAGCCACTGTCCTCTGGAACTCTGTGATTTACCATGAACACGACTGGCTAAACACAATGCAACCAACTCTAAATAATACTCTGAAACTAATATTAAGATCATTCAACTTTGACACTCCAATCAATGTCTTTTAAAATGGTCAATATCACTACTGTATTTCAACACGACCTTCCTGCACAACCTGCATGTGTTTTAATGGCTGCCGAGAACAACCTTCTTCTTTCTGAGATTGCTTTCTCTGAAACATTTCAAACTACTGCTGAATCTGTTTAGTTATAAAGATGGAACTTTTTGTAGTTTTTAAAATGTTTTATTACATTAAGACTAAATTAAAATTGGGTGATTTTTTTAACACCTCACTAAGCTGTCAAAGTCTCTAAAAATAATTTTTTCCAATGACAAATGTACAGCATCTACAGTGCGTGTCCCCAACAACCATGCTTTATGTGGGTCATCTTGGTGCTTTTTCCTCAGCAGTATGATTTTGTGAAGCCTTCTCAACTCATACTGAATTGTTCCTAGGACACACACACACACCATTCATATATATATATATACATATATATATATATATATTTCAGCTTACTGCCGGGGGTCACGTTTGTTGTATAAGCATTCCTCAGGGGAGCCATTTTTCTGTTGCCAACCACATTTATGCATCCCTAATTCATGACCTGTCTGTGAAGGCTTTGTTGGTAACAATGCCACCTCCGAAGCTACCGGCTTAAAGATCGGAGAAAGAAGCACTGTCATTCGCAAATTTCCACTGACAAACACGGATAATTACAGGAATTAGCCTGCTATTTTGTCATTAGCCTTCACTTTCAATGAGTCATCATGAAAAAGAAGCAAGAGTCAGGAACAAAGACGGATGTCTTTGGAGGATTTCAAGACACTCGTTCTCCACACCCTTCGCCCACACATTCAATTTGCTGTTTTATTATATTATTAATGTAGTCAAGCTTCAGGCTTTGAAGCTGACAGTTTTTCTTCTGATTGGTATTGTGTGAGCTCTGATGGCTTAGCTCAGGGGAAGTCAGAATGATTTCAAATGCACTTTGTTAGTGCCATGATGAAAATGGCAGCTCATTTTTTTAAAAATCTATATATTTGCGAGCATGATTACAGGGTGTGTGTTCAAACAAACGAAGCCCAAACAATGACACACAATCAGGAATTTATAAGACAGTGAAAGGCCATGGAGAGATTAATAAGTGCTTTCAAAATGCACGCACACACACACACACACACGCATGCACACGGACAGACCGGAAGACTGAAATTATACATATGAAGATTTTGACCGCAGTCACTTTCTGTTCCAGTGAACAGGCAAAAGTAGACTTCCCACAATGCAATTTCCTATTGATTTGTACGTGCACATATTGAATCTGATGCTGTCCAAACTAGATACTAGTGACATTACTGTCCTGACAGATTTACGACTGGCTCAAGGTCGTAACAAAAACGGAAGACCATGCAGTGGTTAAGGTGCAGAAAATGAACATTTATTAACGAAAACTACAATGGATTGTGAATGTCAGTGTCAGTGGCGTATCGCAAAAAACACTTGGATGTGTTGTATGTGTGCATAAGGAAGTGCTGAGGTGCAAAAACAAAGGTAAACTCAAATGAATGAGGAGGGGAGCTGAGGCCCGGCAGCAGAGCACCGAACGCGTCAGGAGGCAGAGCGGATGAAGGAGACCCAGAAGGTGGAAGACGGCCAGGTTTAAATGTGCTGTGCTTCAAATGAACAGGTCAGCCACTGATCCTGTAGAGAGGAGGAGCACGAGGGCACACCCCAAAAACACCTGCAGCCCAGCTCACAAGACCCAGGGCGTAACAGTTACTTTGTAAATCAGGAAAAACGTCAAGTGGCTGTTTATGTGAAGGTCTCCTTACAACCTCCAGGACTTTGTCAGAAAGCTGTGCATTTTCAAGATATAATGCAACAATATGACAGCTATTTTTATTGAAATTGAAATAATTATACAGTAGTTCATGTGCTGTTCAGAACTTTGCAGGGTAGTTTTTTTTCTTTTCTCAAACTTTAAATGCACCAATTTTGCAATGTTTTTGCTAACAGTGCCAATAAATGCATCATGTTGCTGACAATTATTTCAGATGTAGATGAAACTCCAACACTGATATTTTGCTATTATTTAGCACCTGATTTTTTTATGTCTTTGTGACTTTGTGTGTATCATGCTTTCTATGTGAATGTTGATGTTTTCTTGGGGCTCTTTGGTCCAAAAACTAAAGTTATGTCCTATGTCAATTTCTAACTTAAACAGTGACTATATAAAGGTATGTATCAAAAAGTTAGAATTTCCTAAAAAGGTCAATTGTTTTTGTCACTCATATCTGAAAGTGAACACTAAAATTATAATTTTTGACACACAAAGGTTTGTTTGTGTCAGACAAACCTGATTTGTTTGACACAAATCAGAAGGTCACAAAAGCATGAAGGTTTGTGTCAAACTTCTGATTTGACACAAACCTTCATGCTTTTGTGAGCATTTCTCAAATGATTAAAACCATTTTGGGCAAGTTGTGTGAGTGGCCTAACTTTAACCTAGGTCACAAACTGGGGAATTTGGATTTACAGTGAGTTATTATCACAGCAACATTAGAGTACTACATGTTGAGCAGCTCAAGAGATAATACCCAGGGGACACAAATGGCAAGCACCCACTTCAAAACATATCTGTGGTATGCAATTTGTGAGGCTTGATATGATGTTTGTTTGCTGAATTATCCATTTAACAGGTAAATAAAAATGGTTAGAATCACGTTTTTGTTGATTAACTGTGTACCTGTGTGTGTGCTTATGGTAAGACTTTATTTACAGTTAGATTGCCATATCCCAGTGACTTCATTCTGTTTTTTCCACATTTTGGGAAGACAAGAAACAGATGAGACACATTAAAAATACCAAACCACCAAAATCACCTAATTAAGTCGAATAAAAGGCTGTTAATTTACTTGTATTAAGCTCGCTGGTTTAGTGTTCCTTGATTTAACACGTTTGCATGTAGTTTGTATTTTCGCCACTAGGTGGCCACCTGAGCACGTCGATACAACGCAACGCTCAGATAGAGAGAGATGAGCGTCGTTGGAAGAAAGACACCATTTGTGCTTCGTCTTTGTTTCTTAGATGCCGAAAATCTGTAGCTACACTAGGTATGGATCTGCATTAAGAGTTTTTGAGACGCTTTTCTGTATAATTTTCTGGTTTGTGTTTCTGAGGTGTGTTGTTGACGTCTTCATTAGGTCACCCTTGTAAAACAGACCTTGCTGTCACAGGGTTTCAAGATTCAAGAGGATTTTTATTGATCCCCGCAGGGAAATTATTTCGTTCAAGTAGCACACACACAAAAATGAACAGAGGAAAAACAAAGTAAAAGCAAATACTACAAGTCGGCTATGTCATGTATATTTTGGCACAACGGCAGCTGTGATTATTATCTATATGCATTTATTTCGTACATTTTTTGAATAAATTATTCGTCAGAATGTGTCTTCCGGTAGGCTTTTGGCCAGGTGTTTACCACCTTGTGGACATGTTTTGTATTTGTATTTGTAGTAACTCACAGACCAGAGGTTAGGATTCACTTTATTTTCTCCAAGTAGAAACCACTTCTGTAGGTCGATACCTGTATGGAAGAATGTTGAACATCTTCGAAGATAAACTTTGGTTATCTTGATTTTAATCAGCCATCAATTGAAATCCGGTGTGCTGAAGCAGGTTGCTATAGAACATGCAGGGCAGTGTGCTTTGAGGTCAATGGTTGAAAAACACTGTTCACTGCCAATTGACTAAATTGGTGGAAACGAGTTCAGACTAGACTTGGACTTGACCCTCAAAGACTTGAGAATTAACTCTGGCTGCCTTATAATTTGTGTACGCTAGGAGACACAGTTCAACACCTTTCATTAAAGCATCTGGAGAACTCTACAGCATATGCCAGATTTCCTGTTGTCGATTTTAGTTCAGTGTTTAATTCTATTCAGACAGACATCCTCCTCAGAAAATGAATTCAGTTGGAAGGTTAACACTTTTTTAATTAAGTGGTATTACTCTTTTTTTATCAAAAGGATCAAACTAAGTAAAGTACAACTCTGATCCCAAGTTAAGTAGCACAGGTGCCCCCCAAGGCAGTGTTAGTTCGCCTTACCTTTTCATTTTGTACACAAATGAATGTGTTAGTTGTCAACCAAACCAGGATATAATAACATTTTCAGATGACAGTTACTCTAAGTCTTCTAACAGACAATCCCGTCAGTCACAAATCTGCAGCAACTGAGTAATGTTTCCAGTACCTTGTTCAATCTATGCCACGATTAGGATTACAGCAGTTCTGAAGGCAAAAGGGGGTCCAACCCGGTACTAGCAAGGTTTACCTAATAAAGTATCCAGTGAGTGTATAAAGTCCAGAAAGCCACAGTTTAGGGAACACTGTGAGAACAAGTACCTACATTCTCCTCATGATTAACACATGCAAAATTTTTACTTTTTGGTAAATGTTCCAACAACAAAAAGCCCCTAAAAAACAAAAATAATTTCCCAGGGAATTAATAATAAATACTTGCATTTTAATAGGACTTTACAGGACCTTTTGGCCTGGACATAGAGATTCTTTTTTTAACCAATGTTTATTTCTGTGATTTCATAAGATGCACATCCACCCAAAAAAAGAACAACAAAGAACATACCAAAGGGTAAGTACATTGGTAAGGAATGATAAGTACAAGGATAAAATGGTAACAGTGCAATGTAGAGAGACGAAGGGGTGAAGGAACATAGTAACCTGGAGCTGACTAGAGTTTTAAGCTGTAATGGGATGCTCTTTCAATTGTATAGTCTACTTGTAGTTCATGGAAACATTTCCTTTACTTATTTTTGATGAGACAAAGCAAGCAACACCAGGATAAAAGCTTGTATTTTAAAATGTTTGCTTCGCATTCTTACATACATTTCTACTGTCATGGACCAGGAACAAAATTCTATACTAAATGGCTTTTCAGAGTTTTGCTTGAAAATTTTGCTCATGTACTAAATATTGCATGAATTTAAATAGCTAACTTTCTATTTAAAATTACAGAGTCGTGTTCACTTTTGAGACTTCTCAAACTCCAGAGTTCCCCATGAGAACCTGCTGGGTAAAACCTTTTTTTTTTTCATTTTGCAATTCTAGTTCCTACATACTGTGCACATAGAATGTTTATCTATGGTCCTTACTAGGTATCTGCCATACAATACCATATTCATACCCCGGACAGATTTAGCATTGAAGTAATATTCCAAGTAATATTTAGCCAACATGTTTTTCTGACTCAAAATACAGTAATTTCAGTATTTGATATTATTTTGTTTTCCACTCAGAATACCATCTTGAATCTGAGGAGAGAGCTAAAATATTTTGGTGATGGCATGGAGACTTTCCCACTTCAAAAGACTTGGAGCACTTTGCTACAGATAACTTATCCAAATACCTGTGAACACATGAAAAACTGCTGGTCAGATATTACAAGAGAAAGTTAGACTGCTGTATTGCCAATTATGACTTTTCCTTCAATCATTAAGAAACATAGAAATAATTTTGGAAACACCTTTTAAATATAATTTAAACAAAAACAGATCAAATTTTAATATTCATAGTCCTTTCATTTGGACAGAAGTAAGGTTCCTGGTTGAATAAAACATATCTAATTTTGCCAGGGGTATGAATAACTTGGGGCTCATTATATATATTCGCAGAAAGCAGAAAAAAAATAGCTGGCTTTGAAACCATAAGCCCACTTTCTGTGAGAGCTATGTTTCATGTTTCTCATCCCAGATACTAACAACCAGTCCAACGGTTCACTTATCCGTGATTTCTGTAATTTCTCTCATCATGCAGTTCAAAAGAAGGAAAATCAAAACCTCCTCTTTAAAACTAGCTTGAAAATGCTTGATCAGTTCTGCAACTGCAGTCATTCCTTAGAAGAAGCAATGGTCCATCTGTGGAGTCCCATTTGTTGGTATTGACGATGGCTCAACTGAACCATCAGGACACAAACTGATCTGCTGCACCACCAGTGGTTTAGAGATGGAACTGAAGAGATGAGAATTCGGAGTGGCGGTGGGCTTTACAGCTGGTTTGTAAAGTCATATGTGGAGTTCATACAGGCCGGTCCACAGCATACTGGCAGGGGCTTAGGTTGGACACGGTATTCTGCACCGCTGGATAGGCGAAGTTGGTGTGCTGCTTTGCTTTAAGCCGTAGGCTAGCCAAGCTGGAATTGCAGGTGTCTCTGTACATGTAGGGGCTGGCTGTGGTGGCGTAGGGGCATGTGGCTGCAGTCACCGCTACAGAGTTGAGCGCTGTCGGGCTGTTGAGGTTATTGATGTTCCCCAGGTTGTTTAGCCCGGCAGCAGGGACTCCAGTCACAGCCGAGGGCACCATGCTAGAGGGCATGTTCATGGAGGGGATGGAACTTGTAGGCGAGAACATAGGCTGGGTTGACAGGGGAGTTACATTCATCGAATTAAAGAATGGGAAGCTTTTGGCAGACAGCGGGGTGCTCGCTAGCCCTTTGGTTGCCCAGTTATTGTAGGAGTAGCCTGTGTACATTTCATCATACGGCTGCATGAGTCCATTGAACTGGGCGCCAAAGCCATTTTTACACAACTCTGCCTGCTGGTTCCTTTCCCTTTTTCTCCACTTTGCACGGCGGTTTTTAAACCATACCTACAGCATAGGAAAAAAGACAATCATATGTTTGTGCAAACAATTTAGTTGTAGTAAACTCTGAGCAATAGAGTAAATGTCTAATCAAAACATCAAGTTCTATTGTCTCATTAGTCAACGCCAGTAAAAAGGCAACAAACTCAAATCAAAGGTTGCTCCATTACATTAAAGCTCAGTGTTTTCTTGCAGTTTTATTTACAATATGCCTTACTTTAGCAAAGATATGGCTTTGTGAACATATTTACTGAGGAAAGGAATTCAATCCCTGAATAACAGCTGTTTAATACAACATGCAAAGAGAACCATGAAAAAAACCAAGTGTGTTTTGGTCCTGCTAATTTTCATCAAGAGTGTAATTAATAACCTGCTGTAAAAGCAACCTTAATTTTATGTAAATTGAAGATTTTTAATGTTCTTTGAAAGATACTGTTCTGTGCAAACATGGAGATGAGGTCACCAACTATGATATTATGGTAAAAAAAAAACTATTAAGAGTGCAGTTGTACTGGATTTAACGGTGAATATTTTTTGGCCGGGGTGAATTGTTCCCTCACCTTCATCCACTTTATGAATTTGATGTTTGCACGCAAGACAAAATTTCAGGAAAAAATGAATGAGTTTCTTCCAATTATTTCCTTCTTGAAACAGTCTGAAGTCAATAAAGTCTAATTCTAAATAAAGATCCAGCCAGAGTAACTTAAGCCCACTCTCATGATTTCAGTATTACTGTGTGCACACGGGTAAAGACATAATGATCCCACAAATTAAGATGAAGTGTATCGTCAAACAGTATTAATCAGACCTTATTGAAACTAATCAGTCACTTATTTAAATAGTGAAATCTAAATGAAAGTCATGTCAGGGAAGGGCAATCTTCAAATTTGTAATTTTATGATCTAATATCTACGGGATATTAATTTCATTTAAACCCTTTGTTAAAATTTCAAAGGAAGAAAATAGATCTTAGGGAAAGTTCATCTGTGGGTAAATTCATGGAAAACTTTGCTCTAACTTTTATATCAAAGATAAACCAGATTAAATGTTTTGTGTTTGGAGTCATTCCAATCATTTATTTAAAAAAGAAAAAGGATCAACAAATGAGTCATGATATATATATATATATATATATATATATATATATATCATTCATGCTTTTCCCATTGGGCGAGAGACAGGATCACCCTGGATAGGTCGCCAGTGCATCGCAGCAGGTGTGTGCATGAACTAGGTCTTTATATCCTTGTGGGAACCTATTTCTGTCTACAATGTGGGGTTGTGGGGACCATTGCTTCTTGTGGGGACAAATCTGTCCCCATGAGAGTAAATCCTATTTAAGGGTTAGGGTGTGCGTGTGTATGCATGTGTGTGTCCATAAATAAGCAAAACAAGGTTGCAATCAAAAGGCGCTTTTGTCCTAGAATGCATCATGGCTCTGTGTACTCTACAATACTTTGCATTTGATTTTAGTAGCAAATCGTTGCCTGGAGGTGAACACATTTTGTTTCTGAACAATGTTTGCATGTTAATGTTAACAAAGTTCAAAGCACACTCCAAAAGATAAGTAAAGTAGGAATAGATAAGTAACTAAATGTATTCACATTTCTCAATGCTGGATTATAACCAGATTATAATTAGAGCTTTATACTGTGAGAAAAACTTACAGCAAGATATAAAACAGATATGAAGCCAAATTATTGAAACTTAATCATGCTGTTTTATCAGCTGAACAGAAGTTTAAAGGCTAAAGCCCACAAAACTCTAAAAGTCTCAAAAAAAGATTTCATAGTGATCAGGCACTGTTCTTGTTTATCAGTTTAAAAATTAATGATGGATGCATGTTTCCAGTAGTCTGGAGTGAATGCTGCTTCATGGCTTTAGGAAGAGCTGCTGTAGTGTAGAATTCATCCCGTCCATCTATATTATCTTACACGCTAATCCCTTGTGGGGTACAAGGGGTGCTGGTGCTTATCTCCAGCAGTTTACAGGTGAGAGGCAGTTCACCCTGGACAGATCACCAGACCATCGCAGGGTAACGCAGAGACAGACAGGACAAACAGCCATGCTCACATATCCACACCTAAGGAGAATTTAGACAGAGGAGTCAACCTGACATTCATGTTTCTGGACAGTGGGAAGAAGCCGGAGTACCCAGAGAGAACCCATGCATGCACAGAGAAAACATGCAGAAAGACCCCGGACCGGGATGTGAACTCAGGAGGAACTCACTCCCATTTTTGTAACTCTTTTTTTTGATGTCCCTGCACAACCTGAAGCAGAAAGCTCTTCAGATCATGACAAAGCATCTTCCACTGTGTCTTGTTCAAAATCTGTCTACTGGGTCTTCCTTGTTATGTCAGTAACATTACAAGCCATCAGGACCGTTCAGATTCTACCTTTCACTGTCCCATATTTGGTACTCCCTTATACAGTTCAAACACAGTGACATTTTAAAGTTTGCTCAAAATTTGCATGAATAGAATAGAATAGAAGTACTTTATTCATCCCAACCGGGAAATTACTGTGACAATGACAATTAATGACAATGAGATGGAAACATAGCTAATGACTGTATGTGTAATGTAAACGAGCTTCTTCATGATTATAACATTTCTCCATTTAATCAGTTATATAGGTCTGAGGTTTGAGAGTTTTCATTAAATGAAATACATAACTAACAGTGTTGGTTATGACATCATTCTAATCATTCTCAGACATTTATTATACACTCTGAGTAGTGAATGAGTCTATATTTTAGAATTGAGTTGCTAAAATAAAAGAACTGTTCAATTTTATTCTATCTTCCACAGATGGACCTTTATGTTTTTAGAATGAGTAAGGAAATAAGCCAGAATACCACAAAGAAAGGAATATATTTTGTACATTCCCCTAGGGTAATCCAGGATAATCAACCTAGATCACACATGTGTTTATACACAGTCCAGTCACATTAATGTGACCACCACGTACTTTCCACTTCAGAGTTAAATAACCAATCACAGAAGGCAGGTGGCAGCACAGTGCAGTTGAGCGTATATAAAGGGTGTGTGTGGGCTTCGGAAAACATTTCAATCGTTGGCGTAATGCAGAAACGAAGCGATTTATCCGACGTCCAAAAGGGCATGATCATTGGCTTTCGGGCCAAGGGTGGAAGCATTTCCGAAACGGCTGAGTTTGTGAACTGTTCGCGTGCCGCCGTGGTAAAAGTGTACCGTGCATGGCAAAATGGGACTGTCCAAAATCAACGACGTGGCAAATGTGGTCCACCACGGGCCATAGATGACAGAGGCGAACGACGGTTGCGGAGATGCGTTCGGGCAGATAGACGGGCTACCGTTGAGCAACTGACCACTAAAATGAACCAAGGGGCTACCACAAGTGTCTCCCAAACCACTATTCAGCGAACATTGCTGCGTCTGGGCCTCCGAAGCGGACGCCTGGTTCGTGCACCTATGCTGACTGGTGTTCATTGACGACGAAGGCTAGAATTTGCACGCCAGTACAGCAGCTGGACGTCCACTGAGTGGCGACAGGTAGCGTTTTCAGATGAATCGCGTTTTATGCTCCATCGGACAGATGGACATTGGCGTATAAGGCGTGAAACCTCTGAAAGGAACCACCCTGCAACCATTGCAGGAACGGTCCAAGCTGGAGGCGGGAGCATTATGGTCTGGGGAATGTTTTCCTGGCATTCTCTGGGTTCACTGATTATTGTGGAAGGCACGATGGATCAATACAAGTACGCATCTGTCCTTGCGGACCATGTCCACCCCTACATGCGCATTGTTTTTCCTCAGGATGATGGCATCTTCCAGCAGGACAATGCGAGGTGCCATACAGCTGCCAGTGTACGTGCGTGGTTCGAAGAGCACCAGGATGAGTTTACCGTCCTCCCCTGGCCAGCAAACTCACCTGACTTAAACCCAATCGAGCATCTGTGGGACCATCTCGATCGAGTTGTTCGCGCCATGGATCCTCAACCGCGTAATCTAGCGCAGCTGGCCACGGCATTAGAGTCGGCATGGCTCAACATCCCAGAGAAGACCTTCAGGGACCTAAGTGACTCTCTTCCTGCACGTCTCGTAGCAGTTCGCTCTGCGAAAGGTGGTTATTCTGGCTTTTGACAGATGGTCACATTAATGTGACTGGACTGTGTATCATGATATGTATGTACAAACGACTTCCCTCAGTGAGTCTAGATTTTGTGATGAAAGCTTTGGTTGAAGTTAAATCTCCCGGTGCAACTTTGCAATATGTCTGCCTCAGAACACGACTACAACAAACCAACACAATCGAAAGTCATTTCGATTGAGTCATGCAAAGAAACAAAAAAAACCATACAGAACCTGGTTTCCTATTCTAATGAGATGATAAGCGTGACTGTGTGTGTGTGTGTGTGTGTGTGTGTGTGTGTGTGTGTGTGTGTGTGTGTGTGGTGTGTGTGTGTGTGTGTGTGTGTGTGTGTGCACCCACCCTGACCCGAGCCTCAGTGAGGTTGGTCCACACAGCGATCTCTTCCCTTGTGCTCATGTCTGGGTAGCGGTTTCTCTGGAAGGTGGCTTCCAGCTCCTGGAGCTGCTGGCTGGTGAAGTGAGTCCTTTGCCGCCGCTGCTTCTTCTTCAGAGAGCCATCTTCAACACCTGACTCATCCAACTTGTTCTGCTGGGATTTCTCAGTGTCTGCAGATAAACAGGAGCTGTCATTATTATCAGTTTCTCTCTCGCTTTGTTTTTCTTTACATTTTGTTTATTGTTATATAACACATATTAAGAAGAATTTATAGGTGTACATTGGCAAGGAATTTGTAATTATTCTGATGCTGCATGTCAAGTTGTTATTTGTAATTGTCATTATTGCTATTACTATTATCCATAGGTTTTCTTGTATTGTTATGAGTTAGTTTGATTAAATAAGTGTTCACTTCTTCCTACTCCTTCTCAAGCAGAAAAGTCGTGGTAAGCTAATTATTTTGTGTTCTTGGTGATGCATGCACATCTATACTGACTGCTTTCTTCTCTTGTTTTTAAAAACCTTTTTAAAATAAATAAATCAAATTAAAGAAAGGCAGTTTGACAACTGTTGTCTGATGAAGAGACAGTACAGAATGGTAAGCAACAAAACTAACGTTGGAAGAATATTGTTCCAGTAAAATAGATAAAACAGGGCCCATACTTTGCTAAATTAAAACAATCATCTTTCTTTGTTGGCATGTTTGTGATAGCAGATAAGAGTTTTAAGCTACAGTTCACTGGAAATCTGTAGACTATGATAACTGAGTAGATTGCAGATGTCTGAAAACTCACCACAGCGTTCAGCCATTTGTCTCATTTACAGCTTTTGCCACTGACTGACATGGTGGACATTCATTGGCAGTCCTCAAGTATGGTAAAATATTAAATGTGTGTTACATACTCAACGATTTATTATTTTACAATGGATAGCTGCATATTGTCTCTGTACTAAAATGTCATCATAAGACTTACAAACGTCATTTGGTGTTATTGAAAGTTCTGTAGCACCTTGAGGATTATTTTTATGACACCTAAATGAAAAAAAAAATCCATTAACAACAGAAAATATGGCAGACGCCATTTTTAAGACAAGATTCTGGCAAATTCAAACTGATATTACAAGATTTCCCCACAGGGTATTATAAGCCTGGTGGCCCGCCAGGCTTTACTTGTGCCCCCCACCAGGCTAAACATTGTTTATTTATTATAGTCACCTATTAACCAAAAGTAATGGTGACACAAAAGCAATATGGGCAGTCATAAACAGTGTTTTTACAAAGCATAAAATAAAATCTGGTACTTCAAAACACTTTTTAAAAGAAAATACAGAAATTTATGATCGGAATGAAATAGCAAACGAATTCAATCATTATTACGTAAATGTTGGTACAAGACTTGCTGCTCAGATACCAAAAGATGATAGCGACGTGACTCAAACAATTGGGAATTGTTCAAACAGCATCTTTCTTGGAAAAACGGATGAGGAAGAAATAATGAGTATTGTAAATAAAATTGTGGATAAAAAATCAAAAGATTGGGTAGACATGGACATGACCTTTGTGAAGGAAATCATGTCTTATGTAATTAAACCATTTACCTATATCTGTAATTTGTCATTTTCATCAGGAAAATTTCCAGACACTATGAAAATAGCAAAGGTAATTCCCATTTACAAAAATGGTGATAAATGTTTGTTTAGTAATTATAGACCGATATCGTTGTTACCACAGTTCTCCAAAATTTTGGAGAAGTTATTTGTAATCAGATTAGATACATTTATTGACAAAAATAATATTTTAAGTAGCAGTCAATATGGATTTAGAGCCAACAACTCGACATCAATGGCTCTTATGGAACTGATAGAACAAATAACAAATGCTATTGATCAAAAACAATATTGCGCCAGTATTTACGTTGATCTAAAGAAAGCATTCGACACGATTGACCATAGCATTTTACTTAAAAAACTTATTAAATATGGGATTAGAGGGCCGGCATTACAGTGGATCTCGAGTTATTTGGAAAAAAGAAAACAGTTTGTACAAGTACATGATACTAGATCCGAATTTTGTGAAATTACATGTGGAGTTCCACAGGGCTCAGTACTTGGACCAAAGTTGTTCATCCTATATGTTAATGACTTGGTTAATGTGTCAGGGTTTTTCAAATGTGTTCTATTTGCGGATGACACCACTTTTTTTGTCTAGGTCAAGATATAGAATGGATGTTAGAAAAAATGCAAACAGAATTTATGCAAATACAAAATTGGTTTAAACTTAATAAATTATCTTTAAATTTGGATAAAACAAATAATATGTTGTTTACAAAGAGACAAAGAATTGTTAATATTCCTTTTAAAGTTGATGGTGTTGAGATTTGTAGAGTTAGTGAGGTAAAGTTCTTGGGTGTGATTATTGACGAGGGATTAACATGGAAATCCCATTTGAATTATTTAAGAACAAAAATAGCCAAATCAATTGCATTGCTTTATAAAGTAAGGGATTTTCTGAATGATCATGCAATGTATATGTTGTATAATGTAATAATTGTTCCACACTTGGTCTATTGTGTTGAGGTATGGGGAAAGGCATGCAATACAAGTACAAGATCTGTTTTTGTTTTGCAAAAAAGGGCTATAAGAGTTATCTCCCGAATGGCAAATATCCATCCAATATATTGTTTTGTAAATTGAGGTTATTGAAATTCTATGATTTAGTTGATTATAATATTTTGTTAGTTATGTACAGTATAAGGCACACCAAAACACATTACCCTCAAACATCCAAAAACTCTTTGCTAAGAGAGAGAGCTGTTACAATCTTAAGGGGACACAGATTTTTAAGAAACCCAAATTCAGAACTAGTTTGAAAGAACGATGTACCTCAATTCAAGGAGTCAAGTTGTGGAACGACCTACAAAATGATGTTAAAAATGCTAAATCATTGTACATGTTTAAGAGATTGTTAAAGATTGGATTCTTGAAGAAGTATGAATCAGTATAAAGTGAGCTCATATTAATGTTGTTTAATTGAGATAGACGACTGACTTTGCTTTTTGTTGCAGAAGATAACCATTTTTTTTTCCTTGTTTTGATTCAGAGTTGAGAAAAAGGGGCAGATATTATAAATTTTTTTTCTTCTTTCTGCTGCCTTTCATTTCATTTTGTTTTAAAATTTTGAAATACATATGGGTTGAGATGTATTTGTTATTTTTCAGTATATCAAAAACATGTAAGGTTGTTTTTTATATATATATTAAATGAAATGAATGAATGAATAAAATAAAAAATAAAAAAATAAAATTTAAGTCTTTTTAAAATGTTTGAATTTTTTAAGACATTATAGTTGGTGTTCAGGTATTCTTTTTCCAATCTTTCAATAATACATAATTATCAAGTGCTATTTTCAAATTTCTTGTCCACTTTAAACATTTTTTAACTCAAAAACAAGACAGACCGTTGGATGAATGACTGACCTAGAATCCAGCCACCAGGCTTAGCAGGTTTTCTGGGAGAAACCTTGTATTGGTATTTTTAAATATAATAGTAGAGCAGTCAACACTTCAGCTTTAGTCAAAAACATAAAACAAATAATGTTCAAGTAATAATCTAGATGAAACTAAAAAGTGTATAGAACTGCTGTTCTATAAATACCCAAAGTAATCTTACTCAATTTAATAAGGTATTATAGAATGATTGACTTCTATTGTGATTGTTTGAAGGTTTAACACTACTACATAACAAGAACAAGTTCATTCTCTAATGGCATGAAAAAAATAAAGCACTGGGTGTCACTGCACTTCAAGAAGATGTGTTTAAATATTAGTGCAAAATTCAAATGATCAAGTCAAAGTATTTTGTATCTATGCATGCCACACCTCCACATAAATTTGCATGAAGCTCATAATCAACAAACCCCAACCTCAGATGAATGAAAACATAATCTCTGTTCAAATAGCAACTCCAATCCCTTCAGGCAAGAAACTGACAACCGTGATTGTGCTACAATGCCAGGAAAATAAACGCAAACAATTATTACATGCAAAGCGGATCTGATGCTGCGGCCGACTGCATTTTCTTCCCAGCAGAGTTGGTTTAAAGGTCTGCTGAATGTTATGTCTGCCTGGGCTCCTCACTGCCAGATCAGACTCATGCAATTTGAGGACCTTACAGAAAGACGTGAATTTTGCTGGCTAGCTAATCCCGTGGATCAGGCCTTTGTGACCGGGGCAGGTTGGGTTCTGTTTGGTGACGGCTTAGGTCTCTGGGAGCAGTTCAAAATGATCAACTGGGTTTAAAACGAAGCTCCACAGGGCCACCAGCAAAACCAATAAGGGCCAGGCTGAGGCTGTTATCTGGCAGTAAACTGACACTGGTAAGCTGTCACTTAAGTCTATAACACAGCACAGAGGAAAGGACTGGCCTTTCAGAGTGATGTCCTAATGAACAATGGGACCAGTTTGACTAACAATGTGCCAGAAGGAGAAAGCTATACTCGAGCTCTGTGCATCAGATTATTTTAAGCAGAAAAATCACTTTAGCAAAGTATTAAAAACATCACCTTTCAACACCTGGGAAGACAGAAAAGATCCCAAGCTAACAAAAAATGCTGCAATTAAAAGAAGTCAGTTTATTTTTATTTCAGGAAGAAAAAAATAATCAGATGATTCAGGCTTAGTAGCTGTAGCATTCCTCTTAAAACATAAGCTACATTTAAGTTTGCGACTTGTTTATCATTGTCCAAAAGAATTAAGTCTCAAATATTCTTCTCATAAATTAAGCTCCCTTAACCGGTAGTGTCTGTGTTCAGTCATTTGTTTTTTTTAGAATAACTCTTTGTCTTGCAAAAACAAACAAATAAATAAACCATAAATAGGTTATAAAAAACTTGTGAAACACAAATGAGTTAAAAAAAATACTGTAGACATTTATATTTATTCCTCTTCCATAGACTCGAAAAAAACAGAAACCACAAAACCTGAATTTAAATTCTAAAATATATTTTAGTTTAACATTTTTAAAACGTTGTTAAACGTTATAATAAATCACCAAATCGTTTCTATGAAAGAAATTTGTATAAATATTTATTACCCCTGCTATGTTTTATATATAAGATTTTGTTTATGATTGCTTTCATGATTTGTAAATGTTTTTTGTTGTCTTTGGGGACAAACACAACTTCAGGTTCGCAAAATATGATTACACACCGATCATTTAAAATGTGTAATTTAAGAAAGTTCCTAAACGGGTGATAACCGGGTGGTTTGTGCACTTTTGCAGCTAAACTAAATGTTAAATAAAGCGACCGTTGAGGCTTGCGGCTCAATAAACAAGACTTCCTTTAAATGAGAGCCATGGAAGTTTACGGCGTGTCTTTTGAAATAGTTTGACTAGTTAGAATGTTATAATCGTGCTTCCTCCAAAGCGGCATGCAAACAACATTTATTATTTAAAACTTCATAAACAGACTGAGCCACAAAATCAGAAAAAAAAATTGATTACATCAGGCAACTTCATAGATGTCTCTTTCTTTCCTGTTTGTAAGGTCTGCGAGAAACACGTCGGTTCACGCTGATCGATCGGTTAAGCGCCACCGATACGAGCTGTCGGTTGATTAATCAGCGCACCGTGACGGGCCCGGAGAACCGGCGGGCCCGGAGAACCGGCGGACCCGGAGAACCGGAGGACCCGGAGAACCGGCGGGCCCGGAGAACCGGAGGACCCGGAGAACCGGCGGGACCCGGAGAACCGGCGGACCCGGAGAACCGGAGGACCCGGAGAACCGGCGGACCCGGAGAACCGGCGGGCCCGCTGCAGCCGCGGACTTGGGCTTCGCAGGGAGAGCGACACAATAGACTATGACATTTTAAAAAAATAAAAATAAAAATCTCAAAACTGGGGTTAAATATTCATAAATGTTATGATATGCTCATTGACATATTTACGGTGAAGTAAACTATTTAGAGCAAAGAAGCTTAGTAGTTAAAAATGAAACGATTTCGCTCAAAGCAGTCATAAAAAGAAGAAATGTTCTGATCCAGATAGACAGGAAGAGACAGACAGATGTGCTGACTAACCGCTTTGGTCCTGGCCTTTACATCCCGACTCATGCTGCGGTGTTCCGGAGTCAGAGAGGGACAGCGCCGGGCTGCGGGTCTCACTGTCTGTCAGCAGATTAAAATCCATCACCAGGCTCTATGCGCAAACACACACACACACACACACACACACACACACACACACACACACACACACACACACACACACACACACACACACACATACATATTGAGGAGAGACATGTCATAAATAGGTTAATATTCCCAGGGTCACATTTAACCTGCTGTGATCCTCAAATCAGAGAGAAACTCTGATTTGTTAAACACTTAATACCATATTGTTTTTTGTTTTTATTTTTTTATTATTTCATGCAGTCTAATTTTTCCTATTTTGAAGGTGTCAATAATTTTGCAGCTCACTGTTTTCCAATGTGTCACATTCTGGAAATTCTGACTATCACATAAAAATCAGATAAGGCTTTATACTGTAGAAAACTGCTGTAATTAGACTTTGTAGTTGTAGTTGAAGTTATAGAAACTTAGCAGAAGTTCATCAACTTTTACATCTCTCAAATGTAATAAAAGTCAGTACAGTGCATTTTATATGTAAGACTTAGATTGTTTTTAACTCTTTGTGGTGCTGTTGCTATAAAATCCCGAAAATCATCAATGTCTCCATTTTGTGTTTCGCTTCATCTGTCAGTAGCTTACATCATGTGTCTATTTTTTTCTCCATTTGCTCCATGTGTGTGGCGGTTGTGAGCCTTTACAAGAGGTTGACACAAGCAGCTGTAGGAAGCCCTGTCCTGTGGACTCTGTCTATTTTGGAATATGAGACGAGCCACAAAAAGGCCTCACAATGGCATTTTAGTTTATTTCATACTTGCTGGGATGAAGCATTGTCTCCCACACCGCGGCTGATTGCCCCATGATCAGTTAACACTTTGACAATGTTAATGGAAAGCAGAGCCATCCAGATCTGCCAAAGCCACGAGAGGTTTGGGATGCGATGCAAATAAAGCCAAAGTGTTGACAGCAGAAACAGATTTAACCAGAGACATTGGCACGCTTACGCAACTTCACAAGTCCAACGAAGCAGATGATGAAAAACCCAAAATACTAAAAATCAAAAAGGCATCTAACTGTTTGGCTTTATTTTCATTACATATATATATTTTTGCATTTCCAGTGGCATCCGTGTGCAAACAGAAGTAATGCTGTGTTAGTCTCTGTCTGGGCAGAGCTGGAGCGTCAGCTGGTCACTGCCGGTCTTTGTGTGTGTAGACCGTATTGTTACAGATGTTATAGATTTTAAGTGTGTGATTATATTTTCTGATAAACCTGTTTTGGGAAGCGGCATGCACCCCCTCCCCCCCCACCCTGTTCATGTTTCCCTGCCATCTCTTATCTATCATGCCAGCTCTTTGTATATTTGGTTACATGAGCCTTTGTGATGATTTGTACACAAACGCACAACAGCAACACACTCATTCGAGTGAGGTTGAAGCAGAGGATGGGGAAACTATACCCACTGGCAGCCACTAATGAGCCACAGTTCACATACATCAAACTGATGAGTATGTATTGTTATATATATGTAAAAAGAAAATCAATGATTAACTGATTGTCATCAAGACGTTAAGAGCTGAATTTACAGATAGTCATGTTTTTATCATTTCTTTTTAAATGAAAGTCAGACCGCTGCACAGTGGCGCAGTTGGTAGAGCTGTTGCCTTGCAGCAAGAAGGTTCTGGGTTCGATTCCCGGCCCCGGCCTTTCTGCATGGAGTTTGCATGTTCTCCCTGTGCATGGTGGGTTTTCTCCGGGTACTCCGGTTTCCTCCCACAGTCCAAAAACATGACTGTCAGGTTAATTGGTCTGTCTAAATTGCCCCTAGGTGTGAGTGTGTGTGCATGGTTGTTTGTCCTGTGTGTGTCTCTGTGTTGCCCTGCGACAGACTGGCGACCTGTCCAGGGCGTACCCCGCCTCTCGCCCGGAACGCCAGCTGGAGATAGGCACCAGCACCTCCCGACCCCATTAAGGGACAAGGGTGTAGGAAAATGGATGGATGGATGAAAGTCAGACCAAGTAAATCATTAGATCAGTATCATTAGATCTTCTATAGAAGCTCCAAGGCCCCAGGCTCAGTCTATAGACTCCAGGGTTTCCCTCAGTGTATTATAAGCCTGGTGGGCCACCAGGCTTTACAACACCAGCATTGTTAATTTATTCTTTTTTTAAGACTTTATAATTGGTGTTCAGTTATTAATCTGCCAGTCTTTCAAAAATGCATAACTATCAAATTATATTTTCAAATTTCCTGTCAACTTTAAACATTTTTGAACTAAAAAAAAAAGACTGCCGTAGAGCCCTGAGCACCAGGCTTAGTGAGTTTTCTGGGGGAAAACCCTGGACTCTATGACCATATGGCTAACACTGACAATGTCATCTTTCTGGAGAGACATGTAATACCGTTTTCTTAGTATACCTACATTTTATTATCATATAACTGAAACTATCAAGTCTCTAAACCAGGCATGTGAAAATAATGTGCGGATGTCAACCTCCAGATCGGCTGTCTGTATTTTTTCTTCTATTGTACTAATAAGACAGTGAGGGTAATTACTGACTTTAAGTTTGGTTATTCATTAAATTATGAAACACCTTCAAATACATAACAATCAAAGGTGGGATGTATGATAAACTATGGAAATCCTTAAGAAAATTCCATTCAGATCCCACAGGGACATGAAATGTTGTTGTAACTCATATTAATTTAAGATTATTTGAAGAGTTACTGTAGATGGTGATGGCGACTGGCAGGAAGGCTCTCCTGTAGCGGTCTGATTTACAGTGAATTTGTAGAAGTCGCCGGTTGAAGAGATTCTGCTTTTCTGCAACAGTCTCATGCAAAGGATAGCCAGGGTTGTCCATAATTTTCTTGATTTTATGTCAAATCTTTCTTTGCATCATCATCTCCAGAGGTTCCACAGTCGTCCCCAGAACAGAACGAGAACATTCTTTATCAGGTCGTTGAGCCTTTTTAGTTCTCTGGCTCTGATGCTGCTGCCCCAACAGATGATGGCAGAAGAGACGTGACACAATAACAGACTTGTAGACCTACTCCAACATGGTGCCACAATGAGCAGCACAATTCTAGAATTCCAAATGAACGTAAGTCAGAACAGCAGAAAATGAGACATTTCCAACATTCACCGAAAAATGTTCAGTGGAAGAAAAAGAAAGAAAAGTGAGAAAACATTTGATCATGGTCTTCTGGCTTAAATTTGACGTGCCGGTGGCAAAAGGTTTCCACTTGAACTCCTTCCAACTCCCACATTATGCAGATTTTAAAAAAATGACTTCAACCAAAGCACTGGTCCATCTTCTGACTTCTATTTCCTGACTCTAAACTTACAAATTATTTTTAGCATATTTAAAGTCGCTAATTTGAATGAATTTAAATTGGTTTATTTAAAGCACAAATTGTAAACAAATATCATCTTTATAGTTTTGCCCATATATATACAGTATATATATATATATATATATATATATATATATATATATATATATATATATATATATATATATATATATATACTACATTAATTCCAATTCTACTACAATGCTGTCAGGTTTAGTTTGTTATTATCCCAATTAATCAAAAAAAATTTCTTTAGGAGGAATCTAGGCAAACTGCATAATATCAATGGCTTTCCTTAGCAAGATTTGCTGAAGACTTTAAAGAAAAGGCCATCATCTCAGATTTAAGAAAATAGTATTCTGCTGTCAGATAGAGGTTTTTGTTGGATCATTTTGGAGAAAATAAAGTAAGATTGCTGACTGGGAAACCACTGAAATAAGATTGAAAAATAATTTCTAGTTCAGAAAGATTCCTGCCTCCTAATAGCAAGTCAATTAAAATGACTCAGTGACTAATGTTTACATAGCATATTAAAAGAATTACAGAGAACAAGTCTTTGTCTCAAATCAGATTTTGGGGATGGAGCAAGGTTTTCCGTTTCGACCCAATTTAACTTCTAAAAAAAAAGTCCTGCTGTTAGAGGGGCTGTCTTTTTTTTGGTGATGTTTGGGATAGGCCTGGTAGGGAACTAGTATTTCATAACTGAATAAAGAAACTCAGTCCACAGGTTTATTGTGAAACCGTGATTTTATTTCAGAACAGTGCAGAAAGACCGTGGCTGACTGGCATGGGCATCACAGAGGGGACTGGGGCCCCCGGCCCCTTTTAACCTCAGGAGACAACGTCATGTTTCCGAAATCGGGAGCTTTCCTCCGTCGTCGGGCCCAGACAGCTGACACTGCGCAGCTCAGGGCGCCTCTGTGGAGAGGAGTGCGCTTTTACGGGGCCCCGGCTATTTCCTGGGGGTCTCTGTATGAGGCCCTGGAAAAACAACCCCCCTCACCCCGCAACCTGACGCGTTTTAATTCACTCACAACATGAGATGGGGACTGCGTGTCTAACTTTGATGTTGAGGTGCAGCGGAGGCTTTCATTTAAATACCGCCTATGATAATAACAAATAAATAGTAATGAGAAGCAGAAATCCTCTCCCTTTTTTTTTTTTTCCAGGAAATTGCCGGATCCATCTGGCGGCGCGGCGCATTCCGCTCGGCTCCGCACGCATTACTCTGGGAATTATTCATAAACGCGTCGAGAATTAATTCCCGGGATTAGGAGTTGATTAAGATGTGTGTCACTTTGCTGTCTGAGAACTTATTAAGGGCCTCCTCCAAGAGGCAGCAGATGGAATTCCAGACCAATGTTTGTAGATGTTAATTTCCACCCTGGTATAACATCTATTTGCATATGACTGAGGGACTGAGAGGCCGAGGCGGTCCTGCGGCGCAATCACCAGGAAATAATGCTCTGTTCCGGGTAATAGGAGTCCTCTGCAGTGATTAACATGGAGCTCAGCCACAGCTAGAATTCAAAACGATTTATCGAATTAAAAAAAAAAAAAAAAAAACACTTATGTTGTTCATTTTGTAAGTGTAAAAACTTGAATATTTCAGGCCCAACTCATTAAGAGCTTTTTCTTTTCCTCCAGTGCCTACACACACACAATAAGGCTGTGATTCTCATTTCATAATTTGGGCTCATTTTGTGAAGTAACCTGTATATAAAAAAAAAAATCGACTTAATTCAGAGTAATTTCTATTAAATTAAGCGACATTTAAAAAAAGATCTCAGGGGCCACAGAAGACAGGAGAATTTCATGTTCAACCTACTTGAGCTCAATTTGGAATTCATGAGCTTATATAAAGCAACAGGGTTTCTACAGTCAGTATACAATTAGTATTTTTGGTAATGAGATTTCAAGCCGACTAATATTAATAACCCACCTGGGTTTATGTCGTATTGTGCTGTTAACTGCAGCATCCCGGTCGGCCTTCACACATAAGACAGGCTGATAACCAGTAGGTAATATTTACATCCATCCCCTCAGGCCAAACGACGACATGGATTAAACAAATCTCTGTTTCATACCTCCGGATTTGCAATTGGGTCTAACGAGACTATAAACTGAAGGTCTCCAGAACCATGCAAATTGTTAAAATAACTTGACGGGTTTTTTTATTATCAATTTTTTAAAAAAAACTCAAATTAAATTAATCAGACAACTGCTAACTAAATATCTAAATAAATAAATAAACAAATAAATTAGTAAGGCTGTTATGAAACTTTAGGTTCAAAGAAAATGCGCTTCTCACATCCATTTATAAAAAAAACGAGCTATTTATTAAAGATAGAAAAATGTTTATCTGACGTCAGACTGCGAGATTTAGCACATCGCAATTGTTATTGTTGGTATTATTATAATACCAACTACAACAACAACAACAATAATAATATAATAATAATAATAATAATAATAATAATAATAATAATAATAATAATAATAATAATCTCGTTATTATTACTGTTAGCTAATTACAATTATCTGATATTTTGTGCCGCGTCAATTTGTAGCATAGCATATAATAAAGGTAAAATTTAAGTGTGTGTGTGTGTGTGTGTGTGTGTGTGTGTGTGTGTGTGTGTGTGTGTGTGTGTGTGTGTGTGTTATCACCACAAACAACGGCAGCCTAAATGACAACGTCGTACTCATATCAAAATATTTTTAACCATCCAAAATATTTGTCTTTCTGTGCAAATCACAACAGTTTTGCAAGGGGCACAACTTGTTAAAAAAAAAAAAAAAACATTCTGACTGCAATAT
Organism: Poecilia picta; assembly: GCA_033032245.1. Taxonomy (NCBI): domain Eukaryota; kingdom Metazoa; phylum Chordata; class Actinopteri; order Cyprinodontiformes; family Poeciliidae; genus Poecilia; species Poecilia picta. The sequence continues at coordinate 25,850,383 of CM065367.1, read as the reverse complement.
GTATTTCTAGCGGACACGAAAGCAGCTGTTGAGTTTTTCCCCCCTTTTTTTGCCAACAGTGAAAACAAGAAATGACTTTTGGCAACACACACGCAACCTGATGCGGACTAAACGACCTGACCGCTCAGTTGAGCGAAACTAGTTTTATCAGCTCAGACTCGTAAACACGAACACATGATGATGATGAACAGACAAAGTGACAGACATTAAAATAAAGGGGAGGGAAAGTGCGCTCGTGCACTTACGTGGCTAAATGAATCCGTGGAAAGAGCAAAGAACTTTGCTGCGAGCCGCTGGGTTTCCTGGCCTCGGCTTCAATGGCGACATGAACAAAAAGTTCCAAGGTGCCGTAAAATGTCAGGGAAAAGCGCCCGACAGCCAGCGACGTTCCTCTCGTCGTTGTTCCCTCAGTGCTGCTGATCAACATGAAGCTGCGCAGGACTGAGGCTCGATCCGCTCTCGGCGCGGAGGGACGGAGGTGGGCGGGGGTTCACTCATGTTGAGCGTTGCGTGTGGCGAGCAGGTCCTGCTGAGGAAGGGACAGCTTGTCTTTTTCTCTCTCCCTCTTCCTTGTCTTTGTCTTCGAGCTCGTGAGGTCCAGACTAACACCGCCTCCACGGTTCGTCTTCTCCCATTACCTGTCCACAGGCGTCTCCCCCCCCCCCCTCCTCTCTTCCTCTACCAGCACTTCCATTTATTCATAGATGGCTGCTTAAACTGGGGCCATTAATAAAATCTAAACAAAAAAAAACAACCACAGTAAATGTACCTAGCAAACCGCGGCCGCTTCATACCATAGTATGTGTAGTTGAGAATTAATTAATAAATGTTCCATATTTACACATGGTCAAAACAACAATAAAATTAGCAGAATTTATTCAAATTTCACCATGAACTACTAAAATAGAGAAAACTGATGGATTGTGCTGCTAATTTGAGGATCATTTGGTTTCCAACATTGGCCCTATTGATGGTGAGCTACCAACTTTAGTGAAGAGATAAAAAACTGATTTAACAATGGTTTACTCCCAGACTTCCGACAATGGAGGCATGGATCATGGTCCACTCATAGTCATTGTTCCCCACCAACCACGGAACGTGTTCAAAGTTCTCCTGGAGGTGGGAGTTAAAGCTCCATCTCACCAGCAGATCCTTTTGATACGTTTGGGCCTGCCAGGTCTGACCGGGACCACCAGCACCATCTCACCACTAGGTAGTGGTCAGTGGACAGTGCTGCACCTCTGTTCATCCACATGTCCAAGACATGCAGATCCTCTTGTTCACTGGGGTAAACCCAACCTACAGGATCACAACCACAACATGATCATCCAATGAAAATTGTAGCCAAACATACTCCAATATGTGGACCAACAGGTTTTTTGTATTTACAGGCTAGTCTTTACTTTGCCAGTTATCTAAAATACTAAAAAAAAAAAAAAAAAAAAAAAAGAACATCACCCAAGGCGGTGATGCATTCATCAATTAGCATGACATGTTAACATATTGTCAGTCTGGTTTTGACAGGTCCTGGGCTGAGTTGGTGGTTTTAGCCTTGATGGGCAGTGAGTGATGAAATGACTGGAGGCATCACAGTATATAAACTTGATGGTACTCCATGTAGGTGTTCCTCTGGCGAGAGATAGGTCCAACCAATCTACATCAACATTATAGTGATACGCAGTTTAGTTAGATGCTGTGTTTAAAGCTCAGTTGAAATTTTTCAGTTTTTTCTTAAGTTTTTTTTTTATATATTAAGGAATATGAAAATTGTTCTGTCAGCATCTGTTATTTTTACTTTTATGTGTTGAGAAGTCATAAAGGCCTCCTTTAAGCTAACTAATTAAAAATGCACTTTAACATGAGTCATTTGAGACTATTGAACACATAATATATTATTATCACCTTTTATTCATGAAGAAATATTTTTAATGTAAAATACTGATGCCTGTTATAACTTAGAAATAAAATGACCAAATCATATATGACTTGTTTTGTGAAATTATACAGAACAACTTACAAATAACTATTAGGTGGACATATGGTTTTGCATCAAATCAGTTGCAGACTTGTGAATTGAATTGAATGCAAATGGTAAGATGACAGACATTGTGATGTCGAGGAACATCATATCTTCCAAACAAAACACTGATATGATAAATCTGGTGTATATATTTTTAACTTTATCTGGTCACAAAGAGGCCGATATTTATCTAATTTCCTTAGCAAAAATGTCTAAAGGGAAGAAATAAAACGATGTTTTTGCACAGAAAGTCATTGTTAGCTGAAAAATGTGTACATCTTGGCAAGATCTACCTCATTAAAAACACGCTTTGTGTATGGTTAGTTAAACTTTTATTTCATTAGGCAAACATTAAGAACAATTTCCTAATTACAATGTATATTAGGAAGATAAAATTAGTATAGTAAGTAAGATTTGCAATAAATGAAAAGGATCTAAAAATAAAAAAGACCATCTACAGAATATGAGACATACACCTTCCTGTTTAATATCTACTGTTTTCCAAGTCTTAATCTATCAGGTCTATGGAACGCCTTTATTGGAGGCAAAATGATCTATTCTATGGTTAATCTGGAAATGGGATTTAAGGTACACTTCATAAATATGTCTTTATGTGATCATTTCTTTTGGTCATTTCAGGCTATAAAGAAGGGCCATCATAACAAGAGGGATGGTTATCCATGTCTTGAGTTGAATTAATAAATCAAGTCAATGAGAGGTTAAGCAATGACAACATGGATGACATTTTCCAAAGCGATATTTTGTATTAGGACTTTTCATCAGTCAGATAAAATATGATTCCTGAACTAATCTATCTAGTCATGGACATGGACCCTTTAGTTCGACCTTAACGGTCAAAATCAGTCAAAGGATTGTTTTCTTTCTTAGGAAACTGAGGGTATTCAAAGGTGACCATTTCAAACCCCTTTCTTTTGAAATTATTCTCATAAGAACGTGATGTTTTTTCAGAATGCAACTAAAGAACAACCCTTGATGATCCAAAGAGGAAAAATATGACTGATCCAGAAAACATCATTTCCAAATGGAAACTGTAAAAGTTTTGCCATAGCACAGTTTTCTTAAAGATCTGATCTATACTAGATCGACATTCTATTATTCTCACCTTTGACAATGAGCAATTTGAAGTCTGAAGATTTCCTGGAAAGACGGATAATAGAAGACAACCAAAGACAAATAGTCTACAATCAACTACGGGATTAAAATGGGACCCATCCATGAAAAGCCCTGTGCTCCATTGATGTTTTAGTGTAACAACTGATTGTTGTATTCGTCTTACTGTTGTTTCCATCGTGTTTTGCTTATTCAGAATTATTTGGCCGACACGTTTGAACGTGTTTTTGAAAAGAAAATTGTGAAAGTATATACTTTTTAATATAGTTTGATAAAACTTTGCTCTAAGTAGAACATATGTAAATTAATTATGGCAACAAGACATGATTATTATATGCAGATGTGAAATGCTACAAAGACTTAATATTTTAACAAAGGTTATTTAGGACTTTAGATTATGCAAAATTGACTTTTCTGAGCTTTACATCGTTGTCACTCCTTCATCAAAAACATACCTGGAGTGTTGATTTGATTTTTTCATGCGGGTTTGAGAAATTCTTTAACCATTCAACTGTGCAAATCTTCTGGTGGAACAGAGCTCCACATTCGAGGTCGAAGATCCTCCTCAGGGCTGTAGTTTCCAAGCTACCAAGCATCTGCCTCACAGAGCACATCTTCCCTCCGACTCCCCACTCAGCTCCTTCAGACTAGCTTGCAGCAATTAGCAAACCCCTGGTGAAACTTTGCATCTGCTGACCTCAGGGTATGAACTACTTCTCAGTGCAACATTGCTAAAGGGTTAATAAAGGAGTGACGTTGTGATGTTTTCTTGAAAGTAGAGTGTCAGAAACAGCTGGAGTTTGTTAAAGAGCCAGAGCCTCAATTTCAAGGCTTCAAATTAAAAAATCAAATTTATTTTCAGTCATAGTTGATATAACATTTTTATATCAACTGAATGTGAATAGTTACTTAATTGTCCTACAAAAATGGCACTATCTGGGTGGAAAACACATAATATTGCCCTATTAAAATAAAACTACAAAGTGTCTAAAACTCACACTTCTACCTTAACTCACTGTACTAATCACTGTGATGCTCAATATACTCAAAAAGAACTTTGTCAAGACAACAAGTGAATGTAGCTTCAGCTTTTCCCTCTTATCTGCTGCTATTTTGGGATATTTCACAAAATAATCAGATTGTGTATTTGTCAGCGTATTAATTATCACTGGGCCAACAGAAGCTTGGCTGCAGACGCTAACGCCTGGTGTAATGCTTAGACGGTTTCCACTGTATGTAGGAGTGCATATCAAGGATTGTTTGGTGTTTGAAATATTAAAATGAGAGGTTATAAACATTTTTAGGAGACATCCATGACACCAAATTCATGTATCCAAGTATTAATGGATTTGAGCTATTTTAGCACTGAGCTAAAAAAATGCTGTGGATCCACTGGTGGCCTTTATTATAAGTTGTTTGGTAAGAACATCTTTTTTGGGATTTTCGAATGTTGTACATTTAGCAGCTCTGTTCTTGATGAATGTTGTGAATCTGAATTTCTTTCAACTGTGAAGAACAATGTGTAATTTTTTCTCAATAAATTGCTGAACTGCATAAGATTTATGGGTCATTTACATGGACAGCACACATTCAGTCAAAACAAAATTCTTCTGATAACAAATTTTATGTAAAAAGGGACAAAGTAAATGTCACCATTTGATGCGCTGCGCCAGATTGTAACAAAAGCTAATTCTCATCTGCAGTCCTTATTATGGACGATCCTTATTGTGGAAGAGATTAGTTCACTGAAGTATGAATTAAATAAATGAAAAATCACATTCTGGAGAAAAGTTGACCCTCGTTTGATTTGGCCAAGAAATTGCCACCAGACCTTACGCTATCCACATAAGACTTTTAAAGTGGTGTCAGTTTTTTCCCCTAAAGTCTGGTAAAGAAGGTGAAGATCAAAAATTTTCTTGTTGATTTATTTATTTAAAGAGGAACAAATGGGTGGCATCCCAAAAAAGAAATGTTGCAGGACTAAAGGAAAAGCAAACACTCTAATCATACCAAAATGAAACCATGATACACATGATTATATTTATGCCAAGCATTGAAATCTGACCGCTAAATAAATGACATAAATGAGATTCCACAGACTTAAAACGGGATTATGTTCTGCATGCATCCAGAGCGAAGATGCAGGCCGGGCTTTAGTCATAAGGTAGGTGCAACCTAACATGCTAGCGTACTTTTTATCTTGTCCCGCCCTTGTAATATTGCAATGATTTACAAAAAGTAAAATAAAATAAAAATAAAATAGCTACACCTATTCGGTTCATTATAGAATATCATAAGCATAACTGCATTCTAATTAATGAATTGGAGCCAAAATTATTGCATCTCAAAAACATATGTGACGCTTGTGTGTTATGATTTGTTTAAATGTCAATCAAACACTTTTAGCGTCATGTTAGGTTAGCGACGCACAGCTTTTCCACGTCAGTGTGTTTACCAAAGCCGGGCTAACAGCTACAGGAAGTGCTTTCAGCTGTACATCCATGGACTGTTTCTGAGGGAGTTATTGATTGTCCACTAATGAGACAGATCACGCCATCACACGGTGGAATGTCTGAGTATTGTGGTTTGTCTGTTTCTGACAGTGAACTGAACTTTGGTCTCCTGGAATCACTGTAGTCCGACTAGCCCCGTTTAGCTTGCCGAGAAAAGGCAGCACCAACTCCGCCAGGACTCCTTATTTGAATCTGCAGCCTCTCGGAGGAAGGTAATTGTCTTTAATGTTCTGACATTAAGCAGGGCAAATATGTGTGAGTCTAACCGAGGTTCACTTAAAAAAATAACCGGGACAGAGAAACGTATTTGGAGCAGGTGAGGGAGTCATGACTAGCACAAGCTAATGAAGCTAGCTGCTAGCTGCCACATCAACTGTTAATTATTTGTCAACTGGTTAACGCATAACGCCCTTTAGCCTGTTGCTAGAAGCTGAAATATGAATATGAAATATTTGCGAGCTTCTGTTGTAATATCAGAATATGCCACAAATAAATTATATCTTATAATCTAACAGTTAGGTTTTACAATGACATAAACGTCTCTGAATATTAGCTGTTCAAAAACTAAACTGTGTGTTTGGTTAATGTTGTTTAATTTACATCGTTGTAATATCATCCAGTGCCTTGTGGGTAACTATTCCATACCCACTGTGTTGTTGAGCTGTTTATTTTTCAGCCAGTCATAAATCATTACATAAAAGCAAAACAGACTGGTCACCAAACGCATTAGAAGGAAATCTGTTTCTGTCTGTCACTGCTTTAGAAAAAAAGAAGATTGAATCAAAAAAGAAATGAGACATTGTTTCATTATAACTTAATGTCTCATGCTCAAAAGATGTAGCAGATCAGTTTATGAAAGAATTGGGCATAGAAATAAGTCTCAGGTATTTCGTGGGCAAAACTATAAAATATCTAGAATTGATGCAGATCAAATAAGAGGAGAAAACCAATACTGAAACTTTTACTACTAAAAGTTTATTTTAATCAAGCATATTTATAGTTCTATAGTGTATCTAAAAATAACATGAACTTACTGAAGGAAAAACAATCCCTTAGATGTAATTAAGATTCATTTGAATTAATGTTGGGCAGGGATCAAATGTTACAAATATGTAGAGCCAAGGTTTCCCCAGTAGATTATTAGCCTACTAGGCTAATACCCTCAGTAGGTTGTATTAGCCTACTTCCACATGATGAAAGTGAAAGAACTGTCACTTTCATCAAGTGATATTTCATCACTGATATTTCATCACTTGAAGTGATATTTTCAAGTTTTCTGTCATTGAGGCTTGAATACTAAACTTGACTTAATCTGCATTATCTCAAATTTTCTTTCTTCCTCTTATGACAAGTCACTTGTGATCCAAACCTTTTCAGTGTTGTTCACACATCCATATTTATATACTTTCCAAAAATACTACTCAAAATATGCTGTACACTTCGCTTCAGATCTATGCATTTCATCCTAAACAGATTGATTAATAAACTAAGACAATCCATAGAAACTGTACCTTGATCAGAGCAGTAGATAGCTCCCTGCTAATTAATGTTTTGATTAAGTAGTCCTACATTTAAACAATAAAGGATTGTTTAAATAGATCTACAAGGTTTCCCTTGGAAAACATGCCAAGCCTGGCGGTTGGGTGCTGGGCAGTCGTTCATCCAGGGGCCTGTTGTGTTTTTGAGTTAAAAATGTTTAAATGACAGGAAACTTGAAATTATCATATGATGAATATGTGTTATTGGAAGATTAATACCTAAACGCCAACTATAAAGTCTTACAAAAGAAAACGTGAAAAAAAATACTTGAATAAATAAGCAATGCTTAGGGAAATCCTGATGACTGTGTGAAAAATTGCATTAATGTGTACACTACCAAAATGAATTTTAACTAAAAACTGGTGTTTACATAAACCCTTAAATGCTCCAAAGGCATTTACTTTGTAAACAAATGTCTATGCTCTGTACTATTTAGATTAGAAATCATGTGGAGATTATCATTGGGAACAATGTCTAATAACTGTCGAGGTGAATTCAGAATAGTTATTTTCCAGCCCTTGTTTTCATTTTTAACGCTCTAAACTGAATTGCCTTGTGTTTTTCATCTCTTAAGCAGCATGGTGGACAAAAACATCTACATTGTCCAAGGTGAAATAACCACAGTTGTTGGTGCTATTAAGAGAAACTCTCGATGGAATAACCATACTTCACTGGTACGTTCTAATTACTGATTCATCCATATTAAAGTTGAGTTCGCAAAGAAACGAGTGTTTCAAACAGAACTGCACCTCAACAACCTCTAATTGCGTTTCTCTGGTCAGGATGAAGAACAAGACCCATTACTGAACAGCTTCGGCCATCTCAAGGAAATACTCAACAACATAAGAGGTAAGCTCAGTATCATGAAGTCTCTGTACTGTAAGCCAGTGGAGAAGTTGGGTTTGTCAAGTTGAAAGATGCAACCTATGCTTTTAGGATCATTCAGTCTGTTGTACTGCACCTGCGTGTTTCTTCTGGCTGGAAGTCATGGTTACGCTTCAGCATTTCCCAGCCAGACTGACTTGAATCTGTGAGAATGCACCGATAAATTTATCAGCTGATAAATCTCATCTCATTTACTGATGCGCTCCTTTGTGTGTCTAGTGTTGCCGTTTGAAAACATCCGCTGTGGTCTGAGAAAGCCAAGCTGTGGCTCTTAGTTCTGGCCCTGCATGTCTTGGCCATGAAAGTTGCGGCCAGGTCCCACATTACTGTGGCCCCTGTGCGTAAGAGATGTGGCCAATAAGATGTAACACATGGAGCTCGGTGGAAATGTAGGGTCCTGCAGCTTTAGCCTTCCTCCAGGGAATGCCTGTTGCTCTCTGAGATGGACAGGCACTGCTGGCTGAGGAGGAATTCACCACACAATGTTAGCCCTCCTTGTACCCTTTCCTTCTTTTTTCCCCCTTTCTCTCTGTCCCATACTTTTTCTTTCTTTCAAATCACAAACCCCCCCCCCCCAGCATTCTTGTTGTTCGAAATACCACTGCATTATTTAATCAGGACGGAACCCAAGTATTTTCTTTCGTTTAGAAAAAGTTTGTCATGGATGCTTGAGGATCTTATTCCTTCTTTAATCTCAGACCCTAGCAGTACATTGCCTTTAGATGGTTTCTTAGGGCTGATTTGGAGACAAATGGAGCTTAGATAACTGCAGCTCATGCAGACAAGCAGAAAGTTTGCTATAAACTCTTGGTGTGCTATGTTTTGCTGTGGCTTTGAAGCACAAAAATGTCCCATCTGTCCACATTCTGTTCATTTTAACCAAGATCTTTGTTCCCTTTAACAACAACAACAAAATAAAAACAGCAAAAGAAATGCGTTGTTGCAAGTTTTTTTTTTCTTCTGCCCTTATTTTTGCATGTTCCATTCTCACTATAACATCCTCCACATATTTAAGGGGGTTCACTGGCACTTCTACTCTGTTGAAATCTGTGATTGACAGGAGCATGTGCTATGGAGGTGGAGAGTGTTGCAGCTGGAAGTATATCATCTGCAATTTTAGTTGGGTAAATATAGCAGGGAGTCTTGTCAAGAAGGGAGATAAATTGTTCTGGGAAAGGAAGTGTTGTCCCTCCTTTCTCAAAGCAGGAAAAAAAAAGTTTCCCTCAACCCCTGGAAAATATAAGATCTTTTCTCATCTCTCTAACAATGGGAGCACAGTTGAAAATGGGGCAGTCGTTCACCATGTGTACCATGCTTCAGCTCTTCCTTCTTTCCTTCCAAAAAGTCAATTCCATGAAGTTCAGGCCTTATCATTTTGTACTTGGAATTTATTTTTTGTTTTTAAAACTTTTGCTTTTCAGCGTGTTTATTTCCATGTTTGAAGTAAGGGAATTGAACCCAGAGATATAGGCACTCGATAGACCGTAATAACCACTTTCTTTCTTATTTGTCAATTCACATCTTCAGTCCAGCAGCAACTTGCAGTTTTGGAAACAGAAAAAAAAACCCTAAGCCAAATCTGTCATAACAAGAATGTTTGAGGCTTTCTATGCCAGCAGTGTATCCAGTAACTGCTGTTGTATGAATGCAACAGGATAGAAAATGCCCTGAAGTATGACATTAAGATGCTCTGGTAAAGTCAGTAAAAAAATTAATAAATAGAAGAAAGTTCTTTATTTATTAATACAGTAGATGTGTCTATCTGCTACTTTTTCCAACATGTCAATGAGATGGACAAGAATCTGAGAACTGGTGGACCGCTTTGTGTCATGGTGTGGACACAATAACCTCATCTTGGATGTGAAGAAAACAAAGGAGATGATTGTAGAGTTTGGTAGAAACAAGATAGAACATTATTTTCATCATGGAAGAAGGAGTGGAGGTGGTTGAGGAATATAAATACCTCAGTGTTCATCTGGACAACAGACTGGACTGGAGATGCAACAGTGAAACTGTCTGTAAGAAGGGACAGAGCAGGATGCACTTATTGAGGAAGCTAAGATCCTTCAAGGTTTGTAGCAAGATGCTGAGCTCTTCTATGAGTCTGTTGTGTCATCTCTTCTGCTGTCACCTGGTGGGGCAGCATCATCAGAGTCAGGGACCTGAGAAAGCTCAACAAGCTGGTAATGAAGGCTGATTCTGTTCTGGGAACGACTCTGGAACCTGTAGAGATGATGATGCAATAAAGGATTCTTCATAAAATCAAGAAAATTATGGACAACCCTGACCATCCTCTTTATGAGACTGGAGATCCTTCCTGCCATCACCTTCTACAGTAACTCTTTGAAGAATTTGATGCAATGGTGTAGCCACGAGGAGGCCAACGCATAGAAGCACCGACGATGTGTCTGGTGTACACTAGTTTTTGTTCAATGCATTGCACCAAGCAACACCCTGGAGGACAGAGTGGCAGCTGTTCAATCACATTGGCAGGCAGAGGAACTTCACACTCTTTCCACCTAAACATACACTCTAACGTGAGGTGTTCAGGATGTGTTTTTTTACCCACATTTTCAAAGCCTTAGAATCATTAAAATATCCTGTATCGGAATACAAATATTCAGCCTAACAGATGGAGACTCACCGCAGCAGAAGTCCACACCTGTTCAAACAGTGTTTAAGATGCTGATGGTCAGTGTTGGAAGCACAAATGAGAAAGACGGACGTAAGGACAGTCATTTTTATTGCACTAATATTGTGACCACAATATTTATCAGTATTACTGCAATGGCATGACTTGTTAATACCATAAAAAGGTCATATTACCTGCATCGTGATACAGATTCAAGTTCTGAAGATTCTGCCAAGCTCAGTTTCTACTGCCCTATTTAAGTATTCCAAGTGTAGAGATTGTTGTTGAGTCAGCAAAGTACTTTTTAAATGTTTACCACATACAGAGTAAGGCATGAAATTATTTTGTAAACTGGTTTTATCATGCGATCTATTTGAGCATCTTTGGCAGAAGCACTGGAAGGATAATATCTCTTTCTTTGACCTCTTTTGTTAGTACCAATATTTTCATTACAGTTGTCTGCAACGTGATTCGACGAGCCATTCCCAAAGCTGACTAATGGCCTCTGTATATGCCCCTTTATTTTCTTCTTTTTGCTATAGTTCAGATAACGACATGTTGTGTAGAGCTGCTTTTCATTAATTCATTTTTTTTCTCTCTTTCCCCAAGTTTCATCTCTTTATGCAGTAGCCACTGAGCCTTATCGGTTCAAATCGTCAAGTCTTTCCTTCTTAGTCAACCCCCTCTGCTGCTGCGAAGGTCAGATTTTGACAAGTCTGCAGAAGAAACGGTCTCCTCCTAAATCCCTTCATTTTTATTCATAGAGATACAGATTTAGAGGACTTTGCAGCCCCCCAGACACATAGCTAGAGATGGTTTTTGACTGACAGCTTCTTTCTCTTTTTTTCCTCAGCTGAAACCAACAAAATTTACAAGCACACCTCTAATTGACTTGAATCACTAGCACCACACCAGAGGCACATAACAGAAGGTTGTGTTCTGTTGTACTCCAAATATTGAAGAATATTATTTTATTACCTTCAGCTGACTTTTGCTATATTCTAGTTTTTCTAAAGTAGAACTGGATAAACAGCTGTTTGGTCTTTTCAGGTTATTTATATAGTGCCGATTCACAAAAGTGTCGTCTAAATAAACTTAAAAAAAAGAAGAAATTGAATCATACATACAATTTAATCCGAGTCAAGTTCAGTTCATCCAAGTTGGTTAAAAAAACTTTTTCTGACTAAGAAAACCCAGTAGGTTGCAGTGAATCATTGACTTATAGCATTCACTCATCCTGGAACAGTAGGTTATTGTTGACCTTTCATCAATCCCAAACACCGAGCACGCTTGAGGTAAAACTCCCCTTTAACAGGAGGAAACCTCTAGCAGAATCAGAACTTGGCTCAGTACAAGCATCCGTCTGCCACAGCCAACTGGGGGTTTCGCCTTTAACTCAAAATGAGTTCAATCTATCAAGTCCAAAATACTCGTGCAGACTAGTTGCGACCAGCTTAATGTGTCACAGTAACATGATATTTGTTTCATTAATGCTACACGGTAGCATTAGCTTGTTCATTTCAAGACAGTTCAAACTTTAACTTGAATTGAGCTAGATGTGCGATCATGTCCGCCTCCTCTGGCTGCCGCTGTTCATAAGCATGTTTTGCACATAAGACAACCTTCTTCCTCCACGTTTCCTTGTCTTGTTATGGAAGCTGAAGTATTCCTATATAGTGAATGTTATTAAGTGACTTTGGGGGGACTTGCCTGAACTTGCAGAGTTAGTAGCTATACATGGGTGCTTGTTGAGGAGGTGGGTGTCATGATACTGCTGCTGCACACATGCTGGGATTTGACCTCCACTTTTTGTCTGACCAGACAGAAAAAAAAATGCTTGTATCACAGGGACGATATGACGGAGACATTTTTATATTGCAGTAACCTTGAAACCAGTAACCTGCGCATGCCCTGTTTCCACAAGAGTGGTCTATTTATTTGCTTTGACCACTGTCGGAAAGGAAAAAAAAAATATTCTTTCTTCTTATCTAAACTAGATATTCAAGACCGTTACTATCTATAAATGTTACCATCATGTCAGTCAGAAAGAGATATTGTGCGCATGCCGTTTCTATTTGTTTCATGTCAAGGTCAAGTGTGTGTATTTCTGTGTTGTGTCAATCCACAGCTGTGGTCAGACCGGGACTGGCGGACCCCAGGGGGGTTTCGCCCAAGCACTTGGCATCTGGTTGTAGCTGTTCACCCATTCCTTTAGCCGTCATTCCCTCGCGTCCTGCTCCGTGCCACCTGATCTTTGCACATATATCATTCCCAATTGGAGCAGGACAAGGCAGCTGGCCAGTGCCGAGGAGAAAGAACCATAATTCATGTCGCTTAGCCACTTATTCAAAATTGTTTACTCTCGATTCCATTCTGAGATGGGAGAATCTGCCTCATTGTAATGCTCGGCATGTCTGCTTTGAGGGCTCTCTGTGTCCCGGCTTTGAGCTGGAGATCACATGTTAGATTCTCATTCCTGTCAGTGTTATTTAAAGGACATAAAAGACCACAAACCGAACAGGCACTTTTCCCCCTAATGTCTAATAAGAATGACTTTAGTGGCGATGTTTTCGCAATATAATCGCTTTTATTATGAGATAAAACACGTATACTAGTGTAGCGAATTTTATTTATTTATTTATTTATTTTTGTGATTTTTATAATTAAATGGCTTCAATTTTCCATTTCCTTAGATACAGAATTTGCTTTATTTATAGTGCATACATTTTGTAAGGATTCTTTAGCTGTGCTGGAGGTACAGTTTAATTGTTCCTGGGTGGATCACCAATAAGTTAAAATTCCTATTAAATTGCTATTTAATAATCAACAGCAACTTATCTAAACCCCCCAACCTCCCCCCCAAAAAGAAAATTCCTTTTAAAATAAGACATGTTCTTCATTCCAAACTGGATTTGCTTTCAAATAATTATTGTTGCTTTCTGGCTTTTCATGCCACACCAGTACGATAGTTACAAGGCTAAATTCTTTACATTTTTTTCCAGTGAAGCTATTTTATTTTTGACATATTAGGGTCACACTCTAAAAGGTGTACTTTTGTCAGGCAGTTACAAGAGCCAGAGATCTTGGTCTGTTCTTCCTTTTAAAGGGCTCGGGACTTTGGATTCAGTTTAGTCAAAAACTACAATTCTGCAACAGTTCATTCTCAGGTGATTTTAACAGTTATGTAATCTTCGAACCTTGGTCATCTAAGTAACTTTAGCTAAAAATCACACTTTTCATAAAAGCTGAGCTGCATCATGCTGCGGTAGTGAGTTATGATGGGAGATGCATGCATGAGGCAGGTATTTTACAGCATTCGGCCCAGCAGTTGTCCCCCTCCTCAGACTGGGTGCCATCTAGTGCTAGTTAGTAGCTATAAATCTGGTCAGTTAACAGGTCCCTAACCGGGGACTGACAGGCGCGGCTTAAGTCCAGTGTGAAGAAGGGATGCAAGTGTTGTCCTGTTTCAGAGGCTCTAAACAATGTGCTGAGTGGATGAAGAGTTTGAGCAGAGGGCTATTAATCATCCTGGTCGGGGTGTGTGTATTCAGTTGGAGGCAGGGCGGGATGGAGCTGATTTCAGGCGCTGAGAGAGCTTAGAGGTTTGATGCAAGAGAGGTTTGAAGGTTCCACGGGGGATTTGGATGTGCTGACAGGAAGCCTGGATAAACATGAACACAACACACTGGCCCTAATAAACCCAAAGACCGAAAGGAGAATAGGTGGAGGTCAGCCTGGGCAATCCTTGTACATAAAACAAACGCTCTACATTTACACCGACTCAGTTTAGTCAAAGCTTTGAATTTCTCAGAACTAGATTCGTCCAAAAAATAAATAAATCACAGCTAATTTTGCAGAGTGGTTTCTTGAAAAACCTGCATCTTTGTTCTGTCTCGTCATAGTTGCATGATTTAGGAGAGTAGTAAGTGTAATGGGCTCGACAAATGACAGCAAAAGGCAAAGGTTTTCTGCCACTTGGGGAGAAGCCAACATACGCGATGGCGACAGAAGCTGAAGATTTTTAAACTTTCTTGTGTCGTGGAATTAGCCTGCATGTGCACATATGCATGCACGAGCTCAAAATTTCACATGCATGAATCATGCCTCTCTTTTGTCAAGCAATTGATGCCTCGGCAGACAAGTTTCATAGGAAATGAATAGACGGGGAGTGACACTGAGTCCTTGAAGCTGCCGCTTTACAAGCCATAAGACATTTTGAATGTGACAACCTGGAATTTGTATGGTTGAATTAATTGAGGTCAAATTTATTTATATATCACTTTTCCAAAACGACTCGAGCCACATAAAGGGTATTACAAGGACAACAACCAAAGGTTATCAGGTATAAGAGATGCAAATGCAAAGGACAAACTTTCAACAGCCAAAAAAAACAGTTTAAAAGGCTGTTAAACTAACAAAGACAGCTAGAATGGTGATACAACAATCACTTAATAAAGGCAAAGCCACAACATTCTAGGTTTTACTAAATCAAGATGAGGTTGCTCTATATGACGATTGTGTGATTTCATTTTATTCAGGCATTAACCAATATTAGTTGAACTGAAAGACTTTCCTTATTGTATTAAACAGCAAAGCACCAATATGAATTTTTTTACTGCTATTAATGTTGCTGTTATGTCTGATAACATATTTTTTAACTATGTTTCCCTACTTTTTTACACTGGAAAAATGACCACATAGCTGGCATTGCTTTTCTTTCAATCAATCAATCAATCAATCAATCAATCAATCAATCAATCAATCAATCAATCAATCAATCAATCAATCAATCAATCAATCAATCAATCAATCAATCAATCAATCAATCAATCAATCAATCAATCAATCAATCAATCAATCAATCAAATTTTATTTGTATAGCACATTTCAGCAGCAAGGCATTTCAAAGTGCTTTACACAATTTAAAAATAAAATAAAAATGAAAACAGAAATAGAGATTTTGAAAATGGTTAGAAAAAGATAGAAACATTATTAAAAGTAAATATTAAAAGTAAAAACACTTTAAAACATCTCAAATCTTGACATCATACATGGATTTTCAAACCTAAGAGTTTGCTGCTTTATACAATCCATAATCCTCTGCTGCGGTACCGTCTGCAGCTATGTTTACATGCGCAAAATTCCTTGAACTGATTAAAATGTATTCGGAATAAATAATCTCATATGGACACAAAATGAAATAATCCAATCATGACGTTTTGTTTTGTTAGGGGCTGTACAGTGGTGCAGTTGGTAGCACTGTTGCCTTGCAGCAAGAAGTTCCTGGGTTCGAATCCCAACCCGGGGTCTTTCTGATATGCTCAGATTAATGTTAGTTGAAGCTTCTTTAATTATTGTGCATCAGAAATAACTAAACCACTCCAGTATGAACAATGAAAGACAGACTTCTTAAATAAAGGTAGATTTCTCCCAATTTGACTAAATTGTGAGAAACGCAACAAACATGTCACCATTGTTTCTGCTTACAAATCGAAACAAACAGGACATATTTTAATTTAATTTCAAGAAGCGTCCAAAACTTAACACAGAAAACCTCATTGTAAAAAAAGAAATCCTATCTATTCTAAAACTGTGTTCAGGTAAATGTTTTGAATATTGATATTGTGTACAGTAATAACAGGATAATAGTACATTTTAAGTATCTTATCAATCACCTCTCTCAATATCTGCTGTTAGTTTTTTGAAGTTTATTCACTGTATTTTATTTCGTTGGACGTTTTTATCCTTTCTTTCTGAGCGAGGGCCTGTATCAAAACCCCCCCAAAAAAACAAACAAAAAAAAAACAGACAATGTACTTACCATACTTTAGGTCTTTCAGTCTAGTGTTGCTTTAATTACTCCCCATGGAGTTTGGATCATCAATAAAATGGTAGGCTTTAGGGGAGTTTGGAATGTATCAACACTCTTGGATGCTGAAACGAGTCTTCCATTGTGGTCAGCTCTAAAACAGGCTCATGGCTGGCATGTGGTGACATGTTGACTGGCTAAAAAGCATTTTCAAGATTGACTATCCAGTTGGTATTGACAATTTCTAAAGGTGACAGGTGTAGGCTTTCATTGTGTAAATTGGGGTGTCTCTAATTTTAAACCACAGGGAGGAGATGACCATTTGAATTCATTGAGATCATCAAGAATATATGTCATTTAATTTTTTCTTTTTTTTTGCTGCTCTACCATCACTGCTAAACTTTCTGAAAATCATTCATGACATCTGGCAAATGTCAGCTTGCCATTAAGTCATAACTTTTTCTTCCACATATAGCTGCTTTGTTTTGTCTAAATTTGTGTAGAACTATTTAGTCGGATTATGAGTTGGTAATGAAAAGATAGATATTCATTGTTTCCCCAGTGTATTATAAGCCTGGCGGGCCACCAGGCTTTACTCGTGGCCCCACCAGGCTAAACATTGCTTAATTTATTTAAGTCCTTTTAAAATGTTTGCCCTTTTTAAGGCTTTACAGTTGGTGTTCAAGTACTAATCTTTCAATCTTTCAATAACACATAATTATCAAGTGATATTTTCAAATTTCCTGTCAACTTTAAACATTTTTTTAACTCAAAAACATGACGGGTCGCTGGATGAATGACTGCAATAGTGCCCTACCACTGGGCTTAGCAAGTTTTCTGGGGGAAACCTTGTATATTAGTTTATATATTAGTTTATTTTAATATAAGGGACCTTGTTCAAGAGCTTTCATCAAAAAATATGTTTTGCAGTTGTATGTGATGTCACACTGCTGTGGGTATGTATGTAGAAAGTCAACGCTAAGCAATTGAGGCTGCTGTTTTTAAAATGTCTTCAGCTGAACATCCAAGCATCTGCGCACTAGGAGACAGATCTGGCTTGGAGGTCCCTGCTCTGGTTGTGGGGAGGAGGTTTAGTGTTGTGGTTGGAAATCAGAGGCCATATTAGTATTTCAGGGAAGAATTGTCTTGCCTGGTGTGGCACTCGCATCCTTAAGCCTTCAGTGTCTCAGTGTGAATCCCACTCAGCCTTGATGGACTGGGTTAATAAACCTCCCAGCAGCTATTACACGCACACACCCACACCCACACATGGACACAGTCTCCTGTATGTGCACATACAATCTCCTGACACACAGCTGCTTGTTATTTCATGCCCCATAAGGGTATTGTGTCCACAGACATTGTAATACACATACCCAATTAGTAAAGCATTGCACCGAGGCTGATCTGTAGCTTAGATCCTCAGAGATACTAAACGTGCACTGTACTTCTTATGTTGATTGTTTCCTAAATTGACACCCAAATATAAAAAGAAATGCTGCTGTGTTTCTGCACTCTGTCAACTGGGGATTTGAAAATGGTGACATGGGTCAGGAGAAATTTTGTTAAGCTAGGAATAAAAAAATATGTCTGCCACCTATTACAGTCACCTTTTGCTATGACCAACATATTTGAGTGAAACATTTCAGTTAGACTGTTGATTTTATATATTTTTTTTAATGAGTCAGTCATTCTGTGACATTTTTATCATGAATCTGACTGCTGAGATTAATTGGGTCATATCAGAACAGGTTTGCTCGTTCTAGCCAAATCATTTAATTAGAATGATGAAATAAGACAATGTACAAGAGTAAGTCTGACTTCATGTACCTTAAATGGAATTTATAAGAAAAATAAATGGTATTAATAAATGTCATGTCAGATTATGTTTCCTAATAATGAATAAATCTTGTTTCCAGGGTTGTTGTAAACAAATATTTTAGCTATAAAGTATTCTGTTGGTTATTACAAGTGATTGGATAAAAAAAAATTGGTAAATCTAACATAACAGTGTTACTAGATATCAACATCAGTCCAATTTTTCATATTTGAGCTTCCCTAACTAACTTTTCTGTAGTTTAGAGAATTCATTTGTAACAGTAATGGCTCACTTTCTAAGTTAACTTGAAGAAAAGTTGTATAAAATTCTGAAATTATATTCAATTTAATAATAAAGAGGCAGGCTAACAAATGAGCTGATCAAAAAAAACAGCTTTTGGTTTATGTATTCATCTTCAGTCAGTTTAATGGATGAACTCTCACCTTGCCCAAACATTTATAACTTTAGTGTCCATGTTAGCGACAGGATTTGACACCTTCGTTAGTCACACACAGAAACCCATCTACCAGCTATGTTCCATCACGATGCGCTCCGCCACCTGTTTGTTGAGACTGGGATGATATGAACTAAATTTTCTGATTCGTCCGTAAAGCTACACTTAAGTTAATCTTCTACGCAAGTGCTGCCCGTGATGAGGAAGAGCGCTCACACTTGCAGCTCTCTTCCCCACCACCAGACAGCAGCTCCAGGAGGAGAAAAGTTGCCGTACTTCAGGCTTTGTGCCAGTCATTTTAAGGATGCTTATTGGTCCTCCGAAAAACGATAAAAACCCAGACATTATCATCAATCAATAAAACTTGAAAATTGGGTGTCATGCTGCTTAGATTAGCTTTCGTCAACAACTCATAGGCAGAAATGAGAGCACTGCCCAATGTAAATAATGACCTGGCCGGCACACTGTACGCTAAATGACAAAACATTAACGAAGCTACGAGGCAGATAAATTTTCCTCGAGGAATTTCAATAATCGAAATACTCAAATCAGTCGAGGGATTGTTACAGCTATACTTGCTTCTATAATTTCTACAACTTGATCTGTTTTCAAGCCTAACATTTGTCAACTGCATTTGTAGATGTTTGTTTCTCACCTTTGTCAGACTGTTCCACATACCTTTATGGCTTTTGATCGGAACCCACTGTCAGTGCTAAGTACATCCTAAATATTTGCATTTCTCTCAAAGTACATGGGAGCAGTTTATAACAGTCAAATTTATTTATCTATTTTTTAAATTGTGACTTTCAGCAACTGAGAAGTAGAATTTTGAGTATTTAGTTCTGAAGATATCCTCTAATGTGCACAGGAAAACTTGTGGTGTTTGCAAGCATGTTATGTTATTTACACTCAGGAACACGGTGCCTTGGTTTCTTTAAGGTGACAAAAGGGATAGCCAATTGTTTTTCTGTTTATCAGAGGTGACATGACCAGTGGCGCAAATGGGCGAGGAGGCCCTGTGTTGCCATAGCTAAATATACATCCCGGACAGCTCCATAATAGGTTCCAGGAAGTTCAGTTGAAAATAAAAACAAAGCAAAATTTCTAGCTGATTGGCTTTGAAAGACCGTTTTTCCTTGCTGAATGGGAAAAATGTGGACTTCAGCATTCCATAGCCGTGATGCCAGTCCAATTGGATAGGCGCACCCTTGCATGTGCCGAACAGGACTGGAGTGAGGTTGACAGCCTGCAGAAAGCAACTTTGTGGATAAGAAAGGTCTACATTAAAACAAAATAGGGTTAATGTTCAGCTGAGCAAGCTTTTTTTTCTGTGCAACCTTTTCAGAAAACAATCTCTCTGTAAGTTTATTATTGGTGACAAATAATAAACCGTTTTCAAAGCACAGGCTTAAAACAGGAGAGAAGCTATTACAAAAATGCAATTATTTATAACCTGCATTGCAAAGAGGTTAGCAATCACTGCACACCGACCTATAGCTCAGTTTGTCACCAGAGCAGCAATGGCAGAGTACACTTCTGCAGTTCTGTTATGCACAAAACACAACTGTGTGTGTGTATCGATCTATCGATCTATCGATCGATCGATCGATCGATCGATCGATAAGCCCTTATCGATCGGGGATAAGGGCTTATCGATCGATCGATCGATCGATCGATCGATCGATCGATCGATAAGCCCTTATCCTAAATTTTTCTGCTGGAGAACAGACCGTAACATACGCAGTGTGCTGCACAACTAATGCAGACATGGCTCCGCTGCTGCGAAGGATTAAACTTATCTCATCCTGCGTTTTTAACAAATGGAGCTGTAAGACGTTACTCTCCACGCCCAGAAGGTGAGTGGCACCCAGGAGCAGCGCGGCAGACGTAATGTGTCCATGTCGGAGAAGCGAAACAGCACCAAAAAAAAATCCTCGTAAAAACACATGCCCAGTCCACATACTGGGTAAAAAGCTTGCAAAGTTCAATTGATTGGTTAGGATCAGACAGATCCAACTGACTGATGAACTAGCGCACATTTCTCTGCAGATGCGGACAAGGAGGAATTAGTGAGGTAAAAACAGTACATGACGGAATTTTTTTTATGCTGTTGGTCAAAATGACGGACAATAAAAAAGTCTAGCGTGACCTCTGAGTATAATGGAAGATATTGTGTTTGTTCCAATGTCCAATGAAACTCTTGGGAACCAACCTCAGTATGACAGATTTTAGTGTAAGATATTTGAAGCTGGAACGGCGTGGAGTCAAGTGTGAAAAAATTTCTTACGACAAATGGCAAGCACCTAAGATGGTGCACTTAATATATACGTACAAATGAAGTGCTGTGTGAACAACAGTAGTTAAGGTGCTTTTGTTTCATTAGCATCATACTTCCCCACCCCCTCTTCCGTTTGAGTTAAAAGTAAAAATAAAACAATAAAATGTAAACCCAATGTTGGTAGAAAATAGGACTGACGAGTTTAAGTTTTGTTCAATTAAAGTGAGTCGCCACTCAATCCTTAAATCAGTGATGGACTCTTTTACACAAAAACAGCAAAACCATAAAACTTCACAATATCAAAATGACTAAATTTCTACTTATTATAATTTTGTATGTAAATGCATCATGCAGCAGATTGCTTGTTTGAGAGGCTGCCCAGTTGGCCCCACGGTTTCTCAAAGCCATTGCCCTTATTCCATGTTAGTAGTATGGCTGACATGCAGACCCACAGGGGAGTCATTTATGACAGTTGTCGCCTTTTGTTTGTGAAGTCAACCCCAGGCCATCTCCCACTCCTCTGGACAGAGCATTTCAGTGCCCCTGTGGGGATAAACTTGATAGGCATGTTTCCCTACCATAGAGTCATGGAGGCAACAGTAACCAGACATGTTCCCTTCTGTTGTACTGAAGTCACCATTGCTGTTATGGTTAGCCTGGCTATGTTATCATTAAGACATTTCTGTTTGAATTTTTATGCAAGTGACTTCATTCAAGCTTTTAAGATATTATCAATTCACCCTCAGAGCCATTCAAAGAATCCAATAGCCAGTGAGAAACTCATCAACACTTCAGCAGCTATGACTCTCCTTCCTCTGATCATATAAGTAATCCTGGAGTTGTTTTCTTTCCACCACTGTCTGCAGCTTTTTTTTTGAGTAGCACGGTTTTAAGCCACTTATCCAATATTATTTTTAACACAATTCTTTGATAAGCAAGCAGTAGCATTGCACTTTGAGCTAACATCACAGCAAATAGCCGGTCGTTTACATGCAGTACCTCGCGGACCACTAGGGGCGCTCACGGACCATACTTTGAAACACGGATTTAGAGGGTCATGTTAAAAAGGAAAAGACCTCTTTAAAAGAAATGTTGGCATTTAATAGCCATTAAATATTATTAATAGTACTAAGAGGGTGGAGGTACTATGCAAAGTTGACATTGTCTGTCTTTATATTTTATGTCATTCTCTCATCAGACACACCAGGAATCTTGCTTTGATGCATGTTTGATAAATTCTTGAATCTCCCATGGCAACTGTTCATGGGTGCCTTGACGCCTCCTCATACAATCCACCGCCTATTTATCCAAAGCTCCAACTTTGGGGTTTCAGTCCCCAGCCCAGCTCACATGGACCACCCCTCCCCTGGTCCTCCACCACACAGCTCCTCTAGACTGGCGGCAGCAGCAATTACAGTGCGTTCACCCCAAACGCATTTTGAGCGTCTGGTTTACAATTAAAGTCAACGAGGAGGCGCGTCCAGGGTCATTGCGGCTAGCAAAACTGTAGCAAAACACATTTTTAAATTAACGACCAGCTCTTCTGTTTCTAAAAGTTCAGTTTCCTGGATAGTAAAAAGTCTTTCTCTGCATTTTTATGTTGTAGTTTGAAGATTATGTAAGACCATAAACAGTTATTGATGCATAATTAACTATCAAATAATCATATTTTGATAGCGTTAGTCCTATATATAGATATAGCGGCTGTTTTTCAAAAATGAGAACTTGGTTGTAGAATCTTTGTTGTGAGAAGGTCATTGTCCATTCACTGTTTTTTTCCACAGCGGTTGCAGCGTGAGCCTCTGTGTCAGTGTGCTATTGTGTCTTGTGTGCACAAAGTCAGGTTGATCTGTACAGTGCATGGTTTCTGAAATCCCCTGCACCCCTGGGGAGTGCCATTAGTGAAGAGCTGAAGGAGTGCAGCAGGTGAAACAAATAAGAATGGAACACGCACACACACATACACACATCCTTATGGCACAGTTTCATCTTAGTTTTGGCTTCTTTACTTTTTTCTTCTCAGTACAGTAACTTGTATTGTCTTTGTCATCAGTTTTATGATCCTCATAAACAAAATACTCACCAGTCCAGTGTTACATTTTATAGTTCGTGTTTCGTGCGTTTTT
The DNA here is from genome assembly GCA_033032245.1 of Poecilia picta. Classification (NCBI taxonomy): domain Eukaryota; kingdom Metazoa; phylum Chordata; class Actinopteri; order Cyprinodontiformes; family Poeciliidae; genus Poecilia; species Poecilia picta. The sequence goes on along the minus strand of CM065367.1, from coordinate 25,827,177 downwards.
CATAAATGGTCGTTTTGAAATTTTTGCCAAGGTTATGAAAATGCATCAACTTGTGTTGTGTTACTATCGCTGTAGTTTTTGTGTTCTAACTGAAAACAATGCCAATGGCTTCTATTAGTGAAATGTTTTAGAGTCCTCTTTGGAGTGCTGTGGTGGCGCAGGAGCAAAGCACAACCCATGTATTGAGGCCTTAGTCTTCATGCCGGTGGTCGCAGGTTTGATTCCCAACTAGGTGGCATTTGCCGCATGTCTTCCCCTTCTCTGTTAACCCTCCTTCCCGTCAAACTACTTTCAAATAAAGGCCACTAGAGCCAACAAAACCTTAAAAAAAGTCCTCTTTGGACAGACTGCTGCAGTTGTTAAGACCCCTAAAGAGAATAAAAAAAAGAAGCTATGTAAAGAAAACGAGCAGTAATGAGGTTTCTGCAAAATTCCTGTGACAAGATCTCTAGTGTTCCAGCCGACCTCCAGCTGCATCGGAGTTCTCAGCTGTTCCCTGTATTGCTGCCTGAGAGTCTCTGCCATACATCCAACCACCCGCCTTTCCATCCTTTCTCAAAAATCTTTCTCTTTGCCAACTTGCTTTTTGGTCACTATCATTCAGTTCTAGAAATACAGCTGGCTAAAATTAATTCAAATTATTTATTTTTTCTGAAATTGTCCTCTATCACCTTAATGCAGTGGTTCTTAACCTGGGTTTGATCGAACCTCAGGGGTTCAGCGAGTCGGTCTCAGGGATTCGGCGGAGCCTCTGCCGCGGAGGTAAAGACACACTTGTGTAAAGTCGTGATGACGCGCCCCGCTTTGCCATCACTTGCTGCAGAGGATCACGTTACATTGCTTAGCCAATCAGAGCTGCGGAGGAGCACTGATTGAAGGAGTTCCACTCTTAGCAGGGATTTGAACTTGTGTTTTTAATTACTTCAGCAAAGCTCACAGTTTTTACCACATTATGTAGCTTTTGGTGTACTTCTAAATCTGCTCTTTAATCGCAGCTTTTCGTGGTTGCTACTGCCTCTAGTGGCGTGGGGGTGGTAACACAACTAATATCATTACATTACTAAATCAGAATACCACAAAGCCTTTATTATTTATTATTAATTTTTCATTATCTTAAGAATGTAGAGCTAATTAAATGATCTAAAAAGACCTTAAAGTGATTCCAGTTTCTCTTGATGGCCAACCTGTTGAAACTGTGGCACATTTTAAATACCTTGGGTCGTTCCTGGACAGTCAGCTCAACTTTGCTGAAAACACTGACTATATTTTGAAGACTTGTTCTCAGAGACTCTACCTTTTAAGAAGACTTGGTGATCATGGGGTGACCCAACTGGACTCTAGTTGGGTCACCTCTCTATGTCTTAAATTTGGAGGGGGGAAAAAAAATCATATTTTATTTATCACTACAGAAGGGTTCAGTAAATGCACATATGAAACTGGTGGGTTCGGTACCTAAAAAAAGGTTAAGAACCACTGGCATAGTGTAAGTGCAAATGACTGGTCTGAAATGTCTGGTCGCCACTAATAAATTTTTACTGCATTTGAATATTCATCAAGCATTATTTTTGGCTGTCTCAACAGAACTGGTGAAACTGAGTCAAATCTGTCCTCATTTTCCAGCTCATCCTGACTTTTTCTTTTTGGCTTGTAGTACATTTATATTCTCCTCTTCCTCCTCTTGCCCTACAGTTGAGATGAGATGAACGAGGATGCGTCCCTTGCCATTTGAGCCAGAAAAGTCTTACTATCAATTTATCTGCAACTTTGTGTAAAAATGCCATATAAGTAACAATGAAAAAAGTTTAGTTTTTTGGAAAAAAAAAAAAACTAAACAAAACAAAATAAGTGAATTACATAGTCATCCTCAGATCATGTTTTGTACAATATGACAGTGTCAACTGTGGACAAAATTTTACGTCATCCAGCTTGGCTGAAGATGACCTGTGATCACTAGGATGGTCTTATTTTCTTATTTGCGTATCCACAAATAATTCTAACACTAAAAATGTGTTCAGAGTTTTCCATGGAAAACTTGCAAAGTCTGGTGGTGGGCACGCCACCGGCAGCCCACAATGTTTATGTGGTATAAAACTGTTGTGTTGAAGTATAAATATTACTGGAAGATGTTATTTACAATTGCTAAACACAACAATATTTCAGAAAAAGAAATTGGTACCAGCCAAAATCAAAATCGGCTGGTCAGACCTTTTCAACATCAATAATTGTTGACTGGCCAGAAAACTGCAATTGGTGCAACCTTAGTATTTCGGTGAATGTAGATGTTTTTTTTAAACATATGTTATAAATAAATAAAACTTGAAGCAACATGAGTCCTGAAAAAAAGTCAGAAAAGTACGTTGTTTTGAAATTTGAGCTTAGACATATACTCTCGCTGTATGAAACTTGACAACCATGATTGATTAGAGCTTCTGATTTAATCAAAATTTTGGTGCGTATTTTTCGTCTTTCTTGCTGCCTCCACAACGTTGGTTTGTGTAAATACAAATGCAAAGTGTATTCTATAAGGCCCCATAAGGAAATGCTTCTCCACAGTAGAAATTACAGCAGTCTTCCCAAACAATTTCAAAGTTTTAATTTCTCCAGGGCTTTTCAAATTGCCTGCTAAGGTTGCACTGATAAATACCAGTGTGGTCCCATGAAATGACCATGTGGAGCTCAACAGCATTGTTTCTTCCTAATTGCCCCCTTCTGCATGTGTCGGTCCCGTTCAGAAGAACACGGGGACCAAATACTGAAAAATACGGATGATTGAGACGAGGGTAGAAAAAAAAAGGGGGCTGTAGTGAGCTGACATGTATCAAACCTCTCCCAGCAGATGGATGAAAATATAACAGTTTTCTATGGGTTTTTTTTTTTTGCTCAGCAGATGAACAACAGAATCCTCCCTGGATTTCATTTAGTAGTTCTGGTCTTGTTAAACCACTGGTTTTCTCCTCAGCTTAAGAAGCCTTGCCACCACAAGTCAAGGACCCTGACTCTTAATTTAACAGCCAAAGAGGTCCCGATCAATAACAATCAGTGTTTGGTTTTGTGCCACTGCGTCAGTCAAAGAATAGGACTTTGCCTTGCTTATTGTACTCTTCGCTTCTTCACTGCTGCACCCCTTCAGGAAGTGTCAAGCAACTACATGCACTGACAGCTTGTGGCTCCTTCCTTCCTTCCTTCCTTTCTTCCTTCCTTCTTTCATCCCTTCCTTCCTTCCTTCCTTCCTTCCTACTTTCCTTCCTGCCTTTCTTCTGTCCTTATTTTGCATGTTGCAAATTTAAAGCATACCCACTGTTGAAAAATTTACCATTAGTACATCGTAATCTTTTATACTTAATGTAATGTCGAATCTGGAATTTTTATTTGATAAATTTGTTGGAGCCCCATGTATGAGTGAGATTTTATTCTCTTCTTTTTTGTTGTTGTTCTTCGCTTAAACTTCCGTAGTACAATCAGCAAAAGTGTGACCTGCAGGAGGATCAGGGGTTTGGAGCAGTAAACTCTGCCTGATAGCCAAACTAAGACAAAAAAAATAGAAAAGAAAATGACATCATCAAACAGTAGTTGGACAGAGTTATGATTTAAATAGTTTTTTGCTTATCTCAAGCGAAATTGGTACATGTGATTTGCAGTACAATCAAAGAGCCTTTTAAAAAAAGATGGATCTGCTACATTTTTGGGACTGACTGTGTGTCCTCTTCTGCAGAACTTTCAGATGTGGAACCAAACCTTTTTCTGCGGCCGTTCCTTGAAGTTGTGCGCTCTGAAGACACCACTGGGCCGATTACCGGGCTCGCCCTTACTTCTGTAAACAAGTTTCTTTCATATGGCCTTATAGGTAAGAAAAATTGACTTTGCTGATTTTTATTTTTATTTTTTCAGTGTTTTATTTAATGAGATTTTGTGATTTCATCTTCTAAAATTATATGTTCTCAGTGAACTTTCCTTAATCTAATCCAATGAATTAGGGCAAAACATGAAACCACTACTTGCAATGCAAATACCAAATATTTTTCATAAAACTGTTTAGGTTTGGCATGTGTATATGCCTAACAAATAGTGTTTCAAACCGGCACAAATGCAGAATGTTAATTTGGAAAATTCTGTCTTCTGCTTCAAAGCTTTAGAAAGCTTGTTTGCGAAATACACAGAAATACATGAGAAATTTAGTTATATTCAGTAAATTGATCAACTCTAAACTGGCCACTTTTTGAAATTCTGAGAAAACATTAACGTTGTTTGTTCACTGTTATAAAATGAAGTCTGTTGTATATTTCGCCTTCATTGAAAAGTACAGAAAACCTATTAAATTCTGACTTCAAAGCCATGATTTAACAAATGAAAATCTTCTTTTGTTAAATTACATTACACCTCTAGAACACAACGATATAGCAGCCTGGCCTCAACTTGTTCGATTCTGCACTGGGAAGTGGTTCCCCTGTCCAGCTCTTACACTTCTGTTTGGTTGTTCCGCTTCTCAAAGCAGGGGTCAGTCCCAGGTGACTGCAGTGGTCAGGGCCCTCAGTGCCTGAACAGCTACACACTTATAATGCTGGAAGCAACTGCTGCATGTGTGACAAACACCAGTGAGCCGTTACCCTAGGCCATAATGGTCCAAGATTCAATGAGACCAAAAATATAATATTACCAATCAGCTGCTGGTCACTTTGCGCTGCTGCTGAAAAACAAAGATTTTGGAAAAAGAAGAAATCCAAAACATAATAATCTTATGTTTGGGGTGGGGGAAATAAATAAAGGTTAAGCTGGAAAAATCCTTCTCTTTGTGGCTCACCACTTTAATCCCAAAGCATCTGTCTGTTTTTGCTTCTCACCGACGTATTCTATTCTAGTCTTCCCTCTACTTTTCTCTTCAGATTTATCCCTCATTCAGAATCTCTGCCGTCATCTTCCTTTTCTTTTCTAAATGTGATTTTTAGATTTTATACATGAAAACATCTTACTGACATGATTTGCAATTGTTAGTCTTGAAATTCATAATGTCTAATAAAATAAAATAAAATAAAAAATCTAGTCATACATTAATGTTCCCTCCTATGTATGTATTGCCCATTCTCTTTTCATGAACATATACACAAAGAGAACTAAATGAAAAACAATTATGCATTTCAAATACTGATATCAGAAACAACTTTTAATTTATTCCCAGCTCAATGAATGGTTTAATACCACTCATTTTTCTTTCACAATCAAGTGTACATTGTGCTCTACACTAGAGGTGTGCCGATCGATCGGTCACCGATCACAATCGGGCCGATTTTTGTGAAAAAGTGCATGATCGGTGATCGGCGATCATTGGCTCTGTTACCGATACCGATCACCTGCATCTCATTTCTCAGCCTGCCTGTTTAGCTGGTCTCTTTCTTCACACTGCGCAAACGCGCAGCAACAAATCCTAAGTGATATTGAACTATATCGCACTGAGTGAATGGGGAAGTTTGCATGTTGCGGCGGAAAATTGAAGCCGGTTAAAATGCATCAACACAACGAAGCTATATACGACATAAAAACAATGACGGAGTTTGGCTACTGCAGTTACAAAAGACTTATGGAGGATCAGACAGCAGGTAAAGCACCGCACAGCTGCAAACACTCACCCGGATTAGCATGACGGTCAGAAAGCTAAACAAATAACCCGTAAAATTTTAAAGTCATTGAGCTGCGATGTAAGATGCTGGTTCTGCTCTCGCTGTTGAACCACTGCTCCGCTACAGGTAGTAATATTTAATATTTAGTAATATTTGACAGACGGAGCCGCTTCTGCTCCACCTGGTAGTGACTCTCACATCGAACCTGTTTAAAGCTGCAGCATCTAACCTAAAAAATAAATTTTACATATGTATAACTTTCGCTGTTCTAACATTAGACAGATAATCTTTGAAAAAATAATCGATCTCCTCCCTGTTCTGCATAATTACTCCGCTCAGTCAGAAACAGCCAATCAGAACTAGCAGTAATCAGCAAGCCGCCATGCTCACAGGAAGTTTTCACTCAGTAACTCTGGATTGTTTATTGTAATGGATCCTGTTTTTGCCTTTGAATGTTAGGTTTTATACTTGAACTTTTTGGCAATGTTGTGAGGTTTTATTTTGGCTCTTTGCATTATTTGACCTCTTTAGAACCTTCATATGTTATCAGTCTGTTAAAGATAGTATTATTGATGGCAGTACAATTTGCACAATGCCTGTTTTGTTTAGTTCTTGGAAAAAGTTATTAAAAACAAGTTTTTGTCTAAATTAAGCTGAATTCATGGTTCATTTTTCCACATAATGTAACGGTAGTGTTTATGATAAAAAATAAATTAATAATTATGTGATTGGTATCGGGGATCGGTATCGGCGATCGTCCCTCAGGGGGTGATCGGTATCGGTATTGGCAGAAAAAACCTGATCGGCACATCCCTACTCTACACTATTCTACTCTTTTCCTCCTAATATAAGCCTTATAACTTACTGTACGCTCTGGATGAACATTTCCACCATCCCTTGAAGCACTTCTGCTTCATTTGTTGCCAACAGTCATAACATCTTCATATCATTTATCATTTTGCGGAAAGTTAAATTTTATATTCGATCATGTAGAATTACGACTAACAAACTGTGTTTGAAATATTCTCTGTCATGAGGCCAGACGTCTCCACTCACTGACCACTCGCTTCTTGGGATCAGCTCTCACCGATTTCATGTTTTGATAATGGCCTTCTACATGCTGCAGTCTCCCTCTGCATCTAGAGTCAGCACAGCGTTCTTCCCAAGTCTTGTGTGGGATAGTGCAGAGTGGATCTTTAGTCCATGATCATAAGCCCAGATCCTTGAGGGTATCATAATCATCCTGACTTCTGTCTCACAGGACCCTGTTGTTCAGCTGAGTGCATATCCAATTCCAGTGTACATTCCTTGTACATAAGGAGAAGGATTTTTGTGATTCCCGATGCTGTCAAAACTTTACGCATCTAACCCCTCAGTGAAAGGCATTATCTTCATCTGTTTTCATAATGAGTCTATATGAAAGTGGTTGCTGGCCCTCAGAGCCATTGGAATCGTATTCATCCCAACTGGTTTTTAATGAATGTGGATTAGTTAGTTGTAGGCAAGTGTATCTTATAAAAGAGGGAAGTTCACAAGGTATTACTCTTGTTTTAGCTGTTGTCCCCTCAATTCCTTCCAGAGTCTGACCAACCCAATTTCTAAATTCACCTCCACTTCTGTGAGGGATTTGTTTCAACTGTGGGAATGACAGTGATGTAGAAGACATCATTTTGATGTCTAGAAGATCTAAAATATTTGATAGTTTTAAGCTGTATGGAAACAGCAAGACATAGACTAAACAGCAAAACCACTGACACAGTAAGATTCTGTCTGTCAAATTGTTGCCATGCTTGCATCCACTCTTATGATTAAAAGACAGATGAAGGGATACAATTTTCATTATATATCAATTGAAGACTCTTGAAAGAACATGTACAAAATATTTAATTTATATCTGTTAAAGTATTTTACTGACTTCCTCTTGTACGAGTTTGAGATAGACATTTACCTCCAACGGTACAGGCAGTAGGTAAAGAGGTCTGGTCATGTGACTTTTCACACTAGCTACATGAAACTGATTTTACTTAGCGTAGACAGACTATTAATTTTATTTTTAAAAAAATTCAATTAGCTGCCAAAAAACGTCCGGCAACAATTGTTGCTGGTGGGATTAAATGGGATAAGGATAAAGGAATATTGATGTGAATGTAGAGCCATTGTTCATAGATGGAGAAAAAAAAATCTTGTTTGATGTAGAAATGATTAAGAATCTTGGACTCCTGTGGTTCATTATTTCAGGATGTATGTAACCCGGGTGCAAATTTCTAGCTTTCACACTACCAATTCTCTCCGGTTTCTCAAACTCTTCATTAAATCACGTGATAATCCTGATAATAGTGTCGCTCTCACGAGACTATGAAGCAACCAATCACTGCCCAGTTCCAAGGTCACATGTAGTATTGCAGCCTATTGGCTGGCTATATTAATTTGAGCAGGGAGTTTGAACACTAGATGCATTGGGGGGAACAGAGCAGAGCAGAGCTGAGCTACAGGTTTGTTGAGCGTCATTCTTTATATTCTTCACCTTATTTTATTTTATATAAAAATCCTCTAACTATAATGGCGTTATAGGAGCCGACTACCACCAGACCAGCCAGGAGAGATGTCAATTGTATGTAGAACAACCGGCGGATCTGGTGAGTGTTGTTTTGACGTAGCGATTAGCAATATGCTTGGCTGTGTGGGGCTGAATGAACCCACACTGGGTTGAATAATGGCGTTTTAATCTTTCTAAATAGGATATTGATTGGATTGATAATGAACTTGATATTTATTGAATATAGATTTGTGTACACATCAGAACAATTGAATAGGATTTCAAAGTTTATTGGTCCTGTTTATTTATACAGGCCAGAAGATGGCGAGCTAAATGTCCTGGCCTAGAGCCATAAGAAAAAGATTGCACTTGTGTGTGTGAAGACTTCTGCTCTCCTGCCAGGATGGTAGGAGGCTCCTTGTAGCCTGAGAACATTTTCTGTCTCATCCTGATTCCCGATTTCCCACCTGGGACCTATACCACATCAAGTCAGGCACCTTACCTAAAGCCACCTTGCCTTGGGATTTGTTTACCCCAGCTTGGGGTCAAATGACTGAAGGGTGTGGGCTTAGTCAACTATGGGATTAATTTACTTTGGTTTTGTTGTTTTGTTTTTATTTTCTTTCCTAGTATTGCGCATGTTTTTTTTTGTATGACCTAATGGATGTCTGTTTTTCTTGTTGAATTTGTATGTATTGTTGTCCTTCATCGTGAATATAACTCACTGGCACACTGCAAATCTTCAGACTCCGTGTCTCTTTCATGAGTCGAATGCTAGTCTTCTGAGAAACCAGCCCAACTGATCCATTTATTTATATTGCATTCTTTAAATATACTACATATACATAGATTAAAAACTCACCAACTTCCCACGAACGATTCCTGCAGTGGAAATATACTTTTGACTCCTCAGGGAATATACTTTTGGCAATTATTGCAATATCATCAAATTAACTAAAGGAGAGCAGTCTATTGATTAAATGTAAAGTCTTACTTTTGCTGGTGGATCATCGGCACTGAATGTCCTTTTTACCCTCATCATGGAAATATTCACAGTTGCTTTAAGTGTGAAACAAGCATGTATAAACAGATGTTGGTTAAATGGTGTCAACTGAGTCTGAGTCCCAACACCGTCCAAACAGCTGCAGTCAAAGAACCTGACATTGATATGCAGCTTGCAAGTGCAGTTGTTACTAGCCAGTGAATAGATTTATTGTTGTTGTTACAGTTACTGGAAAATGCCGGTCTTAATCCAGTCATTTCATCATACCTTTTTGAAATTTATTTAACTATAAATATTACAGCAGTAGCCGACCATTTTTTCTCTACAAATACATATACTGTACAAACTCCCAGTATGTCTAATAAAAGTGATAGTTTGTGATTTTGGGCCATATGTTAAATTGATCTGGTTCTGGCTTGAAAAGGATTTCGCTGCATACACAGCCTTAGTGGCAGTCTGAACAGTACAATTCCAAACAAAATCAGATTTGTGCTACACTAAATCGAATACATATCCGATAGTTTGAATGGCCATGTCACATTTCATCAAACCTTTTCATATACAGGTGCTGGTCATAAAATTAGAATATAATGAAAAAGTAGATTTATTTCAGTAATTCCATTTAAAAAGTGAAACTTGTATATTATATTCATACATTACATACAAACTCATATATTTCAAATGTTTATTTCGTTTAATTTTGATGATTACAAATGACAACAAATGAAAATCTCAAATTCAGCATGTCAGAAAATTAGAATCTTGTGAAAAGGTTCAAAATTGATGGCACCTGGTACCACACTCTAATCAGCTAATTAACTCAAACCACCTGCAAAGGCCTTTAAATGGTCTTTCAGTCTAGTTCTATAGGCTACACAATTATGGGGAAGACTGCTGACTTGACAGTTGTCCAAAAGACGACCATCGACACCTTGCACAAGGAGGGCAAGACACAAAAGGTCATCGCTAAAGAGGCTGGCTGTTCACAGAGCTCTGTGTCCAAGTACATTAATAGAGAGGCGAAGGGAAGGAAAAGATGTGGTCGAAAAAAGTGTACAAGCAAGAGAGATAACCATACCCTGGAGAGGATTGTGAAACAAAACCCATTCAAAAATGTGGGGGAGATTCACAAAGAGTGGACTGCAGCTGGAGTGAGTGCTTCAAGAACCACCACACACAGACGTATGAAAGACATGGGTTTCTACTATCGCATTCCTTGTGTCAAGCCACTCTTGAACCACAGACAGCGTCAGAAGCGTCTTGCCTGGGCTAAAGAGAAACAGGACTGGACTGCTGGTGAGTGGTCCAAAGTCATGTTCTCTGATGAAAGTAAATTTTGCATTTCCTTTGGAAATCAAGGTCCCAGAGTCTGGAGGAAAAGAAGAGAGGCACTTCATCCACATTGCTTGAAGTCCAGTGTAAAGTTTCCACAGTCAGTGATGGTTTGGGGTGCCATGTCATCTGCTGGTGTTGGTCCATTGTGTTTTCTGAGGTCCAGGGTCAACGCAGCCACATACCAGGAAGTTTTAGAGCACTTCATGCTTCCTGCTGCTGACCAACGTTTTGGAGATGCAGATTTAATTTTCCAACAGGACTTGGCACCTACACACAGTGCCAAAGCTACCAGTACCTGGTTGAAGGACCATGGTATCCCTGTTCTTAATTGGCCAGCAAACTCTCCCGACCTTAACCCCATAGAAAATCTACGGGGTATTGTGAAGAAGAAGATGCAATACACCAGACCCAAAAATTCAGAAGAGCTAAAAGCCACTATTAGAGCAACCTGGGCTATCATAACACCTGAGCAGTGCCACAGACTGATCGACTCCATGCCACGCCGCATTGCTGCAGTAATACAGGCCAAAGGAGCCCCAACTAAATACTGAGTGCTGTACATGCTCATACTTTTCATGTTCATACTTTTCAGTTGGCCAAATAAATCCTTTGTTTTTATTGGTCTTCAGTAATATTCTAATTTTCTGATATGCTGAATTTGAGATTTTCATTTGTTGTCATTTGTAATCATCAAAATTAAACGAAATAAACATTTGAAATATATGAGTTTGTATGTAATGTATGAATATAATATACAAGTTTCACTTTTTAAATGGAATTACTGAAATAAATCTACTTTTTCATTATATTCTAATTTTATGACCAGCACCTGTATATTCACGCGAGACATGCCTTGTAACTTTGCACTAGAGGGCGCCAGATCCAGTAAATCTGGACTTGAAGCTGCTGTATGCAATTTTTATCATTTTTGTTTGCCTATTTGTTAAAACTATCACTGTGTTGTGACAGTATGTTATGTGATAGATAATCTGAAAAAAAATTGAGCATCTCTGCCTTCTCCCAGTGTTGACTAGACACAACCAATCAGAGCCAGGAAGAGGGTCTTGGGGTTATCAAGCCTCTCCTGCTTACTGCTACTCTTCAGCTTCTCACCAACAGAGCTTGCCATGAATGCAGTTAGAATGGCCACTGTTGGCTTTCCTGTAACAGTAAGTTGTTTCTCCACCATTGAGCAGCAGGTACACTGACATGATTGACAGCGGTAAGACCTTCCTCCTGGCTCTCATTGGCTGTTTTTGACTGAGAGCTGTTAATTTCTTCAGACAGCAACAACAGCTCAGGGAGGAGGTGGAGAAGGTAGATTGTTTCAGATTACCTTTCCCATACCATACTGTCGCATATTTGTTAAAATATGTTTTAACAAACATATTTTTAATGTTACATACAATAACTTTAAATAATTGGTGACAATTATAATTCTGAAAGAAATCTGTCAGTGAAGCATCTCACCATGAAAATGTACTGTAATATAGCTTTTTGAATCATAATTGTGAAGCTCTTCCTCTAGAAGACATGCCCTTCTGCTCTTGCCTGCAGCCCATTTACAAACTTCAGTTACATTTACTGCCTTCTTTTTTAAGCATTTTCTTTCTCTGTCCTTATTCTGTTTCAGTCTTCTTTTTAGCAGACTTAAGCTTATATTTCCTTTTGTTATATAAAAATTCAGAAGTTAGTTACTTTCCAAGATTTTCCTTGCAGATTAACAATTTCTCGCCCTGTAACTGTCAACTGAGCTAATATCAAGATAGAAAAAGATAGAAAATTGAAAAAGCATTAATTTTGTCAAATACTGCCATCTGCTGGCATTATTTGACAATTTTCCTAGAATTGCCCAGGTAATTTTTTTTTTTTATTATTCCAGTCTTATCAACACTTTTTTCATGCTAAAAAGGAAGAGCAACTAAGGCTTTGCTTTTGACCCCGTCTCTTTTAACAGCCTTTTCTTTGTTTCTTTGTCCTTATTTAATATTGGGTCATCATTCTTTGTGTCTGTGCTGCTGACAAGTCAGTCATTGTTAGAAATCTTAGACGAGTGGATCAGGCTCACTCACTGAGAAAGTCATCGGCAGTTGCTTTAATCTTTCTTACCTTGTAACCATTTTTGTCAAACTTATTGGTCCTTCATAGACAATTATGGATCCCATTTTCACCACTCTGTAAAAAAAATGAAAAAAATAATGCAATACTATCTCAAAAATAATGAGATTGTATAATGAGATACCATCTCATATTATTTTGAGATACTATCTCATTATTTTCAGATACTATCATTAACTTTGAGATGGTATTAAGGCTGTAGTGATACAATAATCTCATGATACGATACTTGATATTCTGCCCACAATACGATATATATTGCGATATTCAGCAAACTGCAATTCTATATACTTTTGCAATTTTCTGAAAGATTTTAGAGGGACAGAGTGATTTTGATGATATTTTGTGACTGTTATAAAGTTGGATTGAATTAATTTAACTGAAAACTGATTAAAAGCACCAACTACACAATACCTGGCTCAGGTTGAACATGGACACAGACTTGAAGTTGACAGCTGGACAAAATGAATCAAAAGTGGTGAGAAAAGATGTTTCTTTTAATTGAAACTGTACAAACTGTAACTTACATGCACTTGTAAAGTAAATAAAGTGCACAAAGTACCTGCTCGTAATAGTTTGATACCTTTTAAACCTTGACACTTAACATCTGAAGGAATCACTTTAAGCCGCAATATTCCTCTGGAACACATCACATCCAACTTCTTTTATGAAGCATATCTTAACTCATAAATATAATATATATGCACCCACATAGACAAAATTGTTTTTACCCCTTGGTTAATGAAAGAAAAACCCACAATGGTCACAGAAATAACCTTAGTCTGACAAAGGTACTAATGATTAAAAAATTATGCAGTGACTGAAAGTTATCAAAATGTTCCAAACATAACAGTAGTTTGCGAAATTAAATAGATTTTTTTAAATCAATTTTTTAGAGAAATTGGGTGTTCCTATAAACCTTTTTCCACACCAATTCCTGACATTGTCGTTCTACCCGTACATCTGCTCCTCCTCATCCCACTACTTATTAGTTAATGAGTTGCTGCTCTTAGGAGAAATGAGAAAGAAAAACAAGCTGGCTCCGGGAAAATGGCTGAGTAGCCTCTCAGATTTCCTAAACACAGACTACTGTTGCTCTGGCAGCCGATTCGTCCCAGCCTGTTTCCAACAGAAGGCCACATCTGGTCATCAGATCTCAGGCTTAGAAGTGCATTGGGGATCCACCATGTGGACGTTTGTTGTTGGGTTGCTTAGTTGGATAAGGTACTTCACAGACCAAAAGGTGTTGTTGATGACTTTGCTGCTGGGTTCAGCAGTGGACCTTGCATTGTAATGCATGAAATGCATTACAATGCCAATAGCTTGTATTTTCAATTCACATGTAGATCCCATATGTTTAGAAATTTATAAAAGTTCAAATGTAATGGATGTGAGCTGTGATGCATCACTAGGACAAGTAAAGATAAAGAAGAGACAAACCTTAAATTTGTGAAGAATCGTGATTCAGAGAACAGCTGTAAGTCATCGTTTTAATAATAATAAAAATAATACGTTATAGACACCTTTTCTGATTCTCACGATTTCTTACCCTCCATCTTTATTTGTTTATTTAAATGTTTTGTTTTTGTGTTCACTGTTGCCTTAGATATTGAGCAATTGACAGTGTTAATTAGCTGTTTTTGTAACAAATTCTGATACAAACCAATCACCTTCCATAGATGGTCTTAATATCTCAACTTGTTTCAATGTGCATCACTGATTCTCCCTTTCTGGTCTTTTTTTAATGCATTTAAAAAGCATAAGAGGTTTTATAATTTTTTTTTTCTTTTTATGTTTTCTTGACTTTGGTCATGAAAATTAATTTGACTGTTCTGAACATACAAGCCTGATCAAACTTGAGAAGGCCTTTTAAGATCACAGTTTTGAGCATTAAATCAACACCTAAGTGAATTTACTATTTATCGGATTCTCTGCTCTTCTCTCTGGAGGTGTATTGTTATTGCAGTCTGAGCTGCCCTATAGTTATGTGTTGCATTTTGTGTCCGTTTCTAGATGCTAACCATGAGGCTGCAGCGGAGGCCATCGAGAACATGGCAGATGCAGTCACACACGCCAGATTTGTGGGAACAGACCCCGCAAGTGATGAAGTGGTCTTGATGAAAATTCTTCAGGTACAACATGTGTGTTTTACTTGCAGCGACGGTCTTCCATATGGGTGCATCCCTACTTTAAATCTGTACTGATGGAACCAACTGTCAACAAGAAATTTAGAAAACATTACCTCCTTTTCGGCTCCTACCTGCATACTAATGTCTGATAAATTGAAATAGAAAAGCAAGTAATGCTTTGAAATTCAAATCCATTTCCAAATATTTTAATAGTAATATAAGTGTGCAGATATGAATGCGTTATGTGACTATCTTTAGTGAAGATCCTGACTTGTACTCGCACCTACAGCTGGTAGTAAGTGGCCAGTTGGGTTGCATGGTCCACTGAGATGTTGGACCTTTGGATTGAAATGCTATGTCATTTGTATTTAAACTGCATGTTGAAATTCATACAGTTTGCCCAGGCAGCTCCTTTTGGTCACTTTTCAACATTTCTGTTTTTATACACTACACAAACCTTTGAGTAACTCTTTATAGCCATACAAATCTTGGTAATGGCAGAGAGAGCAGTACCTTTCACCAGACACCACCACTGCTGGAAGCTAGTTCTAACTGGATTTTCCTTTTGTGCTTCTTTAGGTCCTCAGGACTCTGCTCCTGACGCCAGTAGGGGCCCATTTGACCAATGAGTCGGTGTGCGAAATAATGCAGTCCTGCTTTAGAATCTGCTTTGAGATGCGCTTAAGTGGTGAGTTTGTCAGAAAGTCATCAAACACTAATATGTAATTCAGTACATCCAACTGATTTGCTAATATGAGTGCTAACCTTTGTTATAATTTCTTTTTTTTTATTTTCATGGTAGAATATAATGTCATTTTGTTTGGCTCTTATGCCTTTTTCCCATTCTGCTTGAAGAACTCCTGAGAAAGTCTGCAGAACACACACTGGTTGATATGGTTCAGCTGCTGTTTTCAAGGTAAACATTTGTCTACGATAATATTCCATGGAGGTATAGATGGGTATTGTGTTTGTAGTTTTCCTTTTCCTCCACCATTTCTGATTAAATCTATTGCGATTAGCAAACATTTATTTATTAACCAGACTGCCTGTTTTGATCGACCAATCAGTAGAGAATTATTATTCAAAGTGCAGATCAAAACTCAATGATGTCTCATTACAGTCTTTTCCGTTTTGAATTAAAGTTTGAAAGATCTTTGGATGGATGTCTCTAAGGGCTTGTTGAGCATTCATATAGCTGTTCCCTCGTTAGCTGGGGCAGCAAGTCAGTGATTCATCAGTGCCATTACGTAACCCCCCCCCCAACCCAGATTGCCTTTGAATTCAGCTTCTTTTCACCTCTGCTCTTTGACAGAGGATTTATCACAAAGTGGGGGGTCCACTCCACTCCATCCCAGTTTTTCTTTGTCTTTCTTCTTTCTGTTTTTTCTTTTTTTTTTTTTTTTTTACTTGAAACCCAATGCCGTCTTGTGTACATCAGCATAGTGCAGACTATTTCCGTCATTATTTTCGCTCTGATCTTTTTCTTAGTCCTGACATATTGCTCTCTTTTCCCCGCCCACTCGCCCAGTGATTGTGGATAATAGAGATGTGAGTTTGCATGGGCTGCACTCTCACTCCAATAACGCCGGATAATGAGCAGCAGGTCTCCTCAGCTTTTAGGAGGAGACTTCAATTGCCTGCTGAAAGTATTAGGCATGTTAATCTGTTGTGCCCACAGATCATCCTATAATACTGCTTGAAAGACAACACTTTATTACTATGGAGTTAATGTCAGGAGGGGGTTACAGGCGCCTGCGAGTGTGTGTGCGCATGTGTGTGTGCATGCCCACCCGGGTATGACATCTCATTTTTCAGCTAAGCTTTAGAGTTTACACATGCTCTTATTTTAGTGTGACTTCAGAAAGTAATGCAGAGGTTTGATTGGCTCTCCTGAAGATCTTGGGGTTCCCACCGTGAGATTAGCTTTTCAGCAACTTAGAAGAACATTTGCAGTTTATTTGTTTAATTTTTAACCAAAATAGGAGTGTAGTTTAGAAGGATTTGTTATGAAAAATGTCTCTGTAGTTATAGGTATAGCAACATTTTTAAATAAAAATCACTTAATTTTTTGTTCATTGGGCGGTTCAGATGTTTAGAAACGGATCGTCGTGGGTTGGATTGATCAATCTTTCACTATTGTCAATATAATGTAAATTTAATAATCTCATAAAATAAATTTTGATGAATGTCACAAAAGCAATTGAAAATGCAGGAAAAGCAGAAAATTGTACATAATCACTTCCATGGTGTATAAAAATCCATCTGATCTCTGTTTCTTACTCATGTTGCTGCTTGTGTCTCGGTGTTGGCGCGCAAGTAACCGAGAGCATCCGGTTAAAGGATTTTCAAAATAATAGATCCTTCAGACTTAAATAACACATAAAACGGAAATATTTAATTATTTATTGCACGGCCCGGTACCAATTGGCCCACGGACCAGTACTGGTCCACGGACCGGGTGTTGGGGACCACTGATTTAGAGAATTGAAATTCTGTTGTGAGAAATGCACCAAAGAAACTGAGAAAAACTGTAAAACAATCTACGTATAACAGGGCATAAAATTGAGAAAGGTAAATGGAACTATTTCTACTTTTAGGAATTAGTGGGAGCAATTGATAATACCAGAAGTATTATCAATTGCTCAGAAATGATGCACTGGGACCAACTGTGCATCATTTCTGGCCTGTGAGCATCTTTGGATCCCTGAGAGTGAGCTGGAGGGTGTCCCTGGGGAAAGGGATGATCTGGATTAGTCAAAAATGTATATTCAGTAAGTGGATGGATACTTTAGGACTGAGTGAACAATCAATTTTATAGATAAATCAATCAATTAGATAAATTTAATTTTCGGGGGGGTTTCAAGGTGTCCCCCAGAAAACTTGCTAAGCTCAGTGGTTGGGCGTTAGAGCACTCATTCATCCAGCAGCCGTCATGTTTTTGAGTTTAAAAATGTTTGAAATTGACAGGAAATTTGAAAATATCACTTGATAATTATGTGGTATTGAAAGATTGAAGATTAATACCTGAACACCAACTATAGAATCTTTAAAAAAAATGCAAACATTTTAAAAAGACTAAAATAAATAAGCAGTGCTCAGCCTGGTGGGAGCACAAGTAAAGCCTGGTGGCCAGCCAGGTTTATAATACACTGGGGAAAACCCTGATTTTTTATTTATTTTTATTTTTTTGTCAATGCAATGCATTGTTCCAGCATGACATCTGGACAATGCAATGCATTGTTCCTGGACATCATCCTGCCCAGGCCCTATTATCTTGCCTTATAGCTTGTAATGATTGGGACTTTGAATTCAGGTCGCTTCCTAGACAAGAAATATTTGTGGTTTAAAAAAATTAAAAATGGGGGGAAAATCAACTAGTAGGAATTGGCTGAGATTTTATTATTAAGCCATATCATTCAGCTGTAGGATACATTAATGGAAAATGTGAAAATGAATATGACATCATTTTTGGGAGTAGTACAAATTATTGCTGTGTTTCAAATAAAAGCAGTTCAATCATAAAATGTTTTGGTAAAATGCTGTTTCTGTAGCTGAGCTCAACAAGGCTTGAATCTCCTGTCTAGAGGAAACTATCTGTAACATGCTGAAATATAATGATGGCCTTTGCCGTTGTACACTCTAATGAAAAATGTTTGTGTCAATAGATCTTTAAAATCTCATTGCATCCACTGTACATCAAAAAATGTAAAATGGATGCATTTTATTGGTTTCATTGTTTTTTCTAAGCTTTGTTTTGCATCAACCTTGAGCTTACTTCAGTATTATTTGCTAATAAACTCTTCAACTATTTGTCTTTGAAGACTCCCCCAGTTCAAAGAGGAGGCAAAGAGTTATGTGGGCACCAACATGAAAAAGGTAACATGACTAAAATGTTAACATTTAATTTGCTTGCACATATTTCACTTATTTTGTCTTGTGTAGACCTTTCTCTCTTTTTTTGTTGATTTGTTTCTATGGTGGTTTGTGTGGCTGTGTAGTTTAGTTAACTATTGTTTAATACAATGGGAAAGATGAATGCTGTACACAATAAAACAATCCAATATTCATATATTGGTAAATTAATCTACCTGTTTTCATACATTTCTAAAAGTGTGGCTTCGCTGTTCTTTTACACTCTTTTTTTATGAATGTACAACTCATGTCAGCTTTCCCCTAACATGCTCCTGTGTCACTGTATTTAAACTCGAATTAATTCCAACAATTTCCAAATGGTGGTTTATGAGGTACTTGAAGGTGTTTAATTGTTCCAGTTGATAAAAAAAATTCCTGTAAATATTCATCAACTAGGAAATTGAGATCAAATGCTTAGTTTGCATTTAAACCTCAAAATAAGACAATCAGGGCATAACTATAAAAAATTGCTTAGGGCAGTTGTTAATAAAACTAGTAATTTAGATCAAATGTACCAATTTTCACCATCAGTGCACCATGTGATTATCAGGAAAATAACAGCAGAATAGTTCAGTGTTAGTTACTGTCTTCAAATATGAGCCTGACAAGGTTTAGGTATTAAAACAACAATAGATGAAGGATTAAGTTCAGCTCTGGCATGTAAACAGCAAGACACTTACATATGTAATGAACACAATTTAGAGTTTAACAGAGATTTCTTACAGTTAGGTACTTAAATAGTCAACTAAACTATTTAAGTAAATAACTCTTGTACCTTTTGAATTTAAGTATTACAAATTAATGTAGAGTTGAGGTGACAAAAGCAGATTTGTGTGTTTATTGAGAAGCAGTCGAAATTGAGATGCACTTTTTTTCACTCAGGTTTTCTTTGAACACTCAAAGATGTCTGCTGGGGGTGCACCGATTTATCGTTTAACTGATTTACTGCCGCAGATTTCCTTAATTTTGGGAGATCAGTGATCGGCCGATGCTTGTATATGAAGCAGATCTTATCCACCGATCTTATCTACCTCAGCAAAGGCCTAAAAAATTAACCGCTGATCTCTTCTGCTTTCCTATGAGAGAGGTTTGACTGATAGACCGGCCCACCATATCAACAGATATGACCACCAGGTCATATCTGCACATTTGCATTTAATAATAGTCACCCCACTGTTGCCCACTCAGTGACTTTCTTGCTATACTTAGTGACATTTTAGACAAAAAAATAAAATAAAAAATTAAATTAATGGCGTCGGCCAAAATCAGAATTAGCGGGTCAGACTTTTTAAAGATCAGCGATCGGCCAAAAAACTGCCATCGGTGCATCACTAGTCTCTGCATAACATATGTCGACTAACAGCTCCACTATCAATAATCTTCACTTCTTTAGACCATAGTCAGTTGAAAAAATTGCAAATACTCACTGTTTCTAATGTTTAGTCTAGATCTCTGTTTTCTGGGAAGTGGCCATTATGAGAGATGTTTAGATAAATAAAGTATTTATCTGGCTTCAGTTATTCATTGGCTTTTTATGTATCTACTGCATTTCTTGCTCCCTGCTGGTTGGACAGTCTGCAGTGTGTTGTTGTTGTGTGCTTTGCTCCAAACCCTTCACCCAGTTTGGAATCTGAACTTGTCCTCCCATGCATGAACCGTCCTGCTTAAGCATGTCATATGTTGGCTTATGAAGTGTTTTGTCACTAATCATGGGCACCTGCCTCCTCCTTTTCTCTTCTGAGGCTTACAATATCTTGTGGAAAAACAAACGTGTTCAGGTAAGGGAAATGGCTTAAGTAGCTAGTAATGGGAAATCCTTTTGGGTGAAAACTTTTCCCTGCTGTTTCAGAAATCTCAGGGTGAAGTAATTTTCTCCCATCTTTATATTTATTTGCTATTGTATACTTTTTTTCTCTTTACTAAAATTCTTCAGATTTGCATCAACGGTGAAAGGAAAGTTAACCCTCTTGCTATATAGTGTAGAATCAAATGTAAATGCAATACAATGTAGATAACAAATATCAAATATCAAAGCTTAAATTTGCGATACAACAGGAGTAAAGATTTAACCTAGGTAGTCATTCAACATCAATTTAAATTCAAGGTAAGACTTTTGTTGTCACATTTTCCCTGCCAGCTTTCTGTCATGGTTCATCAATAGGCTGCAGGCGCCCCCTAGTGGAACAAATAAATTTAGAAAAACAAAAATTACGTGTAAAACCCTTAACAATTACCCACAACTATGATTATGAAGAAATGCACATTAGGTTACCAGTCAGTCTGACAAACTACAGCACAGATGAACAATTTAAGACCTGTTGAAAATGTACAAATATACTGAATATCTCAATCTTTTTAATGGAGTATGATTTTTCTGATAACTACACAGTACTTATCTTTAAGCTGTACACATTCAGACCTCCAGATTTTCTCTACTTGAAAGACTGGCAGCTGTCTGCTTACTAAAGGTTATTTACACTTTTATTAAAAAAAAACAACTTTTTTTTGCTGTGAAACTGATTTTTAAATTAGTTTCACAGTACATACAATGTGTAGAAACTTAGTACATAAAATTGGAAAATTAGGTATGAGGTAAAATTGTGCTTCCAGTAGGATGCTTGGGATGTGTAGAGCATGCACCAAAAGGCAGTAGTGATATTTATATGCAACCATAACTGCACAGTAAGTATTTAAGTAAATAAAATACTTACATTAGAATGATGGATTCAAGTATTTTGGAAACAGCCATATAAACCTTCCCACATTGACAGAAAGCAACAATTTCTTATCTTAGGTTGTTGCTTATGTCTTTTTTTTGGCATAGTGTTTACACACACACAAGTCGTCTCTGTTTTTTTTCCAATGGTGCTGATGATCAGTGCATCAGGACATTGCTGCTACTTTTCCTCCTAAGTCCTTTGGAGGCAGCAACACTCTGCTTCCTTCACCGCTTTCCTACGTCAACTTTCTTTATTTGAATAAATACTGACATGTGGATTCTGTTTATTTTTTTTGTAAATTCAGTCATTTTTAATATTACATGTAAAATCTTGCAATGAAGTTTTCGCTGAATTTCAACATTTAGCTTTCAACTAATCTTCCAAACAGGTTTCACATCATCCTACTGACTCTAAAAAATGCCTGAAGCTCATTCTCTCTTGCTCACATTCGCTTCTGTTGATTTCTGAATAGGTTTAAGAGAGGAGACATCTGTAGCTTTCATTAATAGCAGTGGTGACCGGCATCCTGCATTTATTGGTTCTCTCCCTGGTGGTAGTAACAACCTTTTCAGCATGTCAATGTTCTTCTTAGGCCTCTAATGAGCCATCATTTGATCCAGATGCATTAAACCAGGGAGAGAACTAAAACACGGAGGATGCCGGCCCTCGAGGACCAACTTTGGGCTCCACCGGTTTATAGTAATCAGCCAGCAGCCATGCTTGAAAAGGTTTCACTCTTTCAATTGAATCATGTTTAGTTGAAAATGCGTGCTGGAGGAATGAGCGAGTCATCCAAATGGAAGAAGCAGAAGCGTTCACCACGGCCTCCTCGTCACATGGTCCAAAGTCCCTCTGACCCCGGCGGCTCCAGCACCCTCAGCAACAACCTCTCAGGTCAGAGGCAGCAGTCGATACTTTTAGGGTTTTATTAAATTAATCAGGTCCGTTTCTAATGTCATCTCAATTCCTCGTAAAAACATGGATTAGGACATAATATGCAAGATTAACAAAATACAACCGAAATAATAAATGGTAAATTAATTTGAGAAGGATGTATTATGGACATTGCCTGTGGTGGTCAGCTGACTTCCTGCCTTACTCTTATTCTAGGTGGAGTCCCGTTCATTGAACAAGGGTTTTCCAGCTCCAGCCTTGCCACGTCGGACAGCGCCGGCTCTTCCATATCCAGCCCCACAGCCACGGACAGTGGCCTGGATGCCGGCTCCAAAGCCACGTCCAGGGAAGACCTTTCTGACTTGGAACAATCCATTCCATCTGCAAGCTCCTCTTGCACCGTTACCTCACTACCTGGCTCTGAGTCTGGCTCTTCACACAAGCAGGTGGATTATTTTATCTCCATTGGTGAAATGTGTTGGACTGTAGAAGCATGCTGCGTTCTGTTTTCTGCGGAACTGACCCGTTCGATGTCCCATGTGCCGTCCAGTCTGAGGGCGGGCAGGTCGAAGTGGCTCAGGCTGCGTCTGTAGATTCCATCCCTGAAGTTGTGGACGACAAAGACTTCGTTCCCGATCATTCAGATTCCACCTCTGTTCATGACATGGACTATGTTAATCCTCGCGGAGTCCGGTTTACACAGTCCACACAAAGAGACGGTAGGGAGACGTGTCATGACTCTTAAACTGGACACTTTTTGTAAATGTGTGTTTTGTACTCATTTAAAGTATCCGACTGCTCTGCTTTTTCTCTGCAACACCAATGACAGTTGATCGTTTTCAGCCATTTTTAAAAAGTGTTTTATCTTCCTATTCCCCATTTTTGTGCAGGAGTTGCACTTATTCCTTACGGCCTTCCATGTCTGAGGGAGCTTTTTCGATTTCTGATTTCACTGACCAATCCTCATGACCGCCACAACACTGACGCTATGATACAAATGGGGCTGCAGCTTCTGACTGTAGCCCTGGAGTCTACATACGTTGTTAATTACCAGTCTTTACTTGTCCTGGTTAAAGATGAGCTCTGCAGGCATCTATTTCAGGTAGGAAAAAAAAAATTGATATTTGTGTGTTTTTTTTTTTCTTGTTGAAAGAACTGTGGCATATTTTCCACTCTACACACAATATAAGACAATAAGTTGAAAACGCTTTTGCTAATCATATTTGGAAGTATAATTTGTGCTGCCCATTGTATATTTTTTATGATGGTTAATGTTAAACATAATTTTATTTTGAGATTATTGAGCTGAAAACAAGAACAGGGTCATTAGCTCAACATGGTGGGATGACGCATGTGATCTGTGTTGCAGCTATTGAGTGTGGAACGTATGAACCTCTACGCTTCCTCCATGCGAGTTTGCTTTTTGCTTTTTGAAAGCATGAGAGAACATTTAAAGTTTCAGCTGGAGGTAATTGTCTTCACGGCTTCATTTTTTTCCCCCACCCAGTTGTTGAACGTCATATAAATAGACTTTTGGCATTCTTTTTTTTGAGCTTTGCTCAACAAACTAACAAACAGTTTGCTGACTTCTCAGATGTACCTGAAGAAGCTAATGGACATTATCACATCAGAGAACACTAAGATGCCATATGAAATGAAGGAAATGGGTCTAGAGGCTTTGGTCCAGCTCTGGAGGATCCCCAGCTTTGTGACTGAGCTGTACATTAACTACGACTGTGACTTCTACTGCTCAAATTTGTTCGAAGACCTCACCAAGCTGCTCTCCAAGGTAACATCTGTCTTGATTTATTTATTTGAATGGTTGCTTTAATTAATTTGTTAATTTGTTTGGTTATTCACAATTTTACATTTGGTTGTCTCTCTTTTTATTCATTTGTTCAGCCCGATATAAGAATTGTGTAGGTATGAGTTTGAGGTTCCTTGCAAGAATGGAACGTTGCTTAGTAGCAGAAATTAAATATGTTTAATGGGATTTCCAGGGTTAAGTTAATTTTATAAACAAGATGCTCTTTAGATAGGATAGACTTGAATATTAATATCAAACATTTCTAGGGGTACAATTTTTTTTTGTTATATTGTTAAAGGGCTTTTATTTGCATTTTACTGGTGGTTGTCAACAACACCAATAAATAATCCAGCTTACTTCTAAATAATAGCCATTGTTTGGGAGTCAAACAAATAATATTGAACGATTACTCATTTTTAAATTAATTGTCAGCCGATGTGGAAATTTTCCCTTTATTGTTCAAAAATACTAATTCACTACACTCCAACCTGCTTTTGCTTTATGTGTGTGTTCTTTTCTACCTGCTGTGTCTGAACAGGGGCTCGTCTTTCAGACCACTTTTCACATTTATAGTTTGTGTTGTTGTTTTTCCAGAATGCGTTTCCTGTGTCGGGTCAACTCTACACCACTCATCTGCTGTCACTGGAGGCCCTGCTGACGGTGATTGACAGCATTGAAGGCCACTGCCAGTCGAAGGTAGTAAACAACTCGACCCAGCAGAACCAGTCAGACACACTACTGGCAGACGAAGAAGGATCCACTTCGAATGGAACTGACTTAACAACTGGTATCACGTTGCATTTGCTCCATCATTGCCATTACAATTACTGATGGAAAGTAAATATCTGTATACATTATTCATATAACGCAAGACACAAAATATTTCTTCAGATCTTAATGGTAAAGGCAGCCCAAATAATTCTCCTAAAGCAGCAAACACGTCAGAATATCCGCCTACCAGCGGCTTCCTAATGGCTGAGAAGATGAAACTGGGTCGGGAGGATCAAGGAGAGACCGATAGCGGTGATGTTCAAATCCCAAGAAACAACCTCCTCCTTTAAAGCATTTTGTGAGAATTTGATTGGGGAGTTGATCAGTTTTCTTTGCTTCAACAGAGAAGAAAGGGCCAAAAAAGCCTCCCCGCTTCTCATCGTGTTTACCCGAGTCACTGGAGTTGTTGGAAATTAGAACCAAGAAAAAAGTAAATGATTTTTATTCATTTGGATTTTTTCTTTTTCTTTTTTTTAACATTACATCCAGATTTAGTATAACAACTATGTGGGACCTGTCTTGTGTTTAGCTTCTTATCACAGGCACAGAGCAGTTTAACCAGAAGCCTAGGAAAGGAGTCCAGTTCCTTCAGGAGAAAGGCCTGCTCAGCGACCCGCTGGACACCAAGCAGGTGGCGCAGTGGCTCAGAGAAAACCCCCGTCTGGACAAAAAGATGATCGGGGAGTACATAAGCGACCGCAAGAACATGGAACTCCTGGACAGCTTTGTGAAGTACTGTGAAGTATCATACATGCTTGTTGTCATTTCATGCATCAATAAGGTGTCACTCTAACACAGAGCTTTTTGGTAGTACGTTCACCTTCCAGGGTCTCCGTATTGACGAGGCCTTGCGGCTCTATTTGGAGGCCTTCAGGCTTCCAGGAGAGGCTCCTGTAATTCAGAGGCTGCTGGAAACTTTTACAGACAACTGGCATGTAAGTCTATGTAGCTTTCTGTTTGCTGCATCATGTTCCATTTTACCTGAGTTTTAAAAAAAACTAATGCGAAAGGTGCCACATCTTAACTAGTGCTTTGATGGGGGGAAAAAAGACATAAATTAAGATTAGCAGATCACTTAATTATATATTTTATGTAACAGCTCCTGGTTAGACATTACAATTCACATTTTAAAACAGTCTTTGTAGGGAATTGTGCTTCTGAATTGTGCTTTTGTTGTTATATTTGAACAACAAGAACAAAAAATCTTTTTGTGCAATGAACAAGTTGTTGATGAATCAAGATTTATCATTTACATAAGAACTGTCCTCAACTGTGTATCATTTTCTGATGGTGTAAAAATACAGTTTTCAATTTTTAACTGTGTATATATGTATATTTTCAGAAAGTCAACGGTTCCCCTTTCATGACCAACGATGCAGGCTTTGCTCTGGCTTATGCTGTGATTATGCTGAACACTGATCAACACAACCACAACGTTCGAAAGCAGAACATCCCCATGACCGTAGAGGTAAGTGACTCTACAGCGAACTCACCCCGCGTTCCTGCCTATTGTTTCATGGTAGTGGTTTTCATGGTGTAGTAGTCTCTTGGATCTGCTAGCATTTGCCCACATCCAGGTTGGCAGGTGAGAAAACCCATTGCCAATGGTTCCTTCAAATGGTGGCCCCTGTTTGAGGTGAAATGCTCTTAGACAGAGCGGAGAAGGGGGTGGGCCTGACATCTGCTGTCCTCCGTTTTTTTTTCCTTTTTGATTGACATTTGCTAAAGACTAAACAAAGTCTCCAGGGAACATGTGAGTGTTCTGTGGGTGGGCTCCTTTCACTGACAAATGACAGGCAGGTTTTTCCCTTTTTGACTCTGTCAGGCTCTTGTCTGTGGATGTGTTGGATTGTTACATGGCACCTTTGTAGAATATATAGTCTTCCACACTCAACATTGGAGTTAACTTAAATCTTGCCCAGTCCCTCACTTGCTGTCTGCACCACAGTTTCTGCTGAAAGTAAAATTATTCCAATAAAGAAATGAGTCTGTCTTTGATGGTCTGCGTCAAATGAGGTGCAGATGAGGTCTGTTTTGTGACGTTTGTATCTAGTAGATGATCCCATATTGCCAAAGTTGTTGATTGAGGATGTATTTATGGTTGTGTGCTCCTTCTGTGAACATTTGACAGAAATGGTTTGATTCTTTGCACCATTAGTGATCTCTGCCTCTGTCTGCCCGTGTTTTTCTCTGTGACCTTGCAGAGTAGTTGGTATTTTCCCCTGTTCAGCCCCCAGGTATCGCATGCCCTGCCAATGAAGGCTTGAGGCTATCAATCGTCACTAGGCGGTTATGTTTATTTACACAAACCTCTTTGGTTTAATCCCTGTTTTCCTACCTATTGAACTTAAGCGTATTAAATGACACAGGAGTACGTTTTCATCCTTGGCTGTTTAAATGTTGGTTTGATGTTCATTTAACCAAGAGCCAGAATGCTGTAGAAACACATACACTGCTCTTCATATTGAGGTTGTCTCAAGAATTAAAGCTGAACTCTTCTAAAGCATTAATTAGCTTTTCTTCTTTCTTTGGTCTTGTTTTCCCAAACAGCAATTCAAGAAAAATCTCAAGGGTGTTAATGGAAACAAGGACTTTGACCAGGACATGCTGGAGGACATCTACAATGCTATCAAGTAAGAAACCAGAATACAACAACAGAGCTCTTCTCCCTCATTAATCTAAAATGTTCCTTAACAAACCATTCTGATGTCTTCAGCTTTTCCTTCTCCATTGTATTGATGACATTGACATTCAGACAGCAGGCAAATATGACCCAAATCTGATTTTCTTTTCTTTTCGCCCATATTTGACCCACATCTAATTCTTTCAAGGCAGTCTGATTAGCCCAATTCCGATCTTTTAATCCACAAAAAAAAAAAATCCCATTTGTGCCACTTCCGTATGTGGAACAAAATCGTATTCATGTTTGAGAAATTCTTTAATCTCCATGGCAACTATTCAGCTATCCAAAATACCAGCACCACCTTCAACTTAGGCTCAGCTCCTCCTCAGGACTGCAGTGTCCAACCACTGTGGTCACCATCGCCCAATATAAAATGCTGATATATTAAGCATTTTTGTAATTGAAGGTAACTTAGTAACTTGATTATGCTATAAAATCACACCATGTACATGGTAAACACATAATATGAGTCCTTTAAGGACTGGACTCATATTTTGTTGTTTAAGTTTGAAAGACGGCTTCAGTTTTGGGTTTTTTTATTAGCATCATTTACCACTAACAATACATCTTGAGTTGTTGCAGTAATCAATATGTATGGGTAGCATGTTTTTTTTGTCCAAATACATTTATCAGCTAATCATTTCAGTCCTAAATTTTCAATTTGCCATTGCATAATGTTGTATAGATCTAAATTTGAATTCCATATCTTGACTTTAAATTTAAAAGGACTTCTATTCTATAGAACTTTTTTGTGCTTCCAGTTTTTATTTTCTGCTTCTGTACTTAATCTCTGAAATCGCCTCACGGACATTTTACTGCTCAGGAGTGAAGAGATTGTGATGCCAGACGAGCAGACGGGTTTAGTGAAGGAGAACTACGTTTGGAGTGTGCTGCTGCACCGCGGTGCCTCTCCTGAGGGGCTTTTCCTCCACCTGCCACCAGGCAGCTACGACCATGACCTGTTCACCATGACCTGGGGTCCCACCATCGCTGCTCTGTCTTACGTCTTTGACAAGAGCCTTGATGAAAACATCATCCAGAAGGCCATCACCGGGTTCAGGTACGCGAGTATAGAATCATCAGACGTGAAGATGTTGAACTGGAACTTATGATCTCAGCAGTCGCTTTAAGCCTCATCTTTCCTCTTCTGCAACAAGATCTCCACTTTTAGTTGAATAGTTTATTGTTTTTGTCTTTGATAAATCTTGTTGTTTACAGTTCGCTCAGTGGGGTAGAAAATGCATGTTTTAGCTCAAGTTAACAGCTGACTGTAAAGTAGAGGGATGTTGGCTGATTCATCCTGTGTAATAATTTGGGTTTCCATCTTTCAGAAAATGTGCAATGATCGCTGCTCACTATGGCTGCAGTGACGTGTTTGACAACTTGATTATTTCCCTCTGCAAGTTCACAACTTTGGCCAGTGAGGTGAGTCGCTGTCGACGATATCACATGGCGTTTTCATTAATTCTGTAGCCATCAACAAGCTTCTAACGTAATGGTCTCTGGGTGATGCATTCAGAGGCTTTTCAATGTGCTGTGGTCAGGATTTGGGTTTGGCATTGTGTAATATTGATATTCCAAGCTCATATCTGATCTGAGGTTGGGATCGTTGTCAAGCTGGAACACCCTACTATGTTCAAGTTCCACCAGAATCAATTCAGAGTTCGAAGGCTAAGAAAAGCACCTCGTTAAGGCGCAACTTACTGAGAAAAACTCAGGTGTTAAAAAAATGTATTTTATTCTGGTACTTTTTATAAATTGTTTCAGTTTTTAGCCATCAAACAGCAGTTGTAACATTTTGTAAATGTAATTGTAAATGCGTTCGTCTGTCTGAACGTGTTCTTCCTGCCAGTCTGTGGAAAACCTACCTACCGTGTTTGGTAGCAACAACAAAGCCCAGACTGCTGCCAAGACCGTGTTTGATTTGGCTCATAAGCACGGCAACATCCTGAGGGAGGGCTGGAAGAACATCATGGAGTCCATGCTGCAGCTCTTCAGAGCCCAGCTCCTGCCAAAGGCCATGGTGGAGGTCAGTGTACCGTCAGAGCTTAGTACAGTTTAACTCTGGTCGAGAAAAAGACAAAAAAAATAAACTTTGAGATGGTATTTTACATACTTTGCTGCCACCTGCTGTTCTTTGCTCAAACTCAACAATTATTCCTCAGATGGAGGACTTTGTGGAGCCAAACGGAAAAATTTCGCTTCAGAGAGAAGAAATGCCTACAAATCGGTAAACTCATTCTCATCTGTATATAGTACCAGAATGTATGCGTGTCTGCACGTGTGCGTTTGTGTGCATATATGTATGTAGATTTCTATATGTGTTTACGTATTTCATAACAGTGGTGAATCAGCCGTCTTAAGTTTTATCAACTGGTTGACACCAAGTGGAGCTGAGCAGTCAGGACTCAGAGGACCAACCACTGAAAATCAGGAAGCCAAGCAAGCTGCCATCCTCTGCATTAAGGTACTAATTACAGACCGTGATGATGAAATCACTTTATATTTTTTATCAACAAATTTGAAATCTATGCCACATATCATGAGTCCAGATATATCTTATATCTGGACTCATAATATGCAAACAGACTGGTTTGTACAATTGTTTACATACGTCAACGTAAGCCACACACTTTTAAAAATGATCTCAAACAATTTTCCCACATGGAAAATGTGTAGAGCTTTTCTGTAACTCATCATCCATTCCAATGTTATTCTGTTGTCTTCTTTATTGTCTTGCAGCAATGCGACCCAGAGAAGTTGATCACTGAGAGTAAATTTCTCCAGCTGGAGTCTCTGCAGGAGCTTATGAAGGTTTTTCATCTTTCTGACTGAATGTCTCATGTTTTCTGTCAAGTGTTTTTGCTGCGCTTTGATTTAACCAGAGCTCTTTGTTGGGTAGTTTTAAGAAATGTCTCATTTAAAAAAACAACGACACTAATTTCCGTTTTCTCTTATTAGGCACTGATATCTGTGAGCCCAGATGAAGAGACCTATGATGAAGAGGATGCCGCCTTCTGCTTGGAGATGCTGCTGCGCATTGTTCTGGAGAACAGGTGAGAGAGAGCGAGTTGCTCAGAAACACAATTACCACTTTAGCTAAACGGTCAGTGTTGTTTATCAGTTTTAATTGAGTCGACGTTTGTTTTTGCGTCTGAAGGGACCGCGTGTCGTGTGTCTGGCAGACCGTCCGGGACCATCTCTACCACCTGTGTGTTCAAGCCACAGAAAGCTGCTTCCTGGTGGAAAGAGCTGTGGTGGGTCTGCTTCGACTCGCAATCCGCCTGCTGCGCAGAGAGGAGATCAGCTCTCAGGTATAGAACCGAGCAACGGCTGTCAGCATGGATGAAGGCAAACATTTACAGGCCAGAGGAAAGGTGGATCTGACTAGTCATTTACTCAAGTCACGTTCCGTCACATTTCCCATGTCTGTCACTTTAAAGAAATGTTTCCTGTGTTTGTTTTTGTAGGTTACATTTCCTTGCTCCTCATTTGAAACCTTTTAAGATTAGGTCCACTGTGATGTGATGTTCTTTGGTTTTCCAAATGTATCCAGCAGACCATAGGAATTAGAACGAAAAACATTTTCCAGAACAGGAACATTTAGTTCATTACTTTTACAAATTTGAACATACTTAGAAAGTCCAGAGGATACTTACTTACTTATACTTATCTAGCAACCCAGAACAGGAATTAAAATAATAGAATCTAGAAATTAGACCAGAGCATACTGATCAGAACAGGAGTATCTAGTTTACATAATTTGGATCAACCTTATCCTATCTAAGAATTATCTAAGGATAATTATCCTTATCCAACCTTAACTAAGAATTATTAGATTCTTTGTCTCTTTTTGTTCTCTCTCTTTCCTTTGGTTTGTTATTTTGTTTGTGATTCCTTTTAATTCATGTAAAATGCTTTGATTTGCCTTTTTGCCGAAAATGTGCTGCATAAATAAAATTACCTACTGGCCAGAGAGAATAAGAGGTGGTATGGAAAAAAGTATTTGAACATTTTTACTGGACATCATCAGGACATGAGGTCAACCTTGATGTTATTAATTTAACGCAGGTTTTAGACTAGCTTGTTAAAATGAGAATTAAATTATAATAAACGTTGAAATTTGTCATACATTTTTGTGCTGCAGCAATTAAAATTTTCATTTACCTGAAAACAGATGAACAAACTTTTTAGAAACATACTGAGGAAGTGGTGTCATAATGGTTGTTACTCGTGTATTCATCAGTTAAGTAATGCTCAATGTGATGTGAAACAAGTCTCCACATCAAAACTGCAACATGCTCCGCTGATTCTGCCCATTTATGTTTCAAGATATTATCTTTGTGCTTGTGTTGAGTGCAAAATGGAAATAATTTCTAATATGTTTAAAGGGTTGACTGCATTATCGTGCTTCCTGTTCATCCACAGGTCCTTCTCTCTCTACGCCTCCTGCTCATGATGAAGCCGCACGTCTTGTCCCGGATCAGTAGGGAAATTGCTTATGGCCTTCATGAGCTGCTAAAGACAAATGCAGCCAACATCCACTGTACAGACGACTGGTACACACTCTTCTCCCTGCTGGAGTGCATTGGAGCCGGAGTTAAACCTCGTGCCTCCTTCCAACTTACCTCTTCTTCTGCTGACAATGAAACGGGTTCAGTATTTCCCTAAAGTTACATTTCTTATGTTCATGTTATATTTTTGAAGGGGCAGTATTATGTAAATGAATGAATATAATATACATGTTTCACTTTTTGAATGGAATTACTGACATAAATGAACCTTTTTTTCCTGTTATTCTAATTTTAACAATCAACAACTGTAGGTTTTAAATGATTTACTTTCAGTGAATCCTATAAACATTTGGTTTCTCTGATGTTTGCATTGTTCAAACTGTGCTGTTTAAAACGGTACACAAACAACATAGAATGCCTCTTGTAAATTAGCTTTGGTTTCCCTGGTGCCTGCAGGTGCACAGTCGGACAGTGAGCTGTCGTCTCATCATTCCAATGAAGTCAGTTTAGACCGTGGCTACACGTCTGACTCAGAGGTGTACACAGACCACAGTAAGACCAGGATACCTCGCTCCACTACTGACGTGGATGTGTCCAGCAGTGGATGGCTTGTGGTAAGTCCTCACACTTAGAAATGAACAGGTAATGTTTAACAAAGAGCTCCATGTTACGGTCTGAACCACTGTTATGTCACGGTCTGGACCACTATTATGTCCAGTGGTCCAGACGTTGATGGCCTTGATTTCACCATAGCCTAATGAATTTCATGGCTCTGAAAATATCTATGGATCATTTTTCTGAACTACAATTATACACACTAATTTGGATATTTAGGCATTTCCTAAATATCCAATTTTCTGTTAAAGACTATAATGTAAAATAACAGAAGACAATTTCTTACTGGAGGACCAGCTAAACTCAGTTGCATTTTAATATATATTTTTTTAATATAATTTTAATATTTTTTTATTCCCCCACTCACTAGGTTGGAAAAGTTGATTTGGAGACAAGTAAGCCCACCCCAGTAAACTCCAAAGCTCAGCTGAATCACCCTTTGGTCAACCAGTACAGCCTGACTTTGGGTCAGGATCTCGGCCAGCATGACACCAAGTCTCTCATCAAGTGTGTGGAAACACTTTCTTTTATTGTCCGTGACGCCGCCCATGTCACCCCTGACAACTTCGAGCTGTGTGTTCGGACCATCCGTGTGTTTGTGGAGGCCAGCCTCAATGGAGGTGAGAATACGCTTGACACTTTCTCTAACATTGTTGTGTTTCTCTCTGGGGTTTAAGAACGAATAATTAACAATATATTAGTCTCAAAGGCCTTTATGTGATGGTCTTTGCTGTCTGACAGTGTGTAGACTCTTGAAGGCATGAATTCCCAACCAGCATATCTCACAAAATGCATACAGATCAAGGTTTCCCATCAGAAAACTTGCTAAGCCTGGTGGTTGGGCTCTAGGTCAGTCATTCAACCAGCGGCCTGTTGTGTTTTTGAGTTTAAATTTTTTTTAAAAGTTGACATAAAACTTGAAAATAATCACTTAATAATTATGTCTTATTAAAAGATTGGAAGATTAATACCTGAACACCAAATATAAAGTCTTAAAAAGGCAGACATTTTAAAAAGACTTAACTAAATAAGCAATGCTTAGCCTGGTGGGGGCCTGGTGGCCCGCCAGGCTTATAATGCACTGGGGGAAACCCTGGAAATGATGACGAACCACTTTTTAATGTAATTCTGCTGGCTGTTAGTTTAATTTGCGAAGACAAATTTAAATATTATTTTGCTGCTTTGGTTTACAGACTT
This sequence comes from Poecilia picta, assembly GCA_033032245.1. NCBI lineage: Eukaryota > Metazoa > Chordata > Actinopteri > Cyprinodontiformes > Poeciliidae > Poecilia > Poecilia picta. Next base: position 25,793,331 of record CM065367.1, on the reverse strand, counting down.
TAAACTGACTTCTCTGTTGGTCCAGGATAGAGTGAATGTGGAAAAACGAAACACCCTGGTATCATTATTATAGAACTGCATTTATTAACCATCTTGTGACTTTGCAAATCAACAGAAAACTAAATAACATTCAGTTCTTAAATCTACTATGATCCAGAATATGTTGTATTTATGTTTTTCCTGGTGAATCTCTTCTTGAGGTTATCGGAACCATGACAAGAAGAAGAACCACAAGTACGAGTCCAAGTCCCGGATGAGGAAGAAGCCAGTGGGGAGGGAGCGAGACATGGGAGGCAGCACAAGACGAGGTGGAAGTCGAGTGTCAAGTCAACGTCCGTCCCGTTCTCACAGTGACGATGAGGAGGACGAGGGTGTTCCAGCCAGCTATCACACCGTGTCATTACAGGTTAGTCAAGATGTAAGTACAATAGCCCTTTTCATCGTTCTACATTTACTGTGAGCCTCACATCCTTGATGTTCGGCACAACTGGTTTCTGTAAACCCTGTCCAGTCCTCAGGGGCCGGTGTCCTGCAGCTTTTAGAAGTGTCCCTGGTTCAACACCATGAATCAAATGGCTGAACTGTTCTCAAAACTGGGAGGACACCGGCCCCCGAGGGCTCCTGCTGTAGAGTTTATCATTTTCATATCATTAAAAGGCACTTTTATATGATAATGGAGGATAGTACTGCCTAATATCTAACCCAGTCGTTCTCAAACTGTGGTATCCGGACCACCAGGGAGCGGTCCTTCAACAACCGTTTGACGGTCGCTACTTTTTCAATTGAATAGGAATATTCCTCAGCGCAGAATAAATATTTGTTGAGATTACCTTGTGAAGTTTCTTGATGCAGGAAAACCATGTATGATGTGATTGTTTATTCAACTCTTTGTGCCCATGCAGCTGTTGGACCTGATGCACACCCTTCATACACGGGCAGCCAGCATCTACAGCTCCTGGGCAGAGGAACAGCGCCACCTAGAGGCTTCTGGCAAAAAGATAGAAGCTGACTCTCAAACTCTGTGGACCAGCTGCTGGTGCCCACTGCTGCAAGGTGATCATTACGTCATCCTGAAATTGGACATAGACTTTCAACTCTCCTCATTTTTAACAGAAATTAGAAATATTTGATTGATGCATAGGAGCAGTTTAAAAACCCTCAACATGTTTTCTATACTCTTCTCCTAAAAAACTCCTTCCGGGTTTGTCTAGCTTGATGCTTTAAATGGGACACACAGACGGTCGTCCCAGCCTGGATTCAGCAGATAGATTTTTTCCTAACACATCTGCAGTCACACACTTACCTGCTGAGGGATCCCAAACTGAGGGATTTATTAAAACAAACATATTAAAGTCATGAAGGGGATGACTTGTTGGTTTAAAACAAACCAGCAGTCGTTTGAGTGACGCATCCTGATCTTTGTTGTATGTATTAAAATAGACTCACCTCTTGTACGTGTCTTTGTTCGCGCTCTCCAGGCATCGCTTGGCTGTGCTGCGACGCCCGGCGGCAGGTCCGCATGCAGGCCCTCACTTACCTCCAGAGGGCGCTGCTTGTCCATGACCTGCAGACTCTTGATGCAGCTGAGTGGGAGTCCTGCTTCAACAAGGTTAAAAGCACTATGCATTTCTTATAACGGGCCACAGTGTTGCATCATAACTAAAATATAAGAGTTGAATTGATGTGTGTGTGTTTGCAGGTGCTTTTCCCTCTGCTGACGAAGCTACTTGACAACATCAGTCCGGCCGATGTGGGCGGTATGGAGGAGACCAGAATGAGAGCCTGCACGCTGCTGTCAAAGGTTTGAAGTTACACTTCACTGTTAGCAGCCACACAACACATCTTCTCTGATAATGACAATTCATGAGCTCATTTCAGACTTGAAGTCAAGTTTTAACAAACTTCTTCCATTTGTTCTGCCGTCTGTCCTGGTTGTCTCTTATATTATATGTGGCACTGTTGAATTGTTTCTGTTGAGATTTTTGCAACAGCCTTAAAATATGTACATTTAACAGAGGCCTGATGCGTCCACCAAGGTTGTTGAGTTTTCATGTATGCTAATGCTTCCAAAAAGCCACTTCATTTGATGGGATGAAAAAAAACACTATTATTACAATAAGCCCTAGCAGCGCTTTACTGCTTGGGCCTAAAAATGTAAGATTTTATACTTTTTTTTTTTGTTATGGAAGTTTTCCTGTATGTTAAGAAGTTTTTGAGGGTATTGAATTGTGGTCCTGTGGTCTGTGTGTGTGTGTGTGTGTTAAGTTCCAGTATGTTTGTGCTTTTCCAGGTCTTCCTGCAGCACCTCTCTCCCCTGCTGTCCCTGCCCACCTTTGCTGCCCTCTGGCTGACCATTCTGGATTTCATGGACAAGTATATGCATGCAGGATCCAGTGACTTATTGGTGAGGATAGTACTTACCACATCCACACTTTTTCTCGTATACAGTTCATTAGTCTCACCTAAAAAAGAATACATTGCATTTTTGATGATGTAGTACTAAGTGGCTGAGTTACCACAGTTGTATTTTTATGCACTCGTTTATTTGTGTTTCCATGCAGCTGGAGGCGATTCCTGAATCTCTAAAGAACATGTTGCTGGTTATGGACACTGCAGGGATTTTCCGCAGCTCTGACTCTAGGACAGGATACTCGGACCTGTGGGAAATAACATGGGAACGTATTGTGTGCTTTCTTCCGAACCTGCGGGAAGAGCTATTCAAACAGACAGTTATAGCAGGTATTCACTTCTGAGCACTTCATTATCAGGAAAAAATTTCATCACAGGAACGATTCATCTTTTGACAAAACTCATTTTAATGTCGTTTCCGGAATACTGCCAGTAGGATTCGGTTCGTTGACTGTACATCAAAGAACATATTTTATCTCCATGTGATATTCTTTATTAAATGGAACAAAGAAATCCAAACTGCCCATCCCAACTGGGATGGGCAGTGGGATGGGGGAGTGCTACTGTACTATTAAGCAGATGATTTGACGTGATGTTAGGATAAAGCTCTCGTTTTATCTTTAATTTTTGGTATTTTAGAGCCGACTCCCGGTCCTCAAGCTGAGCCAGTGCAGTCAGCATCCACAGCTGAAGGCCCTTCATCCCCTCAGGAGTCTCCCTCTCTCGCCCAGCCTTCCTCCTCAGTCCTGACGCCAGCAGAGACTCCACTGTCCGTCAGTCAAGAACCAACTCAAGACCCTCAGTTAGCCAGTGCCAACGGTAAACACCAGTGACACGACTCCAGTAAAAATGTTAAATTGAGTTAGTTGCATGGTGTGCAATTAATTAATTGCATTTAATTACATTTTATTAAAAATATATGTTTTTAATATAGGTCTTATTCAAAAACTCTTTTTGCTGCTAGTTTTTTGAACAAATAGACATATGAGCTCAACGACAAAGATATTTGTTGTTTTTAATCTGTTAATCACGACATAACATCTGTCATGAACATGAAGGAGTTTTTATAAACTCGTTAATGACATTTTTAATGCAAAGTTGCTCTAAAAGTTGCATTAAAAGTGTCATTATTTACAGAACGAGACTTCATGACAACAATCATAAACATTCATAAAGACTCTTTCATGTTCATGTCAGTCTCATGCACACCCCCTCAAATGAAGTGTTACCAAAAGAACTTTAAAAATCCACTTCACTTTAGCTGAACAGGTCGCCTACTCTAATCTTTTCATCACACTTTGTCCTGCGTTAACATTTTTAACACCTAAATAATCAAAATAAACTCATTAGAAATCCCAGCCATAGGAGCTTTGTCACGTTTCGTGACAAAGATTTAAGATAACTGTTAAAAAGACAACTGTATTCAGAGTGTAATACGTCTGTTTTGCCTCGTAGGACCAGATCTCTCGTCTCCAGCACCTGCTTCAAAATCTCTACCGCTGGCTCCGTCGAGCACGTCTCCCGCCCGCTCTCCATTGTCTCCAAGTCACCCACCTCTCATCCTACAGCCGTTAGCTTCCCCTCTGCAGGTGGGCATCCCAACCATGCCTCTTCCGATCATCTTGAACCCCGCTTTAATCGAGGCCACATCTCCTGTCCCACTGCTTCCTGGCCACAAACCTGCCAGCAGTCCCACCGATGAGTTTCAGTAGAAGAAAGTTCACCTGGCTTGAGGGTCACTGCTCCCATGGCAACAGAGCAACCTACTTCACACGTCAGGGGACTGCAGCTGGTTTAAGTCGTTTCCTTTGTGCTGTCTGTGTTTATTTACGAATCGTACTGAATGGCATATTAAACTGACAGGTGTGAAGTAAAGTCACTCTGATGCCGGGTTGTCGTCTCTTATGACAAACTTGTTGATCTTACTTTTGTAAAATAAAAAAAGGATTCTGGGTGTTTAGTCCATAAAAACAGAATTTACTTGTTGTTTTCCAGATATTTTAAAGTTATAACATCATGTATATTTTAGCCTGAGACAATAAATTCAACAGAGTAAGCATTTCCCTACATTTCTTTATTCTTGAGACATTTCAAAGAGGCTTTTCTTTTCTGGTGGTAAATGTTTAATTTTTAATGTTTTTATTTAATCACTCCAACTGTAAGCTTTAAGAGACGGTAGGATTTTAACCCACGTCAGAAGGCACAGCGTCTCTAATGGACAAAATCTGGGTCCTGGTTCTTCAGTGGAGGAGCCATTTGACCTCCTAGAAGCTCTAGGAACCATCACTGAACCTGCAGTATGAGAATGAAATGAATGGTTGGAGTTATTGATTAATCATCCATCCAACAGTCATCTAAACCTGTTTATCCTTACGAAGTCACAGGGACCTGGTGGCTGTTGTCAGCGGTGATTGGTCAATGGAAGGGTTCTACCAGTAGATGTGTGCAGGGGACGGGTCAGTTCAGCTGGACTGCTGAGGATATTTATACAATAAAACCAAAAAGAAAAAAAAAACACCGTGATTGAACTTTATTACTGTGCCATGCTATTTAACAGACAAAAACCTGCCACCCTCAGTTAATTTACGGGATGGTATTAAACATTTTTTTTTTTTTTTTACACAATTGTGCGTTCTCTATTTGGAATCCTGTAAGAACAGGCCCTCAGGGTTTAACATCAAGTCCTGAGTGGACCAAACACCATCTTCAAGGCAAAGTTCATCCTCCGAGCTGCAGCTTCCAAGATTCCTTTTAAGTTGTATTTCATATATCCAAGCTTTTTATTTTTATATATATAACAACTAGAGGCAACATAATTATTTTATTGTGCCATAATTCTCTCTGTTCCTGGAAAATACATAGAACTGCCTTAACATACAGAGTCAGTGACCAAGGGATATTATGCAGGAATAAGGAATCGCCTCCTGTAGTAGTGATTCTCTGTCTCACCACACTCATCCAGAAAGAGCCAGCAGATTACTTCCCCAGCTGAAGGGCTGGAAGTCTGTAACGCTTCAGGGAGTTAGGAGGCCCAGAGTCCTCAGCCAGTGAGGAATAAATGTCGTCGGTCTCCACTGCAGATTGAGAAAATACCTGGATACTTTCAGAGGAAGAGGACCTGTGCCTGTGAAAACCAGAAGCTGCTAAATATTTGGAGTTATTCAATCGATTCGGAGTGGTGAGTAATGTCAGAAAATAAAACCTTCGGTGTTTGGTCCTCCATTTTACATCCACATCCTTGTGTCTAGAGGCACAAAAACATTATTAGTGCCCAAGTAAGAGCAAGGCAACAGAATCTGTTTACCAAAACTAAAAGATGTATGTTTAAAATAATAGCATTTTGAAGATTAATCAGGTCCATCATTCATTCGGTCAAAAAAAACAAAAACAGGTTATCTATATTTAGCGATAGTCAGCAAACTCTGGACATCCTTATTACAGTGAAAATCTTTAAAAATCAGAGTATAATATAAAATGCGTTGTGCAAGACATAATTCAGAGGAATAATCTGCCATGATGAAGTTAGAGAGGCACACAAATTCAAAACGGCAGAGAATTAGAGAATTTTTTTTTTTCATTCTAATTCTTGTGTAAATAGAATATTAGATAAAAGTGCAATATTTTGTCTCAGAAAGTGAAATATTTATTTTAATGATATAACGTGGTAAATATTTCAAGCTTTTATTTTTTTTTCTTTGCTAATTTTAATTAAGGCTTTCAGGTCAAGAAACCCAAAATTCAGTTTCTCAGAAATTTAGAATATCTCATTAGAACAATCAAAGGCTTCTGGAAAGCACGTATGTTTCTATGCACACAGTTCTTGGTTGGACCTCCTCTTACATGAACGTCTGCTTCAGTTCTCCATCAGCCTGTCACACTCCATAGCTGTAATGGCATCTGAAATTGCTTTGATAGCTGCCTTCAGGTCGTCTGTCTTGTGGGTCTGGTATCTTCCTGGTGACAGCGATTCATAACCTCTATAGGGTTCTGGCCAGAGGACACAGTGGACTAACACCAGAAGATGGCATGGCACCCAAAGCCATCACTGACTGTGGAAATGTCTCACTGGACATCAAGCAGCTTGTATTCTGTGCTTCTGAATTGAATTGAAGTAACCTGAATTGAAACATACTTCAGCTTAATTTACTTTCTCAGAAACTCCAGAAGACATGGGTGGATGCTTCCACAAGATTTTCTGGATTATTGACTTGCTGTCAAACAGATCACAGTTTGTGAAGGACGGAGTGGTCAGCAGGATCTGGTGGAAGAGAAATCAAGATTTGTGTGAGCAGTGCAAAGAAAATGTTGATTTGTGTGAGCGTAAACAGTGGCTCCTTCATGCTTTAATTTTTTGGCGGTAGGTGGGTGGATTTAGTCAGCATCCTCTCACCACTTATGATTGGTTACATAGTATCATTGACCTTTGAATCTCTGATGGTTTTCTAATGTTGGCCCGGTCCAGTAGACAAATATCAGTACTCTGTATCTTCATGTCTTTAAAACTCACCTGCAGCCTCCGTCTGTCTCCCAGGTCCATCACAGATGATGTTTTGTAGCACAGTTTGACAGTGAATGCTCATTTGATTTTTGTTAGTTGCAACGAGCAACTCATAACAATCCTGTTTCGACTTTTGTTATAGAGAAACCTTATTCTGTTCTGTGAAACCACTAGAGATGATGCAAAGAAGGTTAAAGACAGATTTTACATAAAATGAAGGAAATTATGGGCAACCTCCTCATGAGGTTGTCCTGGAGCAACAGTGTTGTTGATTTTATAAAACTAACTGTAAGAAGTTACAGTTTGGAAAGCAACTCAGAAAAAAAAAACTTCTAATGAATCTTCCTCTGGAAGATTCATTCCTCTGGAAGATTTATTTCCCAAAACAGACGTTTTGGGAAATAAAAATACTTGAGGGGAAAATAAGAGCACTTTATAGGATGAGTCTTACTTCTGTATCATACTTCCCATTGTAACATTTACGTCACCGTGTTCTGCGTCTTCATTTTATGTTACTTAAAAATTTGCTTCCTGTGTTATCCTTAATTTTCCACCACCAATTAAGGAAATTCATTTATAAATTCAGAATTATTGTACATTTCCAGGGAGCAGTGACAGTAGTGGTGAGTTGGGAGGGGAGTAGCGTTTGTGCTTAGGGTACCCAAATGGCTAGCAATGGCAATGTTCATATGCAAGGATTTGCCAGTTTTCAAGTGCTAAAAATAGCTTGCTGGAGGGTAGGGCTTGGCAGCTCTGCCAGGCTGGGAACTAAGTTATGTTGCCACTCTCAACATCTATTTTAACAGAGCGAGTTGTCAGAATGAAACCTGAAGATGGCTCTTTGGTTCCACTTAACTGTAATCTTCTATTTTGTTGTAGAAGAGTCTCAGAGGGTATTTTTAGAGAGTCGGGGTCTTTATTCCTCCTGTCCTTGAGTCTTTTGAAGGACCTTTTTTCTTAAGGCTGTCAACGACATAACTGTTGTCTGCCATCTATAAATACCCAGCGGGGATTGAAAGTCCTCTGATAAACAAATCGGCTTGTAAACAGATGCAAACTTCCTGCTCAACGGTTTCTTTTTACAACTGTTTTAAAACTACAGTCCAAATATTTGTACTATTGTACAAAATCTTCTTCTTTATTAAATTTATTTATTATTCTTTATTAATTTCTTATTAATTATTTATTTATTAATTTAATTAATTATTATTATTTATTTATTAATTATTTATTCTTTATTAATTTATTAATTTCTTCTTTATTAAATCTTCTATTTACAATATTTGTATTTATAATACAATATTTGTACCTCACCCTGGAAATCTACAGGGCAAAGCAAGGGGAAGATTTCCAGGGTGAGGTTTGGAACCCGTTGATAACTGCTTGCAGTTCTAGTTTATGTTTTTGCACACTCAATTTTTCTGTTTTGGGTATTCTGAGAGGACAAAATCCCCAAAAACTATGGAACATTCTGTCAAGGCTATATTTTAATGGATTAATCAAACCGTCAGCTCATGCTGACACATACACAGCCCAAGGCTCAGTCTTAGGTCCCTTGTTGTATATAAATGACAGATGTCACATGTCAGTGATACACAGGTGACACTGTACTTTATTTACATGAAAAAAACTAAAGGCTAGGCTGCAAAGAAGTTGTCATCAGCAATGGTGCCAATTTGTCAGTGGCTAAAAAATGAAAGTGTTCATCTTAATGTTGATAAAACAGTCTGCATGTTCTTTTCAAAGTGAGAAAGCCAGATCCAATCATTACAGTTGCTTATCAAAAATGAACACCAGGATGGAAGTACAAATATTATAATACACAGTCCAGTCACATTAATGTGACCACCACGTACTTTCCACTTCAGAGTTAAATAACCAATCACAGAAGGCAGGTGGCAGCACAGTGCAGTTGAGCGTATATAAAGGGTGTGTGTGGGCTTCGGAAAACATTTCAATCGTTGGCGTAATGCAGAAACGAAGCGATTTATCCGACGTCCAAAAGGGCATGATCATTGGCTTTCGGGCCAAGGGTGGAAGCATTTCCGAAACGGCTGAGTTTGTGAACTGTTCGCGTGCCGCCGTGGTAAAAGTGTACCGTGCATGGCAAAATGGGACTGTCCAAAATCAACGACGTGGCAAATGTGGTGCACCACGGGCCATAGATGACAGAGGCGAACGACGGTTGCGGAGATGCGTTCGGGCAGATAGACGGGCTACCGTTGAGCAACTGACCACTAAAATGAACCAAGGGGCTACCACAAGTGTCTCCCAAACCACTATTCAGCGAACATTGCTGCGTCTGGGCCTCCGAAGCGGACGCCTGGTTCGTGCACCTATGCTGACTGGTGTTCATCGACGACGAAGGCTAGAATTTGCACGCCATTACAGCAGCTGGACGTCCACTGAGTGGCGACAGGTAGCGTTTTCAGATGAATCGCGTTTTATGCTCCATCGGACAGATGGACGTTGGCGTATAAGGCGTGAAACCTCTGAAAGGAACCACCCTGCAACCATTGCAGGAACGGTCCAAGCTGGAGGCGGGAGCATTATGGTCTGGGGAATGTTTTCCTGGCATTCTCTGGGTTCACTGATTATTGTGGAAGGCACGATGGATCAATACAAGTACGCATCTGTCCTTGCGGACCATGTCCACCCCTACATGCGCATTGTTTTTCCTCAGGATGATGGCATCTTCCAGCAGGACAATGCGAGGTGCCATACAGCTGCCAGTGTACGTGCGTGGTTCGAAGAGCACCAGGATGAGTTTACCGTCCTCCCCTGGCCAGCAAACTCACCTGACTTAAACCCAATCGAGCATCTGTGGGACCATCTCGATCGAGTTGTTCGCGCCATGGATCCTCAACCGCGTAATCTAGCGCAGCTGGCCACGGCATTAGAGTCGGCATGGCTCAACATCCCAGAGAAGACCTTCAGGGACCTAAGTGACTCTCTTCCTGCACGTCTCGTAGCAGTTCGCTCTGCGAAATGTGGTTATTCTGGCTTTTGACAGATGGTCACATTAATGTGACTGGACTGTGTATATTCACCACTTTCAATTAAAAGTCATATAGAAAAAGAAATAAAATTACATTCAACTCATGTAATTTTAGACACATTAGAAAGAACCTGACAGTGGAAGATTTAAAATTATTACGTTTGTCAAACAATAGGTTTATTGTTTGATGACAATAAATCATCAAACAATAAACTGCCTGCCTGGGATGAGCTGGTCCTGGGCTGGCAGGGCCACATTTCACCCAACAGAAAGACTTTGTAAGCAGAATTTGAAAACTCTAGAATAAAAATAAAATAAAATAAACTCATATCATCATTGTAAAATGTTAAGTAAATATGTTCTGATTTGGGTAAATATTGAGATATTATATTTGCATTTGTGATTCATGAAGCGGCTCCAGCACTGAAATATAACCACTAAATCGGCTAGAAGGGAGGTTTGTAAAACATTAGTCTGAGCATCACACTCTTGTAATACATTACTGTTAGAATTAAAAAAACCTTAATTCAGAAAATAATTTAAACAGTTGCTTTTAAATAGGTACACCTGCAGTCATGTGTTAAATTAACATCTTTGAGTTAAGTCATGTTTAAAATGTTTGCTTTTATGGCTCACTTTGTATAATTCCCATGTTGTACAACAGCGATTTCTTGAAGTTTGTTGTAAATGGTATGTGTGCTCATCCAAGTGTGCATCAATTGTCTATTTATTTCTTTTATTTCTTATCATTAACCTGCCAGGGACTGCAGATAAAAAATTGCCTTTGTGGCCTAATGTGGCATTTTGCATTATTGTTTAAATGTACTCCTGTTGGTTAATTTGCACTGTCCCTTATGAAGCAAATTAAATTCAAATAAACTGCAAAGGGGCGAATGGAAAGAAATCCTTTCGCTCTTACTGTTCACAAATGTAAGGGAAGTTATTGACTAGAAAACACCTGAACACACTGTAGCAAACACTCCTTTGGTGACAACAATGGCGGATGCAAAGCACATCCATCCAGGTTTCCCTCGGTATATTATAAGCCTGGTGGGCCACCAGGCTAAGCACTGTTAATTTATCTTAAAAAAAAAAAAAAGATGTTGCCTTTTTGAGCTTCTTAATACTTTATAGTTGGTGTTTAAGTATTAAGATTCCAGTCTTCCAAAAAAAAAAAAAAAAGTATAACTATCAAGTGATATTTCCTGTCAACCTTAAACATTTTTTTTACTCAAAAACATGGCGGCCAGCTGGATGACTGACCGGCGCCTCGAGCATCGGGCTTAGCGAAAACGGGCGAAACCGGTCATACATACAATTGTTCCAGTCCATCAATTAAATCAAATGTATTGTAGTGTATCTACATCCGCCATAGGCACATCCGAATCTCAGCAACACTGTCGGTGAACCAGCTTTGTGTCAGTGGATCCTGGCTTTTCACACCCCTAAAAATATCTCTCACCAAGTGTGCGGATCAAAGGGGGCAGCAGCGCTGCTATGAATACCCCTCCGGTATTTAACCTAAAGCCTCCCCGCCCCTCAGCGGAGGCTTCCAGGGAGGGACAAGAGCAAAGAGCCGCCGCTCCGCATCCACAGCACCGAGGAGGAAGGCGGACTTTGAAATGAGCGCATTGAAGGTGAGCTGATATATCGTTAAAATATATCAGGGCGCTTTTCTAACGAGGAAAGCTATTTGGACAGACGGAGGACAAAACCGACAGAAGATTTCGTTGGAATTTGGAACCTCAATTTTATTTTATTTTTTTAATGAAAAAGCCAAATGACATAAAATTCCTGGACTCCGGAGTTATACTTTCACTTAATGTGGAGAGAAGGAACTTTTAAAGAGTAAATTTGAAGTGAGGAACATCTGCTGAAAGTTTTCTCCGCACCCTGGAAGAAAAACACACCGCGGCACCTCAAGTCGTCAGACTGTTTTTACTTGGAAGTCGACGAGAATTGTGAATAATTCTAGTTTAATGTATAGAATGGAAGATGAGCCGGGGTGTAAAATACTTGATAAACCTGGGGAGAAAAGGAGGAATCACACAGAACGACAGCAACTTTTAAAGCAGCCACTGCTGAGCAGCTGGAAAAACCTGAACGGGAAAATGGTCGGCATGTTCGTGTCCGTTCTTTCCCTTGGACTTTGCATTTTGGTGATAATGCGGACCTCAGAACTGCAGTCCAGGATACTGAGTCTGGAGCAGCAACAGGACGCAAAGATGTCCGCCTGGATGATGATGACTCTGGAGCAGGTGGAGCCCCTCATTATGAGTCGGGTGGACCAGTTACTGGAGGAGGTAAGGCATAAAACACTAATACTACTTCTATCATTTAATTAAAGGGCACAAATACGCCCAAATGAGCTGGGTAACATATTCATATCTTAATAATAATAATAATAATAATAATAATAATAATAATAATAATAATAATAATAATAATAATAGTAATAAAATACCTTAAAGACCAGTTCAGTAAACGTAGGGATTCAGTTGTATTAAATTTTTCTGTAGCTATGTAAAAACTATGATGTGAATAACCAGAAGACATCTTGTCTTTTCTGTTCTCACAGCTTGTAGCTAATTTCATTAATCTTGTCTCACAAAGAATTATTTCTATATCGTCCAACCTGCTATATGGAGGATTTTTGACTCTTCTAGCCATATTCTGTGCTGCTGGTTTCATTTTGAAGTCTCTAAAGCATCTTTGACTTATTTTGGTGACACAACTTGTGTCGATTTCAACAAGTACTTTGCGTGATATAGATTTTATAACCTTTTCTGGGTATAGTGTAAGAATATGCTGGTTACTCAGGTTTATGGAGAACTTGTGTAGTGTGACCTACCTGGTAGATTTATGAGAGTTGCCTGTTTTTGTTCCAGCAAAAGATTATATAGTGATAGAAGTACAGACTGATAGTCAAGACAAATAATCAAGTCCCACAAAAAGGCTTTGAAATACTTAAAGGGTTTTGGTGAGTTTGGAAGGACACTGGAGATGAAGGCCACATGATCAATGAACACAGGAATCCCTTTGGTAATGACCTCCAGAGCTTGGCCTATCACAATAATCAATAAATTAATTAATTGCATTATAAATTAAAACAAAGTCAATAATTTCCATTGGTATGATTTATCGTTTATCCCTTTTTTCCTGTCTCTTTCTACCAAAAACCTGATGATAAATGTTTTCAGTTTGATGCTTTGGTCTCAACCAAACCCTTTTTGTATCTACAAATACTTCTAAATTCATTGTATTTGTTGTTTTGTTTATTTATTTGGGATATTTGAAAATGTCTTCCAGTTCTGGTGTTAAATGTTCATTAGAATGTAAAGTTTACTGATTTGTTAGAATGTGCTCTTGCATTATTATTTTTGCTAGAGAAACTATTACCACTATGTTGCTTAAGAATGGTCTCAAAAGAATATTATCATTTATTGCAATAACATCTGGAACAATTTATTATCCAGCAAAATTTGTAATCGTGACATTTCCCATAAACCAGCAGCTGGTTTATGGGAAACGTAGAGTTTAATACTGTGGACCTTCAAGTAATGCACATGGGTCTGTGTTGGACATATAACATCAATAAACTAACTTTGATACAAGGTTCACAACTTGTAAGACATTCATTCATGTTGCATACTTTCCATAAACTATGTTTAACATTTATAATTTGGGAATACAATTGCAAAGAAAACATTAGCAGTTTTCTAAAAGCCTCTCTCTCTTTTGTATAATCAGTGATGCATCAAGAGTCTGCACTGCAGAGACACTCGAATTTAAAAAGAGTAATTAAGATGTTGTGATTGAAATGAATGCTCCTGTTTTCTATTTTCAGTTATGTTATAACTGAAAGTCTTGGGCCGTCTGTCTTTACCAAAAGTGTGATCAGCAACACATTTGGACCAGTGTGTTTTTCATCACTAAAACTATAAGCAATAGTTCGTTTTATCTGAAAAAAATCCAGTGGGTTTTAAAAGCAGACAAGTCACAGGTCGTTATTTCGATCAACTCAGTACGTACATCTGTTCAAAGATTATGAGCTCATAGCTAACATGATCTTTTGAAGAATGACTGAAAACAGATATTCCTAAAGTTGGTTTCATCTTATTTAAATTTGTGTGTATCTGTAACATTAACTGTAACTGTAAAGTTATTTCTAAATTAAATGAAAGAAATATGGCAATGAAGGAGCAATGTTTTCTCCAAAAAACTTTGAAAAAATAAAAACTTTGAAACTCCAATGCCAGAGACAGAAATTTGTGAGTGAATATTACAATTTAAAATGCATTGATTTACAGTATTAAAAAGTAAGATATTATCTGGCGTTGTGAAGCCATAAGTGTGCCTGTCAAAAAAAATAAAAAAATAAATAAATAAATAAACACTGAGAGAACAAAGTTTAAGATTTGTGCCAAAAAAAAGATCTTAGCCCTATCTGGAGGACATTAGACAGAAAAGATGCCTCTAATGCTTCAATTTTCTACAATCCTAAACAATTTTGAATTATCATTTACATTATAGTTTGCTAGACCTATAGCAAAAATTCATATTTTCATGTATGTCTAGAAAATATGAAGATTCAGGGAAACAAGTTACCAGGTCTAGTTAAGAAAGAGTCAGCAACCCCTGGAAACCAGATCACAACCTCTTTCCTTTGCCAACTGAATGATCTGCCTGTCAATTCATTTATGGTCTGAGACGGTCTCTCTTCTGCCTCTCAGATGGTAGAAATGACAGATTTCACACTCGGGGTTGCAAATAGTTTGCTTTTGCTCAGATACATCTCACTGCCCTGTGTCTCAAAGCCGGGTATGTGTTGTGAGAGAACGTTGGAAAACCATCAGGCCACGGGTTCGGCCTGGCAGGAGGTGGAGGTGTCACAGTAGTCGGTCTCCATTTGGTACTTTAGTTACATATCTATATTAAAAGACCTAACTTTAGGAACAGAAGAGAAACGGGGCTAAGTCAGACTGGTGAAGTGAATATTCTCTCAAATCAGACATACATTACATGAATGGGTTTTTATTTTTTTTTGTTTTATTTTAAGAAAACCTCAGCAATGTGCAGTCAGTGGAGGCACCTGTCATCATGGAAGAACAATTTATAATGATAAGTTTATATTGTTGTTTACACCCTGAGGTTTGTACTATAAAGGATTTATTTTTCATTTAGCTGAACCAATTTTGATAATTTTGTTCTTCAAAATCACTGAATTTTTGTAATTTTCCATTTAAATGCTCAGAAGTGAAGCTGAGCCTCACCTTGGATTGCCAACCTCTGGCTAACTGCCTTGCCTGCCATTCTATGGAATCATGTTCCTCTTGTCTGTACGTCGCCAATAAAATGGTTAAAAAACATTTAATCCATGAACTGATTTTCCATAATTTATATTTAAGGTACAATGCTTTTGCCACCAACCGTGTGTGTAACATGTTTTGCGTGCTGAGACGCGATCATAAACAGCAGAAAACATATTCCAGGTGAGGCTGGCTGTTCTCTTGCTTCATGGCAGGGGGCGCTCATGATCCCAGACACTGGTCTTGTGACTAAAAGTCTGCAGAGTAAGAGACAGTGAGACAGCCATACAATAAAGAAGTGAAGTGCAGCGATATATACGCAACAGTGACAGATTTCTGACTTTGGTTTTTTCTTCTTTTTCTGTGTAGAAACTTGCAACACAGATATCAAAGACACGGGAGGTACGAGATGCTCCACCAAGCTGTCTTTGTCCTCCAGGTATGGTTAAAGTAAACCAGTGATGTCCGGTTAGCTCTATGGTGGGGCCAACAAATCTAAGATCTAACATAGAATGCTTATAGTTCAGCTTTGACCTAAAACTTCAAATTATACAATAGGCAAACAAAAGAATATTTAATATTAAGTCAAACATGATTTTTCTTTAATATCTTTGGCTGACCTCTGTGTTCTGATAAAAATTGTATATAGTCTTCCTTTTATTTTTATGTGAAATCCACGCACCTATCCGTCTCCATGAACATCTCTGCCACTCTGTTGTAAAATGTTCTGTTTTTATGAATTAGTCATGCTCAACAAAATGTGTTTTAAATTAACAAAAGAGAAAACCCTTCAATGTCAAAGTCCAAGGAATTTCTACGAAATAATGACAAATTAAAAATTTGTATCATAAAATATGTTACGATGTTCAGGACCTCTTTGTCAATTTTCTCCTTAAAACCAGTCAAGTTATTCCATTAACATCCCAGATGTTAAAATTTCTTAACTTCTGTATGGATTTCTTTTTATTTCAGCGATGATGCAAGCTTGAACGGTTTCCATGGCGCCAATGCTACAGCTGCTAGCTCCCAGCTATAGCGTTGTTTGCTAATATTCATATATACATATATATATATATATACATATATATATATATTCATATATTTTAAAAGGTTTTTGGTGGAGTTGATGTGCCAATTGATTTCCCCTCCTTGTTCGGTATATAAACATTCAAATGAGGGGAGTCAATTCCTATAATTATGGTCTCAATTTTATTTTCCTCTTTAAATCTTTATTGATTATAGTTATTGTTCAAACATAACCATGAAACAGCCATCGTGAAAGATAAATACAGTATATTAAGTATATTAAATCTTAGCCTATTTGAGCAAGTTTAAGGCCAGACTTGAAGTTTATTTAATTTAAAGAAAGCTATTTTGGATCAACTGTTTTAGTACTTCATGTATTTTAGTTGTAATTGTAGAAAAGCAGTTCCAAAAAAGTCAAAAATCAGGATGCAGTTCTTTGTTGGTTTATTTAAAAGTTCCAGGCAAACAAGTGGATCCTTTTGTCAGCCTCTCCTGGTCTGAGTCCTGCATTGTCTGGCTGCTTGATTGTATCACCTGCTCACTCACTGACAGAGTGACTGCAAGACTGATAGACTGGGTGACTGGTTTACTGAGTGGGACAGTAACTAGTAACCGCCCCCATACCCCCCAAAAATACACAGAATTATATATATATATACTATAATATATATATATATTTTTTTTTTTTTTCAAATGCTTAACACACTTGGAAAAAGAGACATTTGACAGACACATTGTGAAAAATATTTCACTAAAGACAAACAAATTTTAATTAAGAAAAAAAACAGCGAGGGAGTTTGAACCAGGTTAGTCATTCTTGCTTGACTTTGACAACCTTCACATGTAGATGTCAAGTGGAATTCGGTGTGCTAAAAGGTGACCTACACACCAGCTCTGACAGGTCATCAATAGGCCAGGTGTAAAAAGTTAGCTAATCCACCACCGTTGTTAGGTTAGCTAACAGCAGCACAGTTGCTAATCTATGACAGCGATCACCTATTTATAATCGCAAAACAAACATCAAGGCTATAACGTAATACTGTAACAGAGTGAATGCTCTGTTCTTTGTATGGGAAATGTTTGAGTGCTTTTTGGTGTTGAATCCTGAAACACGAGATGACGTAAACAGGAGGAGATGTCGTTGACAGTTGCTATGGCAACGAGCCTGCATGTAGCGTTGAAAAGGTTTCGCTATTTTTGTGATTACTTTGTAAAGAGCAGCATTTTTCTTCCTAACTTTAACTAAACAAGCCTTGGAGTATGATTTGGGGAATCACCACGTTTTTGCATATTTCTGTACATTCAGTTGTCTGTCCGCTCGATAACATTTAGTCTGTAAGATGAAAGAAATGTGTGTTCTGTGGTTGTGCTATTCAGGAAAATGCAGCTGTCTCAGCGCCCCAAAATATAAACCCTTGACTGAGAGCCACAAATACCAAAGCAGCTGCCAGAGTAATAGATTTACAAAGGTACATGTAGACCACTGTGTTCTCAAAATATTCTAATTAGCTTTCCTGTTGATAGCCATTCGCTGCTAACATCTCTGGGATCAAAAATGTGCTACAAGCTAGACTGCCTTTTTTTAAAATTACAGTAGGATTTCAAAATATGACATATGCTGCTCTCTGTTTTTCCATTGATTCAGGTTTGTCAGATGAATGAGAATGTGTAATTATTAAAAGTAAAAATCATTGGGAGCCCCAACGGCCCCCACAAATAACTGAGTACATCCAGTTCTTGAGAGTGTCTTTGTCTAATAATAAGCATAAAGTATAGATGGGCATAATTTTCAGGTACGGTTTAGCTTAGCTTAATTTACCTAATGTTACCTCCTGCAGATGACAGGTAACGTTAGGACACCTAACCCGTGCACATTAAGTCACAATAAGTGTCACACGTATTGTTACACTTAAGTGTGTGAGGCACACACTTATTGGCAGCCATAAAATAAAGTTTTCTCAACAGACAAACATAAAAAAACAGAGAAAACAAAAAAAGTTAATAGATTCAAATAATGTAAACTGAAGAGTAGTAGAAGAAGCAAGTGAGAAAATGTGGACATTTTGTTTTCCAGTAGCTTAATTCTACGGTAGTGTAACTACAGAAATAGCTCAGGATAACCTAAGGCAGTCTAACTGCATGCTTTAAGCTTTAAGGATAGTTAAAGCCTCCTGGACTAAAACTGGGAGCTGGTTCCACAGGAGACAACTAAAGGATCTGCCTCCCATTCTGCTTTTTTAAAAAGATAGGAGCCAACAGTAAGACCGCAGTCTGACAGCAAAGCGCTGTGTTAGGAACATATGAAACAATCAGATCTCTGATGTCTGACGGAGTTTTATTATGAAGGACTTTACACTTAAGAAGGATCTTGTATTTTGGATTAAACAGGGAGCCGTTTACAGGAGGCTAAAATAGGAGAAATATGATTTCTCTTTTTAATTTTCATCAGTACAAATTCTTTAAAGGGTTTTACAGCACTGTCTGATTAAGACATTCTGTAATTAATTTTTTTCGTGAAATTTTGAGTTCCCAAAATTTAAAAGGTAGCAACAGAAAATATGTTTTTTAGGCTTGTATGTTAGAATAGAGTCAAACACAAACAGCTCCACAGAGTGCAACAGCAGAAAGCAGTGACCATGTCTACGCCAGTGAACCACACTTCCAGCCAATCAGAGACAGATAGTTTTTGTGTCCAGTTAGCTTGAGTGAAAAACAACCAGCAAATCAAAATGCAGCATAAAGTGGTAGAAATTCCAAAACAAACTATATTATATAAAATAAACACAAGAGAACAGAGTATTATGTAGCCTAAAGGTATTCAGTAAAGCATTTTAGATATTTCAATATTTCTTGAGTGGTGACATGCGGTGGAAAAATGGTTTTGCCTATTTTCTGGATTTGATTTATTCCAAGTTCTGAAAGATGATACAACTCAAGGAAAAACATAGTGTTACAGTTTATCCAGAATACATTTTACGTATGTTAATGTAGGTGTTAGGAAATAGACGCAGAAGAAAACACACATACGCAAGATGGCTGATCAGCAGCCCCTCTGGACTATTATTATTATTATTATTATTATTATTATTATTATTATTATTATTATTATTATTATTATGCTACAGTTGTAGTCATGAATGTGTTTAGAGAACTTGAACACAATGATCATGATGGGGGAGTGAATACACTTTGAGACGTGGTTTTTAATAACATTTTGTCCTATCTTTATTCTTGTTGATTGTTGTGACAAGAGGGCTATTTTGTTTTACTTTTTCAGTAAAGACGTTGAAAATAAATTGAAAGATGTTGAAAATAAATTGATCTGTTTCAGCTACGTCTCATGTTTATTGTTCTGAAGTTGTCGAGGTGCTCCCGCTTTTTTTTGAGTTAAGAGATTTTTAAACAATGCCTGATGCGGCTGGGAGCCTTTTCTTTTTTATCTGTGCAGCTGACACAGGGTGAGTGTGCTCCAGGGTCATGGGACTCGTTATTTAAGTAGACTCGCCAGTTCACCTTGACATTTGTGTTGACAGGAAAAGCCCACAGCGTATCACCTTCTGTGGGTTTGATATATTCACCGGACAGCTGCCAATGCATAGACAAACTGGGGAGAGTGAAGCAACCAGAGACAGAGAACAGGAAGAGGCGGCATGCTGATGCATGTGTGCAATGCATACGTACGTTGTGGCATAATCACTTGGCAAGGTGTATTTTTGAGGATTGCTTTGTTGAAAATTGATTGTCCTCTCAGTACATCCAAACATTGATAAACCCCAAACCTGAATACTGTGGAATGTTAAAAGTAAGATTTGGGGGTTGTTGTTCCCCTAAAGGGAAAAACAGTTTCCCTTTACGGGGTCCTAAAGGGAAACTGTGTAAGTGTATAATGATTATCCCTATAAAAGGACAGGATGTATTCAAGAAGCTCACCAGTGGGGTCAGATAAAAAAATAGATGAAGATTCCACTTATTTGTCCTCCTATTGACCAATGTCACCATTAAATGTTGATTTAAAAATTTCAGGTGTTAGCTAAACAACTGGAGAATATTCTGCCAGTGTTGGTAGAATATTCCAATATATTCCAAATATGGTTATTTCTAATAATCACATAAAAAAAACAAAGCAAACAAAACGGTATCCTGAAATATCATCAATCAGCTTCCTTGGATTTTTCTGTCAGCACTTGAAAAAGAAAAAAAAACAGCACAGTTAAATTTAATGAATTTAAATTGTCATTAAATTCTAAAACCTAAAAGCAAGACATTAAATTACCCTTGTGTTTTTTGCTTAACCTGGACATTTTCCATGGAATGCAGAGAGGAAGGAAGAAAACTTGGAAAATCTCTTTTTCCATGATTCAATTCAGTTCAAAGTTAATCATTGAGCCCCAAAGGGAAAATAAATGTTGCTGTAACTCATATTATTCGAGGTTCTTCGAAGAGTTATTGTAGAGGCTGATGGATAGTGTTGGCTCTGACTGAAGACACTGTTGTGTACCACCCTGGTGAAGAATGTTCGGGTTTGTCCATCATTTTCTTGATCTTATGTGAAAAACTTCTTTTCATCGTCACATCCACAGTCTTCCCTTCATCAGTCCCTGGTACTGATGCTGCTACCTCAACAAATAATGGCAGAAGCAACGACACCCTCATCAACAGACTTATGGAAGACATAATCTTGGTGCAGCCACAGAAGAATCTAAGATTCCTCATTAAGTAGAGCCTTTCTTTGTGCCTTCTTATAGTTGGATTTATTGACGAGTCTCCTGTCCACTCTGATGCCAAATGAACAGTAAAGTATTTCTATTCCTCAGCCACCTCCACTTCAAGATGAGATGATTGTTCCCACTCACACACATTTACTCTGCAGCCCTTTTCCAGGTTTTTGTCAAATCGTATTTTTTTGGTATGGTCCTTTTCCAAATAAATGTGACCTGTATGTGTTCTCTGGTGTGAACGGGCAAACAACCTGAAAGTGTCCCACATGCACAGGGGAGGGAACAACAATTACATCACACAGAGAGAGCACACTCAGTTTTATGCCAACCATCATAAAAACAAGAAGTGCTCAGTGTTTGTGGAAGTAAATATGGATGCTAACAGCGGAGCATAGCTTACATATTTGAAGTTGTTGTTCGACTGGAGCCAGAATATTAACAACTTAATCCTCATTATAGTCCGTCATGGTTGTTATTTTTCTTCCTGCTTGCGTGTATCACGATGCAGAATAGAGACATTTGTCAAGTATCAGTGACGTTCAGGTCAGTTGAATGTGACCTGGACGTTAGGTCACATTTGAAAATATCAGATGCGTGTCGGATACCCAAGTGGCCCGGGTCGCATTAGAAAAAAATCCTATCTGTGTTGTTCAGACTGTCATCAGATCAGACTCAGGCTGCAGTGTGGACGTAGTTATAAAGCGTTCCATCAACTCTGTACTTCTGTGCATCTTGACCATCTTTAAAACACCCGATTACTGCAATCATTGAGTATTTCTGCAGATGACAGGAGTCTGACCTGTGCTCTGACCAGTGCATGTCAGACGGCTGTGAAATTAGAGTGACAGCATTTGCTTTTCTTTGTCATAGGAATTCATGGATTGACCAAAAGTATCTTAAGATTCCTTTAGTAACTAGTGAATCTGTTGAGCGTCTGCATGCATGTTTCTTCTTTGCTCGTCTGTGTTTTGCAACAACTGCAGCGCGTCGGCTCTCTGAAGAAGTAGAAGAATGTGGCCGGGGAAAGATGACTTTACCAGAGACCTTAGCATGGCTGGAACATTTAAAGAAAAGAAAACACTTCTCAGGTTTCACCATTATATCACACTCTTTCATACTTGTTCCAAATGTGCCAGAAAAATTTAAATAATAATAAAAGAAAAATGTATTAAAATGTGAATATTTTGCATTCTCTACCTCCTGACCCGACTGTCTAACAGAATTTGAGGTGAGGTAAAGCAAACCTTGAGAAATATTTCAAAACAATCAGAGCAGTTGGGGTCTGCCAAAGTCAAATGTATAAGTTAAAATAAATAAAAGCTTCAATAAAAAATATATTTATGACAGCAAGAGCAAGAAAAATATATACTTTTCATCTATTGCATGCGGCATAAATTTATGTTTCCAAAGTAATTTTTAATTCTTAGTTGAACTCGGTACCAGTATCCCAGTTTGATTAATGCATATTTAATTTATTGAGACTTTTTCCCATCTTGTTTTACATTTTGCATTCATGTGTCAAACATTTATGTAAATTTTGACTCCTTTGTATGTTCTACTGAAAGCTCAGTTTCAATGTTTTATCTCTCTGTCTTGCAGGACCTCCAGTAAGTAACATCAGATGCTGTATTTGAACTCCATGTGGTAAAGTGACAACTTTTATCATTTTGTGTGAACTGCACCACTTGAGTTAAAACATATTGTGGAATTCATCTCACACAAAGAGAAGAGCATTTGTCTGTTTGGGGATGAGAAGCTTAGAGTTTATGTTGTCACATCTGGTTTTGTTGAGCTAAACATTGACTTCAGTACTTTTGTTATTAGAAAGTAGATATAGTTTATTTAGTAACTATTTCTGTTCAAACCCCAGAAGAGAACCAACCTTTTTCTTATCAGGTTGTTGAACCTTTTTAAGTTCCTGATCCTGATGCTGCTTCCCAAAAAGATGAAGGCAGGGGAATTCAACTCAATTCAGACTATTTATGCAGAGTTACAAGAACCTTGGGGATAATTTGAACAGCAAACTGGATTGGACTCTTAACATAAGAGGGCAGAGCAGGCTATACGTGCTTTGGAGGTTCAGGTCTTTTAGGGTCCAGGGTGAACTGCTGCGGACCTTCTATGACAATATATACAAATATATATACTGTATATTATACATTACACACACACACACACACACACACACACACACACACACATATATATATACTGTATATGTATATATATATATATATATATATATATATATATATATATATATATATATATATATATATATATATATATATATATATATATATATGTAAAAATTCCCTTCTCTCCCTCTGTGGGTGGTCTCTTTCATCCTCTGAGTCGGGTCCTCTACCAGAGGCCTGGGAGCTTGAGAGTTCTGCCTAGTACTGCACATTTCTGGACTGAGATATCTGATGTTTTCCTGGGATCTGTTTTAGCCACTGCTCCAGTTTGGGGGTGACTGCCCTGAGGGCCCTGATGACTACTGTGGTCTTCACTTTCCAGGTCTTTTCCAGTTCCAACCTGAGGCCCTGGTATTTCTCTAGTTTCTCATGCTCCTTTTCCTGATGTTGTAATCACTTGGTATTGCTACGTCCACCACAACGGCTTTCCTCTGTTCTTTATCCACCACCACAATGTCCGGTTGGTTCTCCATTACCATCTTGTCTGTCTGGATCTGGAAGTCCCACAGGATCTTAGCTCGGTCATTCTCCACCACCTTTGGGGGTGTTTCCCACTTCGATCTCAGGGCTTCCAGTTCATATTCTGCACAGATGTTCCTGTACACTATGCCCGCCACCTGGTTATGTCGTTCCATGTACGCTTTCCCTGCCTGCGTCTTACACCCTGCTGTTATGTGCTGGACTGTCTCAGGGGCCTCCATGCACAATCTACACCTTGGGTCTTGTCTGGTGTGGTAGATCTGAGCCTCTATTGCTCTGGTGTTTAGGGCCTGTTCCTGTGCAGCCAGGATGAGAGCCTCTGTGTTGTCCTTGAGTCCAGCTTTGTCCAGCCATTGGTAGGATTTCCTGATATCAGCCACTTCAGTTATTTGTCGGTGTACATCCCATGTAGGGGCTTGTCCTCCCATGATGGAACCTCTAGCACCTCATCCTCTGTTCCCCATTGCCTGAGACATTCGCAGAGCATATCGTCCGTTGAGGCTTTGTCCTTGATGTATTTATGAATCTTGGATGTTTCATCCTGGACAGTGGCTCTCACACTCACTAGTCCTCTGCCTCCTTCCTTACGGCTCATGTTAGTCTCAGGGTGCTGGATTTGGGGTGGAACCCTCCATGCATGGTTAGTAACTTCCGAGTCTTAACATCCGTGGCCTTTATCTCTTTCATTGGCCAGCTAATTATTCCGGCAGGGTATCTGATTACTGGTAAGGCATAGCTGTTTATTGCACGGATCTTGTTCTTGCCATTGAGCTGGCTTCTCAGGACTTGCCTTATTCGTTGGAGGTATTTGGCTGTGGCTCCTTTCCTTGTGACCTCATTGAGGTTGCCATTTGTTTATGGTATTCCCAGGTACTTGTAACTGTCCTCAATGTCTGCTATTGTTCCTTCTGGGAGTGAGACCCTTCTGTATACCATATATATATATAATATATATATATATATAATATATATATATATAATATATATATATATATATATATATACATATATATATATATATATATAACACATCAGTACCCAGTAAGATCAGTACCCAAGAAGTACAGACAGATGCCCTTACCTGAAGCACTCGAAACTGCCAAACAAAGGCTCCAAGCCTTGGCCAGCCGCCTGAAGAGATACACAAGAGAGAATGAAGCCAGGAGGATTAACCGGCTCTTCCACACCCAACCAGCTAAAGTGTACTCTCAATGGCAGGGCACTAACAACAGAGCAGACCCACCAAGGCTGGAGACTGAACAATACTGGAAAGGCATATGGGAAAGGGAGGCGACCCACAACAGCAATGCAAAGTGGCTGACCTCTCTACGAGAGGAACACAGCAACCTCCCTGAACAAGCCCCGGTAACCATCACTGTGGCAGATGTCCAAGAAAGAGTCTTGGGTATGAAAAACTGGACAGCACCAGGACCTGACATGATCCATGCCTACTGGCTAAAGAAACTCACTGCCCTCCATGAGCGACTGGCAGCTCAAATGAACCAGCTGCTACAAAATGGGATTCACCCTGAATGGTTAACTGAAGGTCGCACAATCCTGATACAGAAGGATCCCTCAAAGGATTCAATCCCATCCAACTATCGGCCAATAACCTGTCTCTCTACAACATGGAAGCTCATATCAGGCATCGTAGCGGCTAAGATAAGTGGTCACATGGATAAATACATGAGTACGGCACAGAAGGGCATCGGCTTAAATAGCAGAGGAGCCAAACACCAACTCCTTGTAGACCACACAGTCGCCCGAGACTGCAAAACCCGACACACCAACCTGTGCACCGCTTGGATAGATTACAAGAAAGCCTATGACTCAATGCCACATACTTGGATCATTGAATGCTTAGAGATGTACAACATCAATAGGACTCTAAGAGCCTTCATTACAAACTCGATGGGGCTGTGGAAAACCACCCTTGAAGCCAACTGCAAACCACTTGCACAAGTGTCCATCAAATGTGGCATATACCAAGAGATGCTCTGTCCCCACTGCTGTTCTGCATAGGCCTGAACCCCCTCAGCCAAATCATCAACAAGACTGGCTACGGATACCGACTGAAGAATGGGGCCACAATCAGTCACCTCCTCTACATGGATGACATCAAGCTGTACGCTAAGAGTGAGCGAGACATCGACTCACTGATCCACACCACCAGGATATACAGCACTGACATTGGGATGTCATTTGGACTAGAAAAGTGTGGTCGGATGGTTACAAAGAGAGGGAAGGTCGTCCGCACAGAAGGGGTCTCACTCCCAGAAGGAACAATAGCAGACATAGAGCACAGTTACAAATACCTGGGAATACCACAAACAAATGGCAACCTCGATGAGGTCACAAGGAATGGAGCCACAGCCAAATACCTCCAACGAATAAGGCAAGTCCTGAGAAGCCAGCTCAATGGCAAGAACAAGATCCGTGCAATAAACAGCTATGCCTTACCAGTAATCAGATACCCTGCCGGAATAATTAGCTGGCCAATGGAAGAGATAAAGGCCACGGATGTTAAGACTCGGAAGTTACTAACCATGCATGGAGGGTTCCACCCCAAATCCAGCACCCTGAGACTGTACACAAGCTGTAAGGAAGGAGGCAGAGGACTAGTGAGTGTGAGAGCCACTGTCCAGGATGAAACATCCAAGATTCATAAATACATCAAGGACAAAGCCTCAACGGACGATATGCTCAGCGAATGTCTCAGGCAATGGGAACAGAGGATGAGGGGCTAGAGGTTCCATCATGGGAGAACAAGCCCCTACATGGGATGTACCACCGACAAATAACTGAAGTGGCTGATATCAGGAAATCCTACCAATGGCTGGACAAAGCTGGACTCAAGGACAGCACAGAGGCTCTCATCCTGGCTGCACAGGAACAGGCCCTAAACACCAGAGCAATAGAGGCTCAGATCTACCACACCAGACAAGACCCAAGGTGTAGGTTGTGCAAGGAGGCCCCTGAGACAGTCCAGCACATAACAGCAGGGTGATATGTGCTGGCAGGGAAAGCGTACATAGAACGACATAACCAGGTGGCGGGCATAGTGTACAGGAACATCTGTGCAGAATATGGACTGGAAGCCCCGAGATCGAAGTGGGAAACACCCCCAAAGGTGGTGGAGAATGACCGAGCTAAGATCCTGTGGGACTTCCAGATCCAGACAGACAAGATGGTAATGGCGAACCAACCGGACATTGTGGTGGTGGATAAAGAACAGAGGAAAGCCGTTGTGGTGGATGTAGCTATACCAAGTGACTACAACATCAGGAAAAAGGAGCATGAGAAACTGGAGAAATACCAGGGCCTCCGGGAGGAACTGGAAAAGAACTGGAAGGTAAAGACCACAGTGGTGCCTGTGGTCATCGGGGCCCTCGGGGCAGTCACCCCCAAACTGGAGCAGTGGCTAAAACAGATCCCAGGAACAACATCAGACATCTCAGTCCAGAAATGTGCAGTACTAGGCACAGCCAAGATACTGCGCAGAACCCTCAAGCTCCCAGGCCTCTGGTAGAGGACCCGAGCTCAGAGGATGAAAGAGACCACCCACAGAGGGTGAGAAGGGAATTTTTATATGTATATGTATATATATATATACTGTATATATATATGTATATATATATGTATATATATATAGTGTGTGTGTGTGTGTGTGTGTGTGTGTGTGTGTGTGTATATACTCTGGTGTGTGTGCTTCTCTTATGCTATCTGTTCATAGGGGACAGCAGGGGAGCCTGGTCTCTCTATCATTGGACCAAGAGGGCCTCCTGTGAGTACTGCTGTTTGTGATATAGTGTGTGATGCTTGTCTTTGTCACAAAGCAACAATCGGTTGAGATCAGTCTGTTAGTGTGAACTCCAAGTCTTTTCAAAATCTTAGAAAACAGAAAATGTCATGAATATTGTCCCCAGCTAAGGAAATTGATCACATTTTCTTTACTATCCTGCATGCCAGATTATTAACAATACAGCTTTATACTGTCCTTTTCTTAGGGACAACCTGGCACAAGAGGATTCTCTGGTTTCCCAGTAAGTGATTATACAGTTTTTAGTGAGACAGATGGAATGGGTACGGATGAACCACCTGGATATTTCACTAAAATTAATGTGAAGACTCCATAGTTCACAGCCATGAAATGACATGCCTTCATGCTATGCAGCATTAGGTATGTGTCTTATCACAAAACCTAGTTTACAGTTACGTCATTTGCCACAGTTGTAGCCATAGAATCCCTGAATGATTGCTAAATAAGAAATAAGATAAAGAATGTAGACCAAGATACTAGAAAAATGGTCTAAATATTTTGCAGTATTGCGTGGTTTTGGTGTCAAAGTTAGTGACAAGCTAAAATGATTTAGTCTTTATTACCCAAACTTTAACCTTTACCTCTAAGCTTTGATCTGGACCAAAATGAACAATAGGACTAGATATCATGAAGTTAAATAGGTTAAACACATGATAACATAATTTTCTTACAGGTTTAAAATAACAGGACATTCAATTGCATATATATATATCCATCCATTTTCCTACACCCTTGTCCCTTAATGGGGTCGGGAGGTGCTGGTGCCTATCTCCAGCTGGCGTTCCGGGCGAGAGGCAGGGTACGCCCTGGACAGGTCGCCAGTCTGTCGCAGGGCAACACAGAGACACACAGGACAAACAACCATGCACACACACACTCACACCTAGGGGCAATTTAGACAGACCAATTAACCTGACAGTCATGTTTTTGGACTGTGGGAGGAAACCGGAGTACCCGGAGAAAACCCACCATGCACAGGGAGAACATGCAAACTCCATACAGAAAGGCCGGGGCCGGGAATCGAACCCAGAACCTTCTTGCTGCAAGGCAACAGCTCTACCAACTGCGCCACTGTGCAGCTCATATATATATATATATATATTTATATATTGAAGTGTACACTTTTATTCCTTGGAATTTTATTCTTTCATATTATTGTTGAACTACATATTGATTAATACTTAAATTTGCTATATTTAGATCACTGCTTACGTTAAAACCGGATGATATTTCATCTGGTTTTAAGATTTTCTTAGACATTATTAATGATTTGTTTATTTACGTGGCTTAAACATTTGTCTTCTTCTTCATAGGGTCCTATTGGGTTGGATGGAAAGCCTGTGAGTTTTCTTTTTTCTTTTGGAAGAAAATAAAAGTAGAGATATTTGTATACTTGTTTATTGTGTGAGTGCATGGCTGTGGTCTCGATGAATTAAAAGCTCTTTTTGGTTTTATCAGCTTTAACAACACAATGTAACGATTCACATTGTGTAACTTAACCTAACATTTTATGTCCACTCAGGGGCAAAAAGGACAAAAGGGAGACATGGTGAGCATGGCTACTTGTTTTTACCCACAATACACTAGTAGTAATGTGAATTACTATTTTGACTGCTTCAATTTTAAAAGTGTAATAAAATTTCCAGTTTTAATTGAAAGCATGACAAAGAGGATCTGTTTTGTTTATGTTTATTTCTTTTCTTTTAGGGTTCTCGAGGTCCTCAAGGAAACCTGGTGAGTTTGCAATTTTTTTAAAAATTCTTTTTCATAAGATAGCAAACCTGATAGCTTTGCAAAATATATTCAAAGAAAACTTCTTTTCTCTTTCATTTATTTCTAGGGGGAGCCGGGCCTCAAAGGGGAGAAGGTGAGAGATGCTGACATTTGCAACACAATACCACGATTCAGCTGACCTGTGGATGTGGATTCAACAAGTATTTCTTTATAGAAACAGAGAACAACTTTGTCCTGTTGTATATACCCAGATCCCAGGTCTAAATGAATGTCTAAATCCAATGTCTCATCCAGGGCTAGCCCAAAGCACAAGCAAATTGAGCGACCACTTAGTGGAACTGATTTTATTTTATTTATATATATTTATATATTTTTAGTAATGATTTCTATGTAGTAAAATTACTAAAAACACACAATAACATTATAAAGTTGTGATTTGATTTACAATAATATATATTTTATCATGTAGAGATCATTTTTTACATGGGCAACAAGAAAGAAGAAATTACTCTTGGCGGCCCCCTGGTGGCCACGGTAGGTCACACTTCACCAGTAATATATGCATCCAAACCTCCACAGGAGCGGTGGAAAATAAGTAAGCAAAACAATGTCACAAAGAAGAACTTATCCTTCAGGGAGAGAGAAAATAAAGATACAATACATACATGTAATCCAATTTAGAGCCTGGTTATTAAACAAAGCAGTCAATTTTGGTTTGCATTTCAAATTGGATACACAGTTTTCTAGACTTCCAATTGCAAAACAAGTGCTGACTTTAAAATGTGTAGTCGGTGTAATGTTTACAACACAGCTGAAATGGATACCTGGAGGTTTACTAAATGTTTTGTTCTCTCCAGGGTACATGTGGAGACTTAACACACCGGGTAAGATTGTTTTATATATATATGTTAAAGTCATATATATATGGCTTTAATATATAATATATATATATATATATATATATATATATATATATATATATATATATATATAATATATATTTTACAACATGCTGATACATGTCATAAGTAGCTATTGAAAACAACAATTTGGTTTTAGTTTTTCTAAATAGTCTCTTCTTTTTTACATTGATACATTGATATTATTCATCTTGAGTGTATTTCAAACGTGTGCCTTTCAATTTCTTCACCAGGTTTAAAGCCCATTGTGATCTAGACAGGCAGAAAATCAGCAGCACACATCAAAATGTTTACACAGATGAAAAATACTTAAAGACATAATCATAAAAAAGCACATGTAGATATGAAGAGAGCATTGTTTTGATCTTCCTCTTGAAAATGGAAATCTTTCAAGCTTTGTGGGATGAGATTCATGGGAAAAAAAGGTCCAGAAATAGAGAAATTAAGATTATTTTTTTCTGTTTGTTTTACATGTACTGAATTTGTTATAGCTGCACTGATAGTGCTTTTCCAGATCTCTAGAATGTAGTCCTTTCAAAGGAAGAACATTAAAAAGATTTTTAGTGTTTCTATCCCTAAGATTGTTGCAAGCATTTGTTGCACATGCTTTTTGCTTCCTTCCCTGCTTTATGTTATTTACTCCTGTTATGCCTCCCCCCTTTAATTTCCATTGTTGTGGTCCGTTTTCCTTCCTGTTGCATTCTTTTCCTTTTTTTTGCATGATGGTCAAGTCTGTTTATGGCTTCTTCTTACAGGTGTTGCCCATGACCCTGAGAAACATGCCTTCTATAAACCATCTAATCTTAAAACGCCTCCAGGTAAACATCTGTCAAGACAATATTTGTTTTTCGTTAAGCCTTAACGAAAAAGGCTTAACGAAGCCTTGTACAACTAACCAACATACCAAAAACTTTGTCTCCTCTGTCTGCTGCCTAACAATCTTTTGGCTTTAACATTTTTGGCCATGTTCAAACCAAAAATATTTGTTGTTATTCAATACCTGGCATGCAGACTTTATATGTTAATTAAAAAAGAATTTTGCATAACAAGGATCCAGTATGTTAAATCAAAACAAATTACTACATTTTTATTCATTCATTAAGAAAATTCAGTAACTCAGAAAAAAAGAATTTCGGGGCTAAGCTAAATATTGAAAACTTGTGGAATCACATACTAATCAGCTAGTTAACTCAAAACAGCTACAAAATAAATAGTGACGTGCCCAATATATCGCATGCTATCATTTGTCATCAGTCACTCAGCCGTCTCAGAACATAGAGGCGACTTTTGGCCCTTCCTGTATCGTTAATGTTCTTGATCCAGTCCAGTTTATAGTCAACAATGTCCACACTGACCCCCGGGTTGATAACAGGGGCCACTGGCATCCTGGTCTTCCTCCTCAGATCCACCATCAGTTCCTTGGTTTTTGTCACTTTGAGCTGCAGGTGATTCAGCTCACACCATGTGACAAAGTTGCCTACAGAAGCCCTGTATTTAACCTCATCACCCTCACTGATACAACCAACTACAGCTGAATCATCTAAGAACATCTGGACATGACAGGACTCAGTGCAATAGCTGACATCCACTGTATAGAGCGTGAAGATGAAGGGAGACAGGAAAGTCCCTTGTGAAGCCCTTGTGTTCTTGACAACTCTGTCTGACACACAGTGTCGCAGGCGCACGAAATATAGTCTGCCTGTAAGATAGTCAACAATCCTGGTTGTGTTTGTGTGAGCATATATATAGACATTTATGCACAATTGCAAGTTTTGTCCCATGGGGGCTCTCATATCTCTGCTCTAGTGCATGCCATGGTCCTGCTGTTGTCCCCATAAATACTATACAGACCTCATAGCTTTGCACAAACCATGTGGGCACAGCTCTCATCCCACTCCAGACACTTTAGGTTTTTCAGTCACATGCCTCTGGCTGAGTCAGTACTATTTCAGCCGAAAGTCAAGAGCCAAGCCAAAAACCATGTCAGTGACGAAGATGACGGACGGCGAATCATCAGACTCAGAGAGCAATGAAGACTGGGTCCAGGTCCTGGATCAGTGGTGCCTTGGTGCGTTTGTTGGCCTCAATTAGACTGATGATGAGCTGGTGTCATGCTTGCTGTCTTCTGTCCAGCCTGCTGCAGTCCCTCTTCTTCTGACTCCTTTGCTGTCTTCACCTTGGGAGCATATTCAGGTTGACCTCTATGGAAAACATTATGGGGTACCTTCTCTTGCTCACTACCTGCTGGTTATGGATAATCTTCATTCTAAGTGGTCAGAAATGTGAAAACTGAACTCAATCACTGCATCCTCCATCATCGACTTTCTGGAACCTTTTTGGATGTTTTTATAAATAAAATTGATCATTAACTGTCTGTCCATCCATCCATCCATCCATTTTCTAACACCCTTGTCTCTAGTGGGGTCAGGAGGGATACTGGTGTCCATTTCCAGCGAACGTTTTGGGCGAGAGGCCGGGTCACCCTGGACACGTCGCCAGTCTGTTGCAGTTATTAACTGTCTTCTCCATTAATTTTTTTAATGGAAATCACTTGAACTTATTTTCATTACTTTAGCTGAAATTAACTATATTGTCACTTCTAGCAGAAGCCTTAAAACCTTTACAACTCTTTCCCTTAAATAGAAAAATAATGTACCAAATGTAAACTTTGCAGTAAGGTAAAGAGTTGACTATTAATAGCTTTGTTAGTCTTCATAATTGATTGTAACTCAAAAGTCTCTCAGCAGGGTGCACCTGGATTACAAGGACCCCCAGGACCTCCAGGCCTCCCTGTGCCCCTGGTTCCCCTGGTTCGCCTGGTTCCCCTGGTTCCCCTGGCCTTAATGGTCCCAGTGGACCACCGGTGAGTCCTAGCTTTACTTGAGATACAAAACCACAAAGAATTGACTTTTTGCACAATATTCTTAGTTAAGTCTAGTTTTTAATCGTTCCTTGTTGAAAAGAGATGTAAACAACAGTCATACAAGTAGTACTCTTGTTCTTTTTAATGAACACATTTTAGCAAAGACTTAAGCTGATTGTGGGGCAAACTCCTACTACACTTGCCACCATCGTCTCTCAATATAGCTAACTTTGGGTCTTAATTTCATGTCACCTACCCAGTAATGGAAGATTGATGAGTGAGATACTGTTAATGAATTGTCCACAAGGCTTTTAAAAACATCCTTGCAATGTATCCACCTCTGATTTGTCGCCATTTATGCCAGGTAAACGAAACTCCAGTGTCAAAATATTTAAATCGATATCAAGTCTGTAAGCCTGCCACCGTAAATAACAGCGCAACAGCTGCTATGAATTAGGGGCAAGTCAGGAGTATTGTGGACTTTAAGTACAGAGTTTGGGCCAACTGGATGCTACAGGTAGCCATTTGTATGTCAGCTGATTTTTCTCCATCTCCATTGATGTTTACATTTAAGTTGATGTTTCAGGTAATTCAGCTAAATGCAAATGAATGCCATTTACAGTGGACACCTCTAAAACAGCCTGGGTTTTGTCTAAGGTATTCAAAGGTTTCTGTCCCTCTAAAGGTTTGTCATTCCAAATACATTCTGTGCTACGGAAAAAGATCAAAACTATAATTCCACAAAACAACAAATTCCCTAAAACGTTTGTAAACCATTTAATTTCCTCATTCCAAGAAAAAGGAACCATCACAACCAACTAGTATACTCAAAGCATTTCAATATATTGCCCACACAAACAGAAACACCTGGATTTATGGATTACCAAAGAAACATGCATGTTTTCTATGTGTGCCAGGGTGAAAAGGGAGAGCCAAGCTCTTTTGCTAAGGGAAGTAAAGGAGAGTCAGGTTCACCAGGACTAATCGGCCCTATGGGGCCCAAGGTGAGATAAGTATCAATTACCTTTTAGCTCAGCAATTAAAGTTGTACAAAAAATAAACGAAGACTTAAAGAAGTTTATGTTTTTTAGGGTGAAAAAGGAAATAAGGTAAGACATAAAACTGAAATTACTCATTAAAAAATAAGAATAAGGGTAATTAATTTGCAAACATGTTATGGCGGTCAATTTTCTACTAGGGGGAAGCAGGTACCAAAGGCCCTGCTGGCCCAAGAGTAAGTCTTTAATAATACATAATTGCCATACAACATTTTTTTAATTTAGGATTTTATTTCTCATTGCTAATCAAATAATTTTTATCTCTGTGTCCACAAAGGTTCCAAATGTTTTTGTCCTGTTTCTTAGGGTCCATCAGGTCCAACGGGGCAGCCAGGAAAGATTGAACTCCAGAACAGTGAAAATGTATTCCATTATTTCAGTATATATTGTATCCCTGTAAGAAAATGTGTTTTAGTTTAGTAATAGTATGTTTCTTTACAGAGCATTCGCAATATGCCCCTAATGGTAAGTGACTTTAGTTTATCCCTTAGTATATGGTGGGTTGTTGGAGGATTGCTCAAACCAAGAATTCAGTTTTGCCAATGAAGGATGCTAGATGTTGAACATGACTTAAAATGAACTAAAACTGCAACGCTAAAGCAGACTGCTTAAAAGATCAGACTAGCTCAGAGGGGCTAACACTAAGGTTGAGAGATACATTATATTCATGAGGTCTTGTCCTTCTCTACAAGATCTAGAGAAACTCATCCATGCCTTTATCTATAGTCGCATTGGTAAGTTAAATTTATAGCACCTGCAATTCTCCTCACTTTGCTTTTCAGTTCTGTTTGCACGTTGCTTTGAAGATCAGGGTTTTTTTTTCGCGATATCAAGTCTAATTTCATACATGCAAACCTTTAGAAGAAAAGGTCCTAAGTGGATTAGCAAGGAAGAGAACAAACAGTAAGATAGTAAGATCAAACTTTCAAGATGACTCAAGAAAATCAAACTTAGAAAAAATAAACAATATTGAAGGGCAAAAACAGTGTTGGGATGAGGCACTTAGCAAAACTCCAAAACATCAAACAGATATTAATAAAGCAGAAGTAGAATCAGCAAACCAAATGGGTTTATGTTGTTTTTCTGACATTATTCCACATCCTCATAGGGGCTTCCTGGATTACCTGGACCACCAGGATCCCCTGGAGCCCCTGGTGAAAAGGTATGTGATTTTTTTTAAAATGGCATTGAAACAAGATTTTGTAACCCTATAATTGTGATGATGATTGTGATGATGTAGATTTTTTGTGTCTTTTTCTGCCCTGATTGATTCCAGCTGTCTCTTGTTTCCCCTGATTACCTCCCTGTGTATTTAACTTCGCCTGTGTCCTAGTTGCTAGTCGTGTCTCATTGTCTAGTGTTAGTTCCAGTGCTACCAGTGGTGTCTTAGTTCCTAGCCTCTTCGTTCACCTGGATTTCTGTTCACTTTGTCCATTAAAATCATCACGTTCCACTTCAACCTAGGTCCAGCCGCATACATCCTCACCACTACAAACACTACAATTGATGACAATAATCAGGCTGTCTGTTACAGCTAAAGCTAGATATTAGCTGTAATACAGAAGTTTGTAACGAAGATTAAATTTGTTCAAACAAGATTGTTTAATTGGTATACTTGGTTAAAAAAAATAAGCATGATTACTGTAAACACTCACATTTTCAGTTGTTGGCGTTCCCCTACTTTTTTCTAAGCAGCTTTTGCTGGTTTTACCAACAACCAGGGGCGGGCCAGTTACTGGTATGGAGGCATACCATAATATGAAAAAGTTGTTGTTTCAAACCACAAACATTTTTCATACCATTCTTCCAGAATAAGCGTTTCTTTTTACTGGTCAGAGATAAAGTGAAGGTAGAATTCCAGCGGTCATGTGCAGCTACTTCATGATGACCCCTCACTCCTCACCCCGTCTAAAGGAATAAAGTCCGCTGTAAGGGAATACTTTGGCTAACGAAGGAAGATAGGTGGCCACTTGGAATCAAATGGTAGTGTAGAAGAGAGACTACTTCTTAAGTTGCCCCTGATAGGCCTTCAAGTGAGGATTACAATTGATTGTGTTGTGTTGTGTAGTGTTGTTGAGGATAGTAAGGAGAATGAGTGTGGGGATCCATATTGAAAATTATGTTAAACCTAAAGATTTATTTTTAATGTTATTGTATCAATACATTGCAGTCAGATTTGTGGAAAAATAAATATATAAATGTAAAGGTCACTGATTTGGTAGATGAGAATCTGCAAGGGGGGAACGATCAGATCACTGGGGCTCTGTACCTTTGTGGGTAGAGCATGTAGTGGTCCGGATTCAGATGGTTGATGGAGCAGCGTGATCAATGAAATTTGAAAGCTGTGGGTTAACTTTGGAGGGCGGACAGGTAACAGCACAAGTAGTGGAAGGAGAAGCAGTCCATCGCCAACAGTGGAAGGAGAGGCCAGAGATTCTTCCTGAGGAACTTGCAGTCTTGGACATGAAGGACTTGGGCAACACAATTGGTAACATCCAAGGTGCCACAAAGGGAGACCATAAGTTGAAGGACTCAGGCCACACAGCGGGTAAAATCCAAGGTGCCACAAAGGTAAACCTGCAATGAGATCAACAGGTAAATGCAACTGGAAACAATCTGGGAAAAACACAGAGACAAAACTCAGAGGGGCGGAGAGTACCACAACAGGCAAACACTCAGACGCAGAAGTGTTGGCAACCTACTCCTTTTATACCCAGGCTGATGAGGCAGATTGCTTGCAGATGAGCGGAATCTTAACACCCTCCTGGTGAACAACCTCCTTCATCTAGTTGACTGAACTGTTGACTGTGAGAAGGCAGCAGGCAGAGAAGAACTCATCACGAAAGCTAAAACTCCAGTTCCCAACACATACCAGTTGGTGCAAATTGGTTAATTCATGTTTAATTTAGAGGCAACTGCATGCCAACAGCGAGGGATTGAAATTCACCATTCTGCCACATCCACACTGTTCAGCCACCAGCCTGTATTGAGCAAATTTATCATGATATGATTTTCTGTCACTTGGCACAGGTTTAAACCTAAATGTAAAAGTAAGACATCCAGTAGAAAAACAGGTGACTTCCTGTTGGAAGTGGACACGACTAAGGTCCACTGACTGTAGTAGTTAACTTCTACATAACTTGTATGTAGAAGTTAATGCATCTTGATGTTTCATGGTGAATGGTCAGATTTTGAGAGTTGGCCACACCCCTCGGTATACAGATGCATACCAAGTTTAATAATTCTGGGATAAAGCATGGCTTTAGGCTGATTACTTAAGATATTATAGAGGATGCTGTAGGCCAAGCCCACCAAAGATTGCTGTTGATTCCTGTTGGGGGGTGGATAAGGCTCAATAGCAATGTGTTCGGTGCAGCTCGGCTCGAATCTGTGGAATTTAGAGTCAAACGTATGGCAATGGCGTCACAGGTCGCTTCGCCATGCTCACCTCCTCCACTGTCTCTGGTCAGTGTTGGAAACCAAGTTACACCAACATGTCTTCTGTATAAGGACATAGTTTCATGTTGATTGGGTCAAAGGTGTTGGATAGAGACCGTTCACAGTAAAACATGACACTTCATGTTCTTAGTGTTGGTGACTTAAGTGGTGTCATCATTTGACCATTGTGTATTGTAGGGCACTCGATGATGATCAATCACTGAAGGTTTGGTGTCTCAGTGAGTCTTTGTGTAGGAGATATATCAGTTTTGTGTACTACTACTAAATTTCATGTCTCTACGATGAAGTAAGGTCGGTGTGTAGAGGGTATTTTGAAAGTTGTTAGTGGGGGCTGCAGAGCAGTTTGTGTTGTGATTTTTGCGACAACCTTAAAATGCGTATGTTTGCTGGGGCAGCCAACAGATTGAACAGACTCAACTGCAAGACATTATAGGAGTGAAGCTGGACTCTTTGACACCACTGTCCTTGGACAGAACTCTACCTGCCCAAGGTGGATGTCATCTTGGACAAGTTTCATCCACTTCGTGATGTGCTGGTCATCTAAAGGACCACTTTCAGCCACTTGAAAGAGTTAGACCAAACTTTGTACACATGTTCAAGGCCACACCATGAGACCATATCTTATACTTAGCTCGCTGTATGTAATCTGAACTGAAATTAACTGGGTAATGAGGATAGAGGGGCCTGGCCCAGTGGTTTGTGTATAACAGTCAGAAGAAGAATAAATACAGGACCATGTAGATGTCAATAAGTACCAGACTGCTCTGATGTGGTAAGACAGTTACCAGATATGGATGGTGAGGTTGTGTAGACCTTGTAGTCCAAGGTGAAGCACATGGGAATACGGGTACCTAAATTGTTTAGATCAAGGCCGACGGTTACACAAAGATGTCTTCTTCCCCAGAAAACATAAAAATTTTCCACAAAGTTTTCACTTTGAAGAATGCAAACGGAAGACAGCCAGGTCAGTCTAAAAAGTCTGCTGAAACGGTCTGTTCTTGTAGGGCGGGAAGGGGACCAGAGATATAATCGTCTCTTTCCCTTTCTATGTTGTAACAATGCAGTAGCGCTTCCTCGATGTTAATTCTGTCTTGATGTCTTTGGATTTGCATCACTAATTCCAAGATGGGTATGAGGTTTAACCAGCTGGCCTCACCTGCTCAGTAGTTCTGTGGTAAGAGAGGGCTTTCCCGAGACTGTACAGAGTAAAATTAATAAAGTTTTAGAATAGTTGATTCTTTGGGCTCATTTTTTGTGTGTCACGTTAACTAGACACAGTCATGTGACAAAACTGATTTTTATAAATTGAAAGATGAAGAACTACATGAGTTTGTCAGACAGTTTGAAATGTACAAAAATTTAAAGGAATTTACCGTAGCCTTTGCATTGCCGGCAAAGGCATAATGCCTGGCTCTTTTTCATCCATCAAAATGATCAACGCCACCTGGCACTTTGAAGCTTCTTAACTGGCAGCTTTTATGAAATCACTGTCTGTATGGAGCTTGAAACATAATTCAAGCTCCATTCTGAGGATCCGAAAGAGTCTATGCCTTATGTTGGGATGTTCATCCCGCAAAGACATATATTTCCAAGTCCATATTTTTTAAAATCCATTTAAACAAAGAAGTATCCCGTAAACCTTAACCTTCCTCTAATTTTATCTATCAAATGTCTGAAGGACTTTTAAATTTGTGTATTTTTTAGGGACAGCCAGGTATTGGCATCAAAGGGGAAAAGGGTGCAATAGGGCAAAAAGGTGATAAAGGAGACAGAGGCTCTCTTCGATTTTCTGTAAGTAGACTTTGCATCCTCCTTCCCTGTTGTTCATTTTTAATGAAGTAATTACAAATATAGAGGTCGTGGTCTTGAACATCACTTCATATTAGGATGCATTTCTTCTCTATACTATGGTGTCATTGTTTAAACATTTCTCATTTTTGTGCTTACTTTTATAATTAACCAATAATAAAAATAAAAAAGTTTCACATACAATTTTAAAAATTTAGTTTACAGCCATGCTGTTAGTTGTATGCTGTTGCCTTCACTGCTCTGATAACAAAGCTTGTTTGAAGTATCCTGGGAATGGTGGCCATTTTAAGGGGCATATAACAATAAAATTGTATTAAGTGGATTTTATTTGGCCTGTTAGCATAACTGCTCAGATAACTCAACCCCTTAGAATTGATTTATCTGAGTAGTTATTTAATCATCTCAAAAAGCTGTACTCAACATAACGTGGCACACAAGTTAGTATTGCTGTGGTTCCACAGGTTTTTGTTGTGGTGCTTGCTATGGTGGCAGCAAGAGGTACTGCAGATGGCATGGCAGTGCTGTGGTGGTGGTGTTGGTTGTTTTGGAGGTGATAGAGGTGGGTGGCTCGGAGGTGACAGAAGATGATGAGGAGTTATGAACAGATGTGGCCACCAAACAGTCTGATCAATTTCAATGGGATCTTGGGTGTTTTCTCCTTGTACCTTCTAAGGTGATCAATGTTGATCTTGTTGATAGATTTCCTACTGCTATCAACAATGCCAACCCTTTTCCCATCAACCTAAATTATGGTGTAGGGTCCAAGAAAATCTGGGTCCAT
Organism: Poecilia picta; assembly: GCA_033032245.1. NCBI lineage: Eukaryota > Metazoa > Chordata > Actinopteri > Cyprinodontiformes > Poeciliidae > Poecilia > Poecilia picta. The sequence continues at coordinate 25,753,251 of CM065367.1, read as the reverse complement.
CTTTCCACTTTTCCGTTGCTGACTTCTGTTTTTTTTCTCCAATGTCCCCATCCTGAAAGCTTTGAGGCTGTGCTTGTGACCGATGTCTTGACATAGTTCTTTCTTGTACTTCCTCTTGGTTTCCCTGAACAACTTTCAGTATTTCCTCTTGCCGGTTTCCTCGCTCGTCTGGCGGTGGGCCTTGATACTTTTATACTCTCCCCAGCCAACCAACTGCAAGAAGAGAACAACAATCAAACAGGGATTCATTCACAACTGTGACAGAGCCCGTCACAGGGATGGTATGGGGCACAGATGCTCCTTTTTATCCCCAGGATTTTGCACACCTCAGTGTTGATCTGTAACCAAATGTTTTAAAAAAAATTCCAGCTATGTTCTTTTTGTTTACATGTAAAATACATTGTTAGAAACTGTTTCTATGCATGTTCGATCAAGCACCGCTGTTAATGCATACGAGTTGCTAAGCTCTTTCCCTTGGTTCAACAAGATTCATTGTGGAACCTTGAACTAGTACACCAATTTAAGTATGCATTCTGTGACCTTGTTGCAGTTTTAGATTTGATTTGGTAGACCTGTGTCCATCTAGTGCAGAAGTACAAAAGTACAATAATGTTGTACAAAATGGTGAACCTTACTTTAATGAACAAGATGTTTTATAAGGCCAAAGCAAAATTAAAATATATTTATTGGAACAGTGTGTCGCAGTTTACTGGAGATAGGCACCAGCAGGTCTCCCAACCCCACTAGAGACAAGAGTGTTAGAAAATGGATTGATGGATGAATGGATGAGTAATGTCCAGCAAAAAAAAAAACCCACCAGTTTAACATTTAAACACATTTAGAAATATTCTTTTTTGCTTCTTTTTTGTTATGCATGCCCTCATGTGATTTTTCTTTGTTTTTTGTGCTAACAGGGTCCCACAGGACCAGCAGGTATACCAGGGCCTCCAGGACCAAAGGGAGATAGAGTAACTAATATTTTTATTGCTTATTGTCCACTTGAAAGCATAATAAAAGTGTTATATTGTTAATGCATTTTATATTTTTTCCACATGGCAACAGGGGGACAAGGGAAATTCAGGCTTGCTAGGACCAACTGGCCTTCAAGGCATCCCTGTAAGTTGGATGATCCGTTTTACATATTTGTTATCCAGCATTATGGAAAACAAGACATTTTCAAACTGCTGGCATTATTACTGAAAGTTGTGTCTGTGTGAGCAGGGAGTTATCCTACATTACCAAAACTATTATGCAATCTACCTTTACACATATGGACTTAAGTGGCACAGTATTCTTACACAGTAAAATATTTGAACTGAAATTTTCCACTTTGAAAATACAATCATGTACCATTCTGAACACAGTTCTTTTATAGCTACTACATGACAGTACAATAATTATTCTTTGAAAACTAAACTAAAAAGGTATCACCATGAGAACCATCACAATCAGGGCTGATGATGCCTGTCTGCAGCTGCAGGATTGTTTTGGAAGAACAAACTGGGATATTTTTGAACATACAAACCTGGAGTTATTCACTGACAGTGTTCTGTGTTACATCAAGACATGCACTGACAATGTCACAGTGACCAGTATCACAGTACCCGGGTCCTCACAAACAAAAAGGCATGGATGACTCGTGTAGTCCAGTGGCTGCTTAGAGAAAGGAACACTGTTTTCAGTTGTGGGGACAAGGCCCTCTGCAGCTTGGCATGGAGCAACCATCAAATGGAGCATGGAGAACCAGGACAATAATGACAGCAAGCAGGTTTAGGTGGGAATCCGGTATGTCACCAACTACAGGACCAGCCACGGAGCAGCTGAAAGTGACATCTCAATAAACGGAGAAGTTGAACCACTTCTTCGCTCATTTTGAGTCAGAGATCCATTGGCAGCTGTTTCGAATGCAGGAGTGCAACTAAGCATCTCTAACCTCAAGGTTTAGGAATATGAAGTGAGACGCTCGTTAAAGTCTGATGACCCCAGAAATGCAGCAGAACCTGATGGTGTTCCTGGACGTCTGCTGAGGAACCGTGCAGAGCAGAAAGCTGGGGTCTTTATGAAGATTTCTTATTGTTACCTGTCGGAGGTCAGAGTCCCATCCTGCCTGAAATCCTCCACCATAGTTCCCATTACTAAAACGTCACTCATCACCTGCCTCAACGACTACTGACCAGTGGCTCTCACCACATTGGTGATGAAATGTTTTGAAAGACTGTTTCAGAGTTATATTCATTCATCCATTCCTCATGCAGTGGCCACCATGGGGCCTCCAAGAGCAATTTATATTTATTTTTTACCCGTTAAAGAATGATTTCTATATGATAAAAAAATATGTATTTATGTAAAAAAAAAGATCAGATTTTGGTTTAATAAAGGAAACACAAAAAACAAGTCTATTTTCATTTTTTTTGTTATTTTTATGCAAATACAAAGCCATTTACAAAGTCTTTTATAGCTCACATGTTACACTCATCAGGTGTGCTGAAGTTTGCTGGCTCTGACCAGAGAAACTAGCCCAGTCACAGTAACAAATTTTGCTGGGCGATTAAATGTCCCACAAATTATTGCGATAAACAATAATATTGTCATTTTAATAGCGTAACAATTGCATAAGAAGGCAAATACACCCTGCCAGTGGTCAGTAATTTCAAAAGAACATTTAACAAGGGCACCTTTCACATTCAGATCCTCTGGTTGAAGCTGGGGGAGGAGTCGTGCCCCATAAGATGCCGCCCTGGGCGGTGGACCATGTCAGAAAGGCCACTGCACTTCAGTGATTGTGGACTGTCAATACGACGGTCCCCAAGCAAAGAAACCTACATAGATACAGTTTAGCTACAAATATGCTGGTTGTATTGTTTATTAGCTACTGTTTCACAACATAGCACCTCCACAGGTTCAGTGGTTCACCTCAGTCAATCAGTGTGAATCCAAAGCGCTCCCAGACTGCAGCTGTCACAGTCGGCTTTTAAACCTGCGTTTCCCCAACTCACTCCTCTTCTCCGGGCTTTAAGCTGTAGTAGGAGACCAGGAGCCTGGCCCTTGTGGGACCCCCTGTGTTACTGACAACACTGCTTGGCCCACAAATTCAAATGTATTGAGTATGATTATAGATCTAAAAATTTTATTTATTTCACATTTCTCTTTGCAGGGTTTGCAAGGACCACAAGGACTGAAAGGAAATCGGGTAAGAAATTACAAATTTCTTATTGAGAATTACAGTTGAGACCATAAGTTTGCATCACCCACAGAGAGACACTTTTTTCTGTCTTACTGTCTGAAGTTAAATAAGTCCAAACTTCTCTTCTTTTTTGGTCAGTTAGTATTACATTTCTGTTTGCAAAATGTCACAATCATTTGCATATATCTCCATAGTATTTCTTAGCGTTGTTTTTGAGCTGTATGACTTTAAATGTTTTGGACGTCCTTCCATGTGTTTCTCACAGCTGCTTGCTGGGGTTCTGTCCCATTCATCCTGACAGAACTAGTGTACTATAGTAAAAGTGGCCTTTTAAGAACAAACAAGACATTTTTAAAAGTAATCCTGTATCACAGGTTTTTTATTTTGATTTCTTTTTCAACTTTACTTGACATTTTGATTTGAACTTTCCTTGATAGTGACTCAGCTTAGTTAATGGTTGCATTTTCCTTTTGAGGCCGTAATAGAGCAACTGTTCATATGACACTACTAAATAAATCTCTGATATATTCTGTCTCTCAATGTTGTGACATTTAGCAAAAATAATAATTTTGGTCATTCTAATTGACCAAAAAAAGAGAAAAGTTTCACCTATTTCTTTTTCTTTTTTTTCTCAACTTTGCTTGACATTTTGATTTGAACTTTGATTGACTTAGTGACTTAGCTTTAAAGTTGGTTGCATCCTCATTTTGAGGTTAAAATTGACCAGCTAAGCAGCAGCAATGTTGAATGTGATCTCAAACCCGTACTGTAGTGACGTGGCAGTGACATGCGGTCGGGGGAGGCGAGTGAGGCACCTGTAATCCCGATAAATAAAAAGAAGCACATGAGAAGCAAAATAGATGTTAACAATGTTGAGAGAAAATCAGTTTGACCACTTGAATTTTTCATGATTTTTTTTTTTTTTGCTTATTGGTAATTTCAACATTTTTATGGTCAAAATCACTGATTTTATACATTGCCTGTTGAAATACATGAAAGAAGCCTGGGGTGAGACAGTTCAGTGCTATGCCTCGCATCTGAATCACACAAGTGAATAAAGTTGCCAGTTGACGCATTCCCACTGTTGTCTCTCTTTATATTACATGTCAAAACCAAAGAGTGTTTGTATATCTGTGTTAATGGAATGAATTAAGTGATGAGTTTTTTAAAAATAACAAATATAAACCAGCTAATTTTTTTTAAATTATTGAGAAATATGTTGTATAGGATGGGTGTCTCAAAACCCAAAACTGCTATTGATATTAAAAAATGTATAAATAATTGTACATTTAAGGATGAGAATGAGAGATTTAAGTGTCACTTAAAGTGGGAACAATTTAAGAGCTTATCTGGTGGGGAGATTTAAATGTTTAGGAATATCAGAGGGGCAGGAAATCATAAGATCTTGTTTCGTTTACCTGCTCCTTTTCGAACAAATAACATCAAATTGCATGTCGATGGGCATGATAATTTGTTTTAATTTTTTTCTTGCTTTTACATTTTGTCTGTTTGAAATCAATAAATAGAAACAAGGATGTTTTCTTACAACAGAGTATTTGTGGAGAAGGATAGGTATATGGACGTCATATAGAATAAAGGAAAGATCATACATGATTCTCAGTTTTAATCAGAAAAGAGAGAGGTCAAATAATAAAATAAAGTGAACTTATTAAATCTTCTTTTATTTTTAGTTAGTAGCTTTAACTCAGTGTGGTTAAATTTTAAAATATTACGTTTGTATTTGATTTTGGATCTGTACATCTGACCCCCCAGGAGTCTGTGCCTCACCAGTCATGAACCTCACCACACGTCACTGTTATGTGGGTTTGCTTAGGACATGTCAGAATAGCCTAGAAAAAAATAAAATAAGTACAATATGTACACACGTATGTGTAATATAAACTATTTTCAGTTGTCATTTTATACAGAAAATCTTAGTGAAATATTGGCTGCTAAGAAACTGCTAGTCAATCTCATCTATTGTGTCCACCTCTTTGAATCAGTTTCTTTAATATATATATAAATATATATAATATACATTATATACTTATAATGTATATTTCCACTCCTATTCTTGTGGTTCATAAACTCTCCCAGCACATTCAACTGGCCTTGGTTTCTATTAGTATCCAAAATTACAATGGGACACATGAAATAAACCTACCAAATTTTAACTTGAAGATATATATATATAAAAAAATCAAGGCTGGGAGATAGTACTGGTGTTTTTACCATTTGTCCTGTCTTCCTTTGTTTCTGCAGGTCTCCCTATCCCCTTTTCCCTTCCTTCACCTTGTTCTTTGCCCTATGACTGCTTTTGCAGGGTTTGCCCTCCTTTCTCTTACAAACCCAGGCCTTCTTTTCCTCATCCTCTTTCCACATTCTAACATATTCCTGATTTAATCCTTTTCCTTTAAGACCTCCCTTTTCCCCACCTTTCTCAATATAACAGTAGCTATTTCCTTTAAACCCCCTCCTCCTAAATCCCAATCCTTACTATTTACCTGAAATTGGCAATAAATAAATAAATATTAACAACAATTCTGCATTTTAATTTTGCTTATGCGATATTCATCTTACATCTTGCCAACAACTGATGGTATTGGCCAGATGAAGGATTTATTCAGTCCTTCAGCCGTTCACTTGGTGAGTAGGGTACTCTGTTAATACAGTGTTCAACTAGTAGTTTATTTTTTCCTAGCAAACTGCACACAGCTGGGTTTCAACCAATGACCAATACTGAACACTGCTCTATTTAATTAAAACCAGCTTTAGTGTCCAGGTTTGTACACACAGACAAACCATTTGGCTTTGGTTCTGCTTTATTCTCAATCTACATACATTTTAAATACAAATTTATACAGTTTGGTGTGAGACATTTTTACAGCCTTGGGGAAAAAATCTGTCTCTGTGGTGACTTCATTTTTTTCAAGTAGCATTCTAAGTAGCTAAAAGTCTAAACAGTTTGTGCCCAGGATGTGTGGGGTCTGCAGTGATGTTAGCTACCCTGAATGGAGGGAAAGACGGTCCTGTTTATGTTTTTTGTGGACCCGATTGCTCGTTGCTCTCTGGCCTTGTCATCTTTTGTGGCTGAGTCTAACCAGGCAATTGTAGATGTTTACAAGGCAGACTGAGTAATGACAGTGTAGAAGAGGAGCTGGAGCTCATCTGGTAGGTTCTTGATTTGTCACAAGACATGGAGAAAGAACACACACATCAGGGGCATCGTTGCTGATTGTTCCTGTGCAAGACAAGATGCTCCTCTGCTTCATTTGCTGTTGCTGGTCAGTCAGGTCTGATGCTGTGAACTGGAGGATGGCTTGGATGATGGCATAGAAGGCTGAGCTGAAATCTACAAACGAGATTCTGTCACATGTCCCTGGACTGTGCCTGATGAATTGTGGTCCCAGGCTGAATGCTTTATCCACCGACCTGTTGGTCCAATAAGCAAATTGGAGGGGGTCCAGGATGGGGACTGTGATATCCTTCCTTTGTTCAACACCAGTCCATCAAAGGATTTCAAGACCACAAGCATGCGGTGAAATTCTATGAGATGAAGAAGCATTTGAAGCAGTTTAGAGTCTCACACAGCTCAGGGGAACTGTTGAAGATCTAAGTGGGGATGAGGGCCAGGTGGTCAGCGCAAGCACTTAAACAGAGGCGTAGAACATAATCAGGTCCTGGAGCGTAAAACCACTGAGGCAGATATTTTTTCTTTTACCTTATTAAATCTTGTTAAGTTCTCAGTTCCCTAAAATTCTTCTGCTGTTTAGTTATTATGGGTCACAGATAAGGAACCTACAGACTGTCTGTGACCTTGGTCTGCCCATTTTGATACAAGAAGATTAATTTGTCCACAAAATAGCCTAACTTTAGAGCTGAATTACTCTGTAATTAACCTCTTTCGTCAAACTGTTGGCATGTAATTTAACTACTAGTGAAAAATACAAAAAGGAATGTGTATATTGAATGATAAAATGAGAATCAAATCATATTTGATTATCACATTTCTAGAAGTTCTCCAGTTAACACTTCGAAGGTTTTAAAAGTCCTCTTTCCGTGCCAGCAGGTTAGAAGGAAACATGTACGTGGCATTTTGGCGGTGTCGTCTACAGCTAGCTGTTGATGGATGGCGTTTGATGCACATCTCACTACATCCCTCTGTATCCCTCTCTATATGGATGGTATTAAGCTGTGTGCTAAGAAGTGTTGTTGTAAGTGTTTAATCACTTACATGTCAGACACCATATAAGAACCCTGCTCACCAAATGAGTACCTTTGACCTCCCTTTTTAATTCCTTCTGCTTACTTTCCTTTCACACCAGAAATGCTTCACAAAATCAAGGTCTTTTAAATACCTCAAAAAATTCACATCAAAGTAGCATTTTGAAATAACTTATTTTCCATGTATGTCAAGTTAAAGTGTCAGAATGTAACTTTTACAAAAAGGTGTTACATATTTTTTTAGAACTGTCACTACGTTGAGACAGATAATCTGTGTAAAAAATTGAGCTTCTCCACCTCTTACCAATGATACAGTTGCCATGTGAAGAAATGCATCGCTCTCTGTCAAAACAACCAATTAGAGGCAGAAATGTCTTAGTGCTGTCAATCTTCTTGTGTATGTGCTGCTCAATGTGTTAATGGCAGAGAAACAACTTACTGTTCAGAATGAATGTTTATCCGCAGTCTGGAAGAACAGTAGCAAAGAGCAAGGGGTGAGCAGTGCATACAAGAGCATGACTGACAGCACTAAGACACGCTTCCTGGTTCCGGTTTGTTGTTTCTTGTTAGCACTGGAAGAAGGCAGACGAGCTTGATTTTTTTTTCATAGATTGTCTCATAATTATTTTGTCATGACATGGTGACAGCTTCAACAAATATGTAAAAAGAAATGATAATTAAGGAAAAAAATTAAAGATATTTTTAAAATAAAAGTTACATACTGCAGCTTTAAAAGTACTTCAGAGACATAAAAGTGTGTCTTTTTTTAAATACACTGTTGTTTGCAGGGAGAAAGGGGCAAGAAAGGCAACAGGGGGGCCAAAGGGGATAAGGGAGACCAAGGAGCACCTGGATTAGATGCCCCATGTCCTTTGGTATGTCAGCGAATCAATATGGAAAGTAAAGAGGCAAAGGGAAGGACTACCACTCTGGAAAATCCCACAATGCTTTGGTTACCCTGAACATTGTACTTAGAAATCATCTTCCTTTTGGCTCTTTTATTGACTATAGAAAACAAGAAGAGTTTTGGTCAGGTTTTCATACCTACCAGAAGGCAGCAACTGATTTCATAGTTAATGTCAATAAACCTTAATTAAAATAAACCTACGACATACATTTGAAGCAAATCATTTTTTGCCTAGACATAAGACCAAAACTCTTTTTGAGGACCTCTTTATTCAGAAAAGAGGCGGTCAGGAGCCCGTAACTCCTGGTGAGTGTTCACAAACCCCAAAGTATGTTAGACTTCTTTAGCATTTATTTTACTTTGCCACATTCTCTGGAGTTGAGATACCAGTTTGGGAAGCAGAGGGGGTCAACGCAGAAAAATATAATCCAAGTCAAATATTAAAACACTTCCAAAAAGGCAGCAAAAACGGTCTTCATTAGCAAAAGTGTTGTCATCAGTTGGAGCCCATTTTTAAAGTGACTCTGGAGCACTTCTTTTCATTACTCAGTGAGGGAAGATCTGCAACACCTTAGCTATAGAAATGGATCTTAAATGGCTGATTTCATAAACAGGGCTTCCGAGGCTTTAAAGGGGACAAAGGTGAACCAGGCTCGCCAGGCCTGGATGGGCTGGATGCCCCTTGTCCTGTGGTATGGTCCTCTTCCTTTCCTGTTACATCTTCAGCATGTCTGCACTGTGTATAATTCTTACTGCCGAAGGAAAAAAAGAAGATTAACAAAGATATTACTTCTTCCTCTAACAAGAACAAACATTTACATGATTGCTTTTTATAATTATGGCATATCTATTCTGATATCTCACTTAAACTAACAAGCATTTCTTTAATCACTAAGGATTTCTTGTACATACTCAAAAACGTATTAATGACACTAACAATATCATTAACAATACATTTAAATTCTGACGTAAAACAGATCTCAAAATGTAAACACGTCTGTTAGAATTGCAGGTCTTTGTGACATGAAACCACTTTAAATAACTTCTAACTTTTGATATGCGTTTAACATGCACTTCAACTGAAAAAAGAAACTTGTTAGTAAAATTTTCAGAAGACCTGCAGTAAGAGTTTTGCAAAAGTATGCATCTTCCAGGTTAACTGCATATTGTCCCTATAATATTGCTTGCATGGGGCATCACATTTTTTCTCATAACTTACCACAGAGAATCAGCCAAAACAAATCTATAGTCTGTCCAAATTTGTCAAAGGCCTGGTGTTTTTGTGTCAGACATTTCTGATGTTCGGGGCGGGTTTTCTTGAAGGTTTAAAACTCAGATAGAGGATGTTAAAGTTGCAATGAGTGAAAGAAACCAGCAGCGCCACTTGGAATAATACTCCAGGAAAATTGGGTTGTAATAAGGACACAGGTAAGTTCTACTGGAAGAAAAGGAGACGAGATTCAAAAGTTCTACAAAATTGATTGGAGTTCAATATTTAACTTTATTATACTTAGCAAGTTTTCTAGGGGAAACCTTGAAAGAAGGTTTGAAAGAAGGTGCTGAACACAACAACAAATAAAATATTGCAGTAGTTCCAGTTGAGCAGTGCAGTTGACGCCCCAGCCAGCAGGGGAAGGTCTGAGTTGATCTTTTAAAAGATTTTCAGAAGGCAAAACACCAGCAAACATCCCTGATTGAAAGCTGGTAGAGAGGCTCATCGGGAAACTGTGAACTGGTAGGTTAAGGCAACTGCTATGTGAACAGATCAATAAATTAAAACTTGCGAAGCAAGGAAGAATATATTTGCATATTTCTGTATTAAGGAGGGCACCATCTTTCTTTTTCTTCACCTTCTTATTCCTCTCCATCTTTCTCCGCTTCCTTTTACTCTTTGCGTCCATGTCACATCCCCCGCTCCTCCTATTAGACCTGATCCCCTGTTTGCTGTCATCGGATTTGAAAAATCTGGCCAATCAGATCAATCAGAAAAGTTACCACCCCAAATAACTAATATGCCCTCTGAACACAGAGTCAACACAATTTTTCTGGTGAGAGCATACAGACGAGTTGATGGGGCATCATGCTGCGTTTACGGGCTTGTAGAGAAATGGAAATGCGAATGGTCAGAGCTGTGCTGATCGTGTGCACAGTTACTAACGCTCCCTGTTAGTAACTGCAGAAATAAAATGCATTAAATGAAAATTCTGCTTAACATCCAACAATGTCTTGCTTAGATAACAAAAGTATTTTTGAATGTTTTTCATGAAATGCATCAACATTTGTGATAGATGTTAATTACACTGAAGTTTTATCCATAGCATGCATATGGAAAACTCAAACAAGTCAGTAAAGGTAGAACCACATCTCCAATATGTTGGTACTTTTACATTTGACTCTCCATGGATGTTAATGTTTCAAATATACTTTTGAAAGTAGCTTTAGAATATTAGTTTCTTTTCCTGTCATTTAGCCAAACAAACATAATTCTTACATTCATTGTTGCAAGATTTTACATAACTCATCATGGAACGTTACCTTTGATTTTCTTCCCTTATCTTCTGTCTCCAGGGGGATGATGGCTTACCAGTCATAGGCTGCTGGAATAAAGTAAGTGTGATTCTGTTTTAGTGCTTGTCTCAAGTTTATGTAGATTGCAGTGTCACCACTAACATATCTTGCAATTTGTTCTCTTTTGCAGTGATCATAACCTTGGAATGGCTTTTGTGTCTGTTAAGAATATATATATGTATTTATTACTTATATGTGTATGCATGTGCCTGTGTGCATAGGTAGGCAGGTGGACAGATAGATAGAAAAAATTAAGAGCCCACTTCACTGAACCCCATTGAAAATCTCGTAGTTATTCCACCAAATATTGATTTCTGAACTCTTCCTGAGTTCAAACATCAGTATTGTTGTTTTCTTTGCATTATTTGAGCTCTGAAATGACTGTGTCTTTTTTATTATTCTGACCATTTCTCATTTTCTCCAAATAAATACTAAATTTTTGCTTGGAATTTCAGAGACATGCTGTCAGTGATTCATAAATTAAAAGAACAATGTCCATTTTACTCAAACATATATCTATAAAAAGTAAAATCAGACAAACTGATCATTTTAAGTGGCCTCTTAATTTTTCCAGAGCTGTAGATAGATAGACAAGATAGATAGACAGAGACACTCACACACACACACACACACACACACACACGCACACACACACAGTCCGGTCAACAACAAAAAGTCCATCCATCCATTCTCTACCCCTTCAGAAAAGAACATCATAAATTAAGCTTATTATGAACAGATTTTCTGCCTCAATGCGCAGCAGGAGCTCCAGTGACTCCCAGCAGTGGCTCTCTGACTTTGTGGGATGAACCGACATGGATAGACTCTCATCATCTGAATGCAACCTGAACTAGATGTTTCCAGATGTTGTCAAACTGTATGTTTATAAGAGCATAAAGCTGCCAGGTTAGAAACTTCAACACCCAGGGTGAGAGGCCCGACGTCATGCCGCACTATACAGGTGTTGTATTGTTTTTAAGAATCTTGTTAGCACTACTTTTCCCCTATTGAGAAAATAGTGTATTTAAGTATATTTTAAATATGCTGCATTTTTCCAAAAATACATTTCTAGTATGTTACTAAATATACTTAAGATTATATTAAAAATGTAAAATAAATGTAAAAAAAACTGATGGCTATCAGTTTGGTTGAACTGACCTTCACACCTGCATTTGATGCCTAAAGTAGCTTCACAGGTTTTAAAATAAAACTTAATCCCAGCAGCTACACAGTGATGCACCACTATAGCAACCAATCCAAAAAAGAAAATGGGCAGACAAAAAAAAAAAAAATCGGCATTTGTTTCATGTTGTTTCCATCTTATGTTTTCTACTTTGTAACTTGTACATCTGTTATCTCATAGAAAAAATCACTTACAGTCATGGCCAAAAGTTTTGAGAATGATTCAAATGTTAATTTTTTACAAAGTCTACTGCATCAGTTTTTATAATGGCAATTGGCATATACTCCAGAATGTTATAAAGAGTAATCTGCTTAACAGCAATTAATTGCAAAGTCAATATTTGCCTAGAAAATGACCTTTATGCCCCAAAACACATTTCAACTTCATTGCAGCCCTGCCTTAAAAGGACCAGCTAACATCGTTTCAGTGATTGCTCTATTAACACAGGTGTGGGTGTTGATGAGGACAGAGCTGGAGATCAATCTGTCATGATTAAGTAAGAATGACACCACTGGACACTTTAAAAAGAGGCTGGTGCTTGGCATCATTGTTTCTCTTCTGTGGACCATGCTTATCTCTAAAGAAACACGTGCAGTTATCATTGCACTGCACAAAAATGGCATAACAGGGAAGAGTATCGTAGCTAGAAAGATTGCACCTCGGTCAACAATCTATCGCATCGTCAAGAACTTCAAGGAGAGAGGTTCCATTGTTCCCAAAAAGGCTCCAGGGCGCCCAAGAAAGACCAGCAAGAGCCAGGACCGTCTCTTAAAAGTGTTTCAGCTGCGGGATCGGGCTACCAGCAGAGCAGAGCTTGCTCAGGAATGGCAGCAGGCAGGTGTGAGTGCATCTGCACGCACTGTGAGGCGGAGACTCTTGGAGCAAGGCCTGGTCTCAAGGAGGGACAGACTGATATTCTGCAAAAGGTACAGGGAGTGGACTGCTGAGGACTGGGGTAAAGTCATTTTCTCTGATTAATCCCCTTTCCAATTGTTTGGGACATCTGGAAAACAGCTTGTTTGGAGAAGACGAGGTGAGGCTACCACCAGTCTTGTCTCATGCCAACTGTAAAGCATCCTGAAACAATTCATGTGTGAAGTTGCTTCTCAGCCAAGGGAGTCGGCTCTCTAACAGTCAGCCATTTAAGAATGGTACTAGAATGTCCTCAACTTCTCCCAACCGTCCAAGAGCAGTTTGGTCATGAACAATGCCTTTTCCAGCATGATGGAGCACCTTGCCATAAAGCAAAGGTCGTAACTAACTGGCTCAGGGAACAAAACATAGAGATTTTGGGTCCATGGCCTGGAAACTCCCCCGATCTTAATCCCATTGAAAAATTGTGGTCAATCACCAAGAGACAGGTGGACAAACAAAACCTAGGAATTCTGACAAAATGCAAGCATTGATTGTGCAAGAATGGACTGCTATCAGTCAGGATTTGGTCCAGAAGTTGATTGAGAGCATGACAGGGAGAATTGCAGAGGTCCTGAAAAAGAGGGGTCAACATTGCAAATATTGACTTACTGCATTAACACATTTTAACTGTCAATAAAAGCTTTTGTTACTCATAATATGATTGTATTTGTATTTATGTATGTGATGAAAACATCTGACATACACACATGGAAACCAGAGGGCAGGAGATCATGTGAAAATATAATATTTGTGTCATTCTCAAAACTCTTGGCCATGACTGTATAAAAGCAGAGGGCACAGTAACACCTAATAATGTTTAACTTGAGGACAATGAGCATTTGCAAAAACAGCTGTTGTGTTTTTGAGAGAAAGTTCTAACCACCTAAAGAAAACTTCACATTAAATATTTCCTTTTAACTAAGTGTTTAATGATTAATCTGTTTTGACCTGTTTGTCTGAAGGGTCAACATCCTTTCCAACTGGCTAGAAAGTAGCGCTGCCTGCCAACGACAACTTAGTGAAGCCACAGGAGAAGAAACTTGAAGAGATATTGAAACGTCTTGGGAGTTTTTTTTTCTTATTTTCGTCAAACCTGTTGACGAACACAAAGCCTGCTTTTTGAGTCCTGGAATGCAGAAAAGCAGAGGAATGCCAACATCCTGCACCAGGTTACTGAGGATCCATCTGAGAAGCACACAGTTAGACGATGTCTGAGGATTTCTCTCCGTTCTTCTATTATCGTTTTCTATTTTCTGATTAAATAATCTTTGACCTACGGCGCTGAAGTTGGAGCGAAATCGAGGAATGGAATTTATTTATTATAAAGACTTCTTACGAGCAGCACGCCACACAAATTAACATTTTGTGTTTCCTAAAAAATTTTTTTAAAAAAGCGATCATGATTCCTATTAATATAGTCTGATTAAGATTATTTTTGTGCAGCTATTGCACATTAACTTGTGTTAACATTTGTGCTATTTCCATAAAGAACATAATGTCATGACTGGTGACATTTTTAACATTCTTTTTTTTTTTTGTACTGATGTGTTTTACATTTTATGTCTATACTTGTAAATATTTTACAATTTCATTGCTATGTATTTAAAGGTATTTAAAAAGTGTTGATCTTTAGGTATACTTTAGGTATTGTTATTTTAATTTCAGGCTCGTTCAGAGCTGAATGACAGCTGGTGTGGAAATTTGGGCATTTGATTCCGGTCTGGGCTTGAGCCCCCCTGCGGTGTGGAAAGTACTGTTGAGAACTAGAATGAGAAACCGCTGACTGCATTCTGTACAAGTGAAACGTGGTTCACGTTCATATGTTTTGTGCATATAGAATATGACTCCTGTCATTGTTTTTTTGAATTCAGAATGCAAAGCTGTAGCAAATATCAGAAAAAGTAGGCCTTGTTTCATTAAAAGGAAAAAGACACAGACATATTCCTAATGTCATATTTTTCCCTTTTTTTAAGCGTACATTTTTGCATGTTTTTATTGAGAGCAAAGTATCAAATACAGTCAGATTTCTTGTTTGTGACCACAAACTGGCCAATGGGGTGATTTTGATTCTGACAGGCGGAGCAAGGGATGCATACTGGGTACTGATACTTTATAGGCCACAGGCGCTTGACCTTCTGGCAGATTTTTCTCTTCTTTTCGTTTTGCTTTTTACCAGACCTTATAATGGATTCAGTTTTGAGTGTTATTTTCAAGGTTCACTAATAGCACTACCTACTGCCTGTTCTCACTCTTGAAGCATAATGGCAGCTGGTTTGTTAAAGGCCCGTGCGATACAAGCTGAAATGCTTTTCAAAGTAGCAAATACATCTGGGCCTTTTGGATCTTTGCACATTTTTAGAGTTGCCAAGTTTCGTATAAAGTTGGTTTTTTTCCACAAAATATTTTTTCACAAAATATGTACAAATTATGTTTGATTATTAGGGAATAAAGTTGGCAACATCTGCAGCAAAGTTTTTATTTTCTTTTTGTAATTTTCTATATTTTACAATGTTAATGAATTTGTCTATCGAGGTTTTTAAATGCAATCCACAATTTAAAAAAAGAAATGTGTTTATTGTATTTTAAATTAATGTGATTTGCAAGACTTCATTGTTGTTCTCATTTTAATTTTTCTGCTTTTTTCCGAACCCCAAAATGTCCTCAATTTGACATGTACATAAGGATTCCCAATAAATACTAAATTGAAATAGTAAAGAGCTTCATGAAGATTTTTTTTTTCATCTTTATGATAAAAAACAACTTGTTTTTAACCTGCACAGGAAACCTGCACAACTGAGCGTGATCTGTTGAAAACACCACCAGATGCTTATGGTGACAATGGTGGCAGCAGGCGGACGGAGTTCATCCCTCAATATTTGTCTATAAATTTTATATTGCTTATAGTTATATTTGTATTTAACACTATGGTAAATGACTGACAAATACAGTGTCCTGATGTTTGTCCTCTTTGATTTTAAGCATTATTCACTAAAAAGAACATCCAGAGCTTTGACATGGTAGACATCTGAAAAACAGTTGTATTGAACTCTGACATTATTTACAGGGTTGTAGAGTAAGGTCAGGGATTATTATGTCCATCAATAATCTGTGACCATTTTGAACCTGGCTGTTTTAGGGTTCAGTGATATTCAGAATGCATCCAGAGTGAAGAGAACTCTGAAGAACAGTTTCCACCAGGGAATAAATCTCATCCACTCAGTAACACTTTATTTGAAGGGGCGTTATTTCACATGACACTGTTATAAACATGACATAACTTCATAAAGGTCTTCATGAAGTGTCATTTTGTAAATAGTTCCACCTTTAATACAAATCTGCATTAAAAGTTGCATTAAAACTCCACAAAATGTGTCAATTTTGCATCATTCAGTAAATAAATACACCTTTAATGCAAAATTATATTAAAACTCACATTAGACGTCCATTAAAAGTGTCAACTTTGCATTAAAATCTCATTATTTACCAAATGACACTTCATGACAACACTCAAACATTCATAAAGACTCCTTCATGTTTAAGACAGATATTATGTCATGTTTATGACAGTGTTATGTCAGTATTATTCACACCCTGTAAAATAAATAGTTACCTTCTGTTTTATTCTACTTTATTCAACCCGAAGTGCAGAGTCAGCAGAGCCTCTCCTCTTCGCTCCGTATCAGAGCGGTTCAGATCAATATGAACAAACTTTATAATCAAAACAGATTTTTATCGATAATTTGACTTTAATGTTTCCATTAAATGTTCGAGGCATAAAAAAGTGAAGTACAGCAACAAGTCTACTGCAGTAACACAAAAAGTTTCTTTGGTACATTATCTCAGATTAAGGTAACAATTATACTTTAAAGTAGCGTAACGACAGTCTGTGTTAGTGTTTTGGAGTGAAAAGACATCTCTCCTCTGGTTTGCTTGGTGAAATACCTCAGAAGAGCAAATGTGTTCAGTTCCTCTGTGTCAGATTGCAGGCACAATTTTTATGTGGTTAATTCTGCAAAGATATATTCATGGATTTTATATATTGGAAAAAGTTATCTGTGCAAAGCACGGCTGCCTGTTCTGTTTGCTGGCTCGTTCTTAACTCTGTTCTCTGAGCTTGAAGCAGAAAGCGGAGCATGGCTCGGCTCTCAGCACATCTGGCTCTTTGCTCTCTCCCAGCCTGGTCTGGGTGTAGCTTTCACTTTGTATTTGGCTGGCTGGAGGACCACGCCGAACTTGCCCTCCAGGCTAGGCAGGGAGTGGTCTGGTGGGACAGAAAGGGTGAAGCGCTGTAGGATCCAGGACAGGAAGAGGAAGAGCTCCATCTTGGCCAGGGCCTCGCCCAAGCACACCCTGATCCCGGTGCCGAAAGGCAGGTAGCTAGACGAGGGGATGGTCAGCCCCGTTCCTTCACTGTCCAGAAAGCGACCTGCAAGAGGAAGACAGCAGGATTGGACTGATGGTCATCAGAACTGTTCATGGGAGAAGTAAGCTACTCACTGAGATGAAAAGAAAAATGGTTCAGTCAAACTACCAGGACTCTCAAGTTAGACTACAGAGAGTGAGTGAGGCGTCTCATTAGTACTGGTGTCTTTATTCATGCTTGAATGATAAACAAGTCACTAGGTGGCCTCAGTGCTCAAACTAATCAACAGACTGGCTGTTCAGCCCAGAATCAGTTAATCAAGTTTATTTGTACATTTCAGCAACAAGGCAGTTCAAGGTTTAAAGAAACTCAGTCTTTTGGCTGTTTTGCAGTTTTCTGGAAGATTGTTCCGGATTTGAGGTGCATAGAAGCTGAATGCTGCGTCTCCATGCTTGGTTCTGGTTCTGGGGACACAGAGCAGAACCAGAACCAGAACCAGAACCAGAAGACCTGAGAAGGTCTGAAAGGTTGACAAGACAACAGCAGATCTTTAATGTGTTGTAGTGCTAAAACATTCAGTGACTTCTAAACTGGTGTCTGAGCTACAGAGTATTTGGATGTGTGGAGGTCAGATGTCTCACCGGGGTCAAAGCGCTCAGGATTGCTCCACTCCTTCTCATCATGATGGAGAGACCACAGGTTGATGATGACTCGAGTTCCTTTCTTAACTTTGAAATCTCCAATACTGATGAGAGGAAACAGTTCAAATCTCTCTGTCAATGTGCTTGAAAGGATTATTAGTATGGAAGGTAAATATTGCTTGAAATTATGACGATATCGACTGTACCTGGCGTCACTTAGCGCCACATGAGGGATGAATAACGGAGAGAGACTGGGCGAATCCGTAGCACCTCTCTAATGGTGGCCTCCAGGTAGGGCAGACTGCCTCTGTCTCTGAGGCGGGGGAGAGCGATCGGCTCCTATCTTAGTGTCCAGCTCATCCTGGATTCGCCTCTGTACCTGGAAAAACAACAACAAAAAAAACTGAATCGTAAAACCATTCCAACCAATAGCACCCATTGGAAAATTAAATCATTTCAGTTCGAAATTCACAAGGTTTTGTCTCAGTTCTACGGTGTTAGATCAAGCTTGATGTTCACAGAATTAAAGAAAAAGATGATGTGATCAAGTCTGGTTTCAAGCAGTAAAAATTAGAAGCTTTTTTTTTTTTTACTGGAGTAGCTTAATAATAATAATAATAATAATAATAATAATAATAATAATAATAATAATAATAATAATACATTTTATTTGTAGGCGCCTTTCTGGACACCCAAGGTCATCTTGACATGAAAGCAAGCAGATTATAAAATAAATACAGGTAATAAAAAAACAAAAACAAAAAACACAAACAAGATTTATAAGACGGTACAAAGATAATTAAAAGTTGTACGCTAGTTCAAACAAATGGGTTTTGAGTTTGGACTTAAAATATTGCAAAAAAATATAACACTGAGACGTTTAGAGCTCCAGCCCCATTAGTAATTTAAATTCCTAAAAACGTATAATTACTAATACCTCATTTAACAAGTGAGGCATCAGTAATTAACTTTAAACTTAATGTATTTTGAAGGGATTATTATATGCGCCAATAATAGTGAGCTGTGACTGATAAAAATACAATAATGTGTTTCATGCTGCACTGCAACAATGAAAGCTTGAATATATTCTCAATATGGTCTTCATTTGTAAAATTTAAGAAAGAGTAACATCTGCACATATCAGAAAAACATTGTCCTATTTTCATCTATCATAGTAGTACTGCCATCTAGAGGACTAAATAAGAGTAACAGCTTGAACAGCATTAAATGTACTGAAGGTTTGATAGACTTCAGACTAAACAGAGCAGGGATTCGTGTCTCACGTCTGGATGATGGATGAGGTATGTCACTGCCCACTTGAGCACAGTGGTGGTGGTTTCAACACCGGCTCCAAAGATGTCCCCCACAGTCATGAGGAGGTGGTCATCACTGAGGCCTGCAGTCGCCGTGTCAACGTCTGCCGTGTTGTTGTTCTCAGCGCTGCGTTTGGCTCTCAGCAGGGCGTCCAGCAGGTCCCTCTGGACGTTGTCGCTGTAGTCGGCCTGGGAGACGGGAAAGAGCCGGTGTACAACACACACACAGTCAAAACAAACAGGAGACAAGAGGTCGTATCGCTCAGGGGAAAAATGAAGAGGAAAAAGTTTTTTGTTTTTTTAAAGATCTGATAATGTACATTGAGCTGTGTAGCTGCTGCTCTAGTGGACATCTGAGGCGTTATGACTTGTGACAAAATTTGACATTTTGGGGTGGCCTTTTACTGTCCGCAGTCTGATCGCCCACTGGACATGCCCCACCCATGCACTGAGTAAAACAAAAATAATTCACTGAGTTACTCTCACTGAGAAGCAAGTTGGATTAAAAATGATACAGAAATCAAGACAATTATTACTTTTGCACAATAAAATGTCAGCAAATGCTCGTTTACAGTAGTTACCCCCACATGGCAACAATATTAACATGGGGCGTTTATATTTTTCTTCAGTATAGTTTGCATTTCTGGTCATTAAATCACACATTTAATCCTTACTTATTATTCTTACTTGAATATTAAAAGCCAATAACAGGCAGTGCAGTAGCAGTAAATAAGACACATGTGGTTAGATCAGGACTGACCAAACTTTAGTCTTGAGGGCTGATATGTCAAGTGCAACATAATAGGCTACAAAGTGGACCTAGTGGCCCATTCATGTAACAGTCAGCTGGGTTTTGGATAGAGTGAGAGTTTAATTGGAACAGTGCATTTTGTTACAGTTGAAACCAGGACTTTGTGTGCAGTTTGGGTTCTAACCAACATGTTGGGTTAATAGTGACAACACAGAGCCTACCTTATGCTCGTCATACTTCTTCTGCAGAAGTTTGTCTCTGACTGAAACACAGTGCTTCAGAAGACGCAGGTCTGCATTGGGGAAAATCTGAGGCACAGAGACAGACGTTAATCAATTTTGATCATACTCAATGTTTCAAATTATCTTAACTACATGATTCAATATTCACTGAAGACTTTTTTTTACATGTTTTTATTGAGGTGTTAAGGTGAAACAAACTGCCCTTTAAAAGCAACACAGCATGTTGCCTCCTAAACCCAATAATGTAAAGAACTGGAGAACTTGAGTTTGTATGATTTGTTACCTAAACATTTACCATGGCTATTGATTAGACCCTCAAACCAGTTTCGTAACTTGATTATTAAACATATTGGTCTCATTTAATGGAAGCTGGAGAGATTTGAGGCTCATGTTTCTATGAGAGAAAATTTACCTCAATGTATTCTTGTTCAAACTGGATGAATCATTTGCTTTTGGCTAATTTAGTTTGTTGCTATTTTTGTACTATTCTTGTTGTTTATGTAGCAACTATCGAAGCTGTAACTTCACGTGTCTTTCTGATTACAACCTCATTTTGCACATTTGAAGCTGTCTGTCTCTGTGTGGGGCGTTGACATCGACTGACCTGTAGCCAGGGGAAGATGTCAACTAAGCTGTCCTTGGCCACCGTGTCCACGATGCCCTGGCTGTAGCGCAGCATGCCTTCGAACTCTGGGTCTCCGCGGCCGTAGGATGAGTTGAAGCAGAGGGAACAGACCACGTTTGTGACGGCCCGAGTCAGTTCAGGGGCCAGATCCAGAGCCAGGCCCAAAGCCGCTGCCTCGGACACAGTGGAACACAGAGACTGGGCCTCTGCACAGACTGAGCACACCAACGGTCCAGCATGTCCGGTTACTGTCCATTTCTGCCCAGTGGATAAACTTAATAGGTTTCAGTCATTTTAACACTACAGGACCAAAACGTTTGGAGGAAAGTGATTTGTGTTCACTCCAAAAAACTGATATGCCAAAAAAAAATAAAAATACTGAGTGCAAAGCATTTCTCCCACCCCTTTATGCACGCACACACACACACACACACACACACACACACACACACGTGCAACCACACACCCATGTTTGGGTGGCTATCTCTGTGGGGATTTTCCATTGACTTCCATTCATGCCTACAACATAAACCTTACCCTTATCCTAACCCTATCCGTTACTTACCTCACCCTATGCATAACCCTAACCAAAACTCAATTCACACCTTAGTACTAAATCTGACCCCTGACCCCAATCCAGCGCTTCCCCTTGTGGGGACCAGACTTTGGTACCCACAATGTAATATGTTTAAGGAAAATGGTCCCCACAAGGTATTACAAACAAACACACATAAAGGCACTCTGTATGGATAAGAGCCAGAGAGAATTTCTAGATGCGTAAATATATATTTTTAATCAGTGTTGCTATATTTCAACATTTTGTTACATTAAAAGAAGTTTAGTGATCTGTACTCACTCATCCTCTCAATGGTGGCAGATCCTTCTCCAAACATGCAAAGAGCTCCATGCACTATTTTTCTGTGGAACCTCCAGGCAGGACTGTAATCTCCAAAAGCAATGTCTTTTCCATCTCTGGTCAGAATGTCTGTAGTTACCTTTGAAATACACATGGCACGCAGAACAAAAGCACAAAAGGACAGTGTCAGCACGAGAGACAAAGTCGAGGACACAAAAAGAGAAACGGTACCCACAGTTCTTGGCCTCCCTGCAAATATCTTTCCCTTCTTCAGCAGGACCTCTTTGGCGTGCACATGCTGGTTGACGATGACTACCCTGTGAGAGCCCATCATCAGAGAGTACGTCTGCCCGTACTTTTTCTGCAGCTCTTTAAAAAGCACATGAGGGGGATGCTGGCTTCGCAAACTCAGCAGACTGCCGATTAAAGGCAGCGCGGGGAGGTGAGGGGGCTCCTGGGAGCCAAACGAGGACTTGACTTTCAGCTGCCACGTCAGCACAGCCAGGACGAGGATAGCAAAGACAATCAGAAAAAAGCAAGCCATATCTGTGAGTGGAGGGTCCTGACGGAGTGATCTGATTCACCTGTGGCCATGCATCGCAGGGAGAGGCTGTGGAGGAAGGCTTCGAGTTCATGCAGCACCGCACTTATATGCAACCACATCAAGGCCAAAGCCTTGACTCTGACAGACCAAAGATAAGAGACACTTGTCTGATGAAATCCTTGAAGAAAGCCACTTCTAACCATTGTTATGCCCTTCATAAAACCGATGCTCTATTCCAAGCAATGAAATGTCTTCCCAAAAGTATTCACACCCCCTGAACGTTTTCTCCTTTTTGTCATGTTTCAACCACAAAGCCCATGTATATTTGGGTTTGTCACTTTGAAAGTGACAGACCACTACAAAGTAGCACACAATTGTGAAGTGAAAGAAAATAACACATGGTTGCGGAGGCATTGTAATGCTGAAATGCATGGTGTTGGAGTTCATTCATTTTTGTCTCTGTGCACCTCCGTGGTTCATTTACCAGTTTCAGGACCCGACCAGAACCCCTCAGTGTAAATTACCTTGAGAAATAATGAGATTTGGTTATATATAAAAACAGGCTTTAATGAAGAAAAATGATCAAATATTACAAGCCATACATGTCATACAAATGGAACAGATAGAGTTACATTCACTGACCAGCGCTGGGGCCACACTTAGCTCATCTTATGGGTGAAACCAAGTGAGGCAAAGATTGTAGCGCGAGTTTAGCTTTTTATTCTTCTCTACAATCTCCACCCTCCCTAAAGGATAGTCTAATCAGTTTCAGTCTGTTTACGTATGACTGGCGGCAGTCACATGTAGACATGGTGATGTAAGCTGCAGCGTGTGAGTGTAAGCAGATGAAAGAGGCTAAAAGAGATGGAGGAAACAATAGAATTCATAACAATGGTTTCAAATGTTTATTTTACCAGTAAAAATCGGTGGGGCGCATTGTGCATTCAATATTTCTTGGTCAAAATGTTTTTTTTAGGACCAACTGTCACTGCAAGAGCTGCAAGCATTTTGAGGTAATGTCTATTGGTCTATCTCAGCTTAGGTTTTGACATTGTAACATATTAATATTTTGATCAGAACCATTCTGTTGTACTTCAAGCTGTATGTTCAGGGTGGTAGACCTGCTGGAAGGTGAAACTCCACTCAAGTCTCAGGTTTTTATCCAAATTTATCCAGTCACCTTCATGTCCACTTGTCTAGAAAATTCAGCACCTAGTCATGGAGACTGCTGCTACTAACATCAGGAAAAGAAAAGATCGCTCTGGAGTCAATTCTAACATGAATTACCTGTGCAAGAAGCTCAATCATGAAATGTCTTCATTTCTAAATATTCTTCAGTCAGAGGTAGTTTGGTGTGGAAGAGCTTGACCTGCCTGGATCGAATAATGAACTGAACTGAGAGTCAGACTATTTTGTCCAACATCGGTGTCTGACCTCACAAATACAATTTTGGAAGAGTGGTCTAAATTCCCATCAAAACTCCTAAACTTTGCTGAAAGCCTTCCTGCGAGTTCCAATTGGTTTAGCCACAAAGAATGGCTCAAATAAAACTCGTTAATTAACAATCAGCTGTGGATTTACACACACATGCTCATGTGTGTATAAATACTTCTAGAAATCCTTAGGAAACTTTAAGGTTAAATCCAATTCTGTTTTAATATTGCATAATAACCCAGATTATTTAGATATTTTTCAAATAGAATATATTTTTAAAGTCATTTTTTTAATAATTAAGGCTTCATTATGTAGTTATTTCCAAATATTTTAATGTATGAGCAGAGGACACCGGTAAACTACCGAATGGACGACAGACTCGAAATGTGAACCGAACAGGCGCCTCATGAACGCGTTGCTACTCAATTAAGGACCTTCCCGGTTGCCGTTGTTTTTTTTTTTTGTAACAAGGAAAATGGCGTCAGCTGATTCTCAGCCGCGATTCGGTCAGTCTGTTAAAGGATTATTATCCGACAAGGTGGGCTCCTGTAGCGGGGACGTGATTGCGTTGACCCGCCAGGTGTTGAAAGGATCCCGCAGCCAAGAGGTATCGCGATACTCACTTTGATGATTGTCTTCGTTTTATTATTGAACATTACAGGACAACCACCGGAAACAACGTTACAAAATAAAAGGATAGCTACGTTACTCTTAACATATGGACTTTAATAAAAACTAATATTGTAGCAGTTCTTCATCAGTATCACCCGAATCGTGTTTTTATGTTTACTTGCTAAGCAACACATTTCCCATACATATGGACAGGGCAGTCCGCCAGCGGCACATCGTGTTTTGTATTAAAAATGTCAACAGGAAGTTGTGAAATATGCTATCTATATAGTCAAAAGACATTATTGACAATGTCTTCCGATAACCTCCAACTATAGTTTTAAAAAGGCAAACACGAAACACAGTGAAATACATTTAAATTCTATGTTTTGCACTTCAGTTAAACCCTTAAGAAGTCATCGGTCAGACAAGCTACGTAAAACTGTTCACATTTAAAACTAAGATAAATAAAAAGAAACGTTAACTGATTCATTAGATGGCAGTCATAAAAATATGATGTTTTTTACTGGTTTCTCAATTGTTGACTGGTGTTTTTTTATTTTTATTTTTGTGTTTAAAATGTAAAGCGCTTTGAACTGCCTTGTTACTGAAACGTGCTACACAAATAAACTTGACTTGATTAAAAATGGACAGTGATGAGTATTTATCTACTTTACACAAAGTTATTTTTTTTATTTCCTTAAGTTTTCTTGTATTTTCCTGAGCTCACCAGTTTTGTTTAGCCTCGTTGCAGTATTTTGATGTATTGCTTCTGATTGGTTGTTACTCCTACAAGAGAATCCAGTATTTACTAGAGATTTTCTGATTGGATGAAGAAGACCTGCGTCACATAGTGAAGTGCGTACCAGAGCATGTTTTGAGCGCATATGAGTGAGCATTTGTGTGAAATAAAATCACATGCCGCACAATATTCAAAGATATATGTGCATACATCTTATTCACTGAACATGAAGCGCCTTGGTGATACTAATTGAACTTTTGGAGGTCTGAGTCGAGCGATACAGAGAATCGTCTGATACAGAGAATCGTCTGATACAGAGAATCGTCTGTTTTGTTCAAAATGTCACTCGTACCTTTCTAGATTCTGTTGAAATCAGGCACAATTTATTCCTACTTGATCACAAAATACATTTTTATACAGTTTAATAAATAATTTGTACTTTGCTTGAGACTTGCGTGTTAATTTTGGGACTTGACTAAATGTGATGTTATGGGGAGTGTTTGTGCCAGTGTGTTATGGGGAACCTGTACATCTGTGATGGCACCATTAATGCTGAAAGACACAAAAAGGCTTTAGAGCAACATGTGCTGCCATCCAAGCAACATCTTTTTCTCTATATATTCCAGCTAAACAATGTCACAAAGCCACGATCTGCAAAATGTACCAACAGCCTGGCTTTGAGGAGCGCTGGTATGAGACTGGCCTGCTAGCAGTTATGAACTATTTCCCCATTTGGGTTGAATTGATCATCCAAAATGGGATGTAATGTTTGAGTTACTTAAATGAAGGATTTTTTTTTGTCAATAATGTTTTCATTATTGGTGTCTTTCAGCTTCTTGGCCAAGCAGCAAGGAATATGGTGATCCAAGAGGATGCCATTCTGCACTCTGAAGATGTAAGTGATCATTCCTCCTCAGGGTTTCCCCCAGTGTATTTTAAGCCTGGCAGGCCATCAGGCTTGACTTGTGCCCCCACCAGGCTTAGCATTGCTTATTTATTTACGTTTTTAAAAATGTTTGCATTCATTTTTAAGACTTTATAGTGGGTGTTCAGGTATTAATCTCCCAATCTTTCAATAACACATTATTATCAAGTGATATTTTCAAATTTCACATCAACTTTAAACATTTTTAAACTCAAAAACATGATGACTGCCCTGATGCCCAACCACCAGGCTTAGCAGGTTTTCTGGGGGAAACCTTGTTCCTGTATGGGACTTTGAGCTAACTGGAGACATTTGTGTTGTCTGTTTTCCAGAGTCTGAGAAAAATGTCCATCATAACAACTCATCTACAATATCAGTAAGTATCGCTCAGCTGCTTCACTTTAGTCGGTGCCGTGGAGGAAAAAACAGTTAAAGCGTGTGTGTCTCCCCTCTCAGACAGGAGGCCATCCAGAAGAAGTAAGTCTCAGCTCACCCAGCGTTGTTTAGGCTGTTCTCTATATCTCTGAGTAAAGCCATAACACAAAGCCACGGCGTATTCTCACTGTGTCCCTCAGTGTGGAGCACTCAAAGAACCTGCAGGACCAGCTGACGCATCTGCTGAAGTGATGCAGCAGGACAACAACACACCATCACAGGGGTTGATGTAAAGGTGATTCCTGAGGCCCCCTGCTGGCCTGTGCGTCATTGCCTCAGCTTTTGCTGCTGCAGTGCAGACAGTGGGCGCTATAACTGGCTCTTCGGTCGCTTATGTGTCACATTCGTGTTTGATCAGTGTAATTAAGTTGGCTGTTCGGCAGGTTTAGGATGAATTGCACAGCTGGACTGGTTACATGCCGAGGTGTGTTTGATATTTTTAAATGTAAAGAGTCTAAAGTGTTTTTGTGGAGCTTCATTGAGTGGATGAGAAGGACAGGATTAGTCACTTCAGATGGTTAAGAAAGCTGCTCTTCGGGATGCCACTGGAGTCTGGACACAGATTTTGATTCAGTTCAGTTTATTTACACACTAGTTTACAACACATATTATCTGGAGGCACATTATATAAAATGTAATTTTGATCCTCAAATCCTGTCAAATAGTGCATCGAGTTCAGTCCCTGAACGGACTAGTTTAAACCCTGCAGCAGGTTGGATGGAGTCATTGACTTGCAGCATTCACTCCTCCCCCCGTCTACTGGCGGGACCACACAGTGTCATTGACTTTTACAGCATGTGAAGAGAAAAAAACAAAAAAAACTTCCCCTTTAACAGGAATAAATCTCCGTAGGAACCTGGCACACTACGAGACCCCATTTCCCACCACTGGTGGTTTGAGAAGACAGAGCAGAGACACAAAACAGAAATGAAAAAGCTGATGTCTAAGTTCTACGTTGATGAAAAGTAAAAAGTTCAAAAAGAGAGATTGATTAGCTGGTGGTAGTTTTATCTCAACCCTATGCCCTCCTCCAGGAAGGATTCACAGCCGCAGAGAATGCAAAACCACATGTAGCTGGTTTGGCCACGTCAGTTAAAATAACAGCAAATGATGCAAATTGGAGCATTTAGTATAAGAAGAAGAAAGTAGATGGGGATTGGGTGCAAAAATATCAATAAACAGATGTTAGTTTCAGCATTCAGTAAGTGTTTCTTAAAATTAAATAATATTGAACGTCTTTTCACGCTGATCCACTTTGTGATTGTTTTTGTTTTGGGTTTTTTTGCTATTAAAATCACAATTTTAACACCCCCATTAAGAGTAGAGAGTACTTTTTACACACATAATGTGACATTTATATTCTTTTATTACTGGATAAGATGAGAAAACCTGCAAAAACCCAGCTCATAAATCCATCCAGCCCTACTGGGGTCATCAGGGTGCAGGTGTCTATCTCCAGCGGTCAAAGGGCGAGAGGCGGGGTCACCATGGACAGGTCGCCGGTCCATCATAGTCCATAAATCTGCACAACCTTAAACTAAAACTGTTGAGCAGCTTTTGGTTCAGTTGCATCATTTCAGTGTTTGTGAGTTCACAAAGAAACTGAAGGAAGGAAAAGAAGCGGAAGGAAGCCGTATCGGTCCTGGTAGGAATCTCTTGACGGTTGATTCTTAAGCTAAAGATTGCAGAGGCTAGAATGAATCTGATTGTATGGTAAGATTAGGAAAATCATCTACAGCATCGTATACAAACACAGGAACGGATTCAAGACGCATTGGGCCACATTCAGCACTTTAAAGGCAATAAAAATGTTATTTAGCACAGCTCAAGATTTCAACAGAATGCAGTAGTTTCTAAGGTAACAATTCTCAGAATTATTATGAAGACAGGACCACAGTAATCTGAAGAATATTTTATGAGTCCGACGAGCTGAGAAAATGACCGTGACCCTTCATTTCAACACATGACGATGATGAACGAGCTTATCAGCAGCCTGAAGGCCAAACGGCAGATCAACCCTGACAGCAGCCCTGAAATGGCTCTCTGGCCCGTTTCTCCAAGCCTCACGTGTTATCACAAGTGTGGAATCAGGGTTTGGTGCTGCTGCTGCTGACAACCAGAGAGCAGAGTGTCCTTCAGTGTTCACAGACTTCTCCTGCAAAAGAGCTTTTAATAAGAGAGTAGTCGCTGTGTTTTGGTGTGAAGATGAACGCAGAGGTACACCGACGAGGTTAAACAGAACACGAGGAACTTGTAAAGACTAGTTCACTGAGAACATGTGAATTCTGGCATTTCTTACAACTTCAGTTTTTTTGTTTTTCTTTTTAATGCTACTTGTTCCTTTGTGGGACTGCAGAGTGGTCCGATTCCAGCCTGGGGTCTTTCTCCATAGAATTTTTATATTTTCCTTGTCGTGACCCCACAAGACAAAGCGTGTTGGATAAAGGCTGGATGGATGTTCCATAGCAGTGGCAGCATGCAGCCCTTCTCCTGGTGTCATGCTGCATGTAGCTGCATCATGGCTCATGCAGATGTAAAGTGTCTGATTGAACAACACATCAAAATGTGTTGTTCAATCAGACACTTGTGTGTGATTGAACACACAAGTGTTTTTGTGTTTTATTTACACAAAAACACATTTTATAATATATATACATACTTAAACATCAATCTGTCTGTGTAGGATTGATCCGTCACTTATGGAGCTTCCTACTGACATAAATCATATTTCCATTTATTTAATATCACCTTGAACAAATCACCTAAAAAAATCCATGCATTTTATAATAAGAATCTTTATTAAAATATTTCAACACTGAAACGATGTCAACAAATATGACACAGCAAAAACTAAAATAAAAAGCATGCATGAAGTGTGAATGGCTGCAGCTTCTCATCAACCAAACGCTGATTTGGCTAAATTTGGCTTTTGATTGAATATCGAAAAGAAGTCGTTTTCCAGCATCTCTGTAACGTTAAAGTAAAACTTTGAATCTTTATCAGTAGAAGGTTCTGCTAAGAAACTGACTGTTGTGTTAAGGGAACTTCGATCAACTAGACATTCCAGCATGTGAAACACGTCTACAGCCACGGCGGCGTCAGTGATGAAACCGGTGCTCACACTTTGTTACAGAACATGGCTCATTTGGGACAAGAGACTGCAAGACGCCCATCGTTTTCTCCCAATAACAGCATCAAGTCAAGCGACAGGTCAAGCCCCGCATAAAGAAAATCAATATCGAAGGAAAAATGTTTCTGATAACACAAATACTGGGTTATGTTACTTTGCCGTGTGATTCAGCAGGAGGATTCAGAATCACACGTATCACAGGCCATCAGTCAGACTGACCTGGTTCATGTCATCCTCCTGCCTGACGGAACAAATGCTTCGATGTGTAGCGGTTAATTTGTCTCTACTGGCCAAAATAATAACTAAATTCAGATACTAATGGTTGCAAATGTTTTCCTATCCTTTGTTTACAGTCTAATATAAGAAAATTCTGATTACAGTTGAACATTTTTACACAGGGAACAATGACAAAAAAAAAAATCAAATTCACATGAAAATCCTCTTGCTTAAATCACGGAGACAATAGAGATGATGTGAGATTGTTTAACAAAAATCTTTTTAAAACAAGTAAACATATCGACTAGGTGTAGAACAACAAAATCAGGATAAGAATGTTTCTATATGAACACTTTATTTGACGGGGTGTGAATAAGACTGTCATTACACTGTCATAAACATGACATAACTAATACCTGTTCTGAACATGAAGGAGTCTCTATGAATGTTTGACTGTTGTCTTGAAGTATCATTTGGTAAATAATGACACCTTTACTGTAAAGTTGCTTTAAAAGTTGTATTAAAAGTGCCATTAATTACCAAATGACTCTTGATGGCAATAGTCATAACTATTCATAAATACTCCTTCATGTTCATAACAGATGTCATGTTTATGACACTGTCATGTCAGTCTTATTCACACCCCGTCAAATAAAGTGTTATCGAACTTTGTTGCTGAGGGAAAAAGACTCAATGTGAGCCATTTCCTGAACAGGCAGATTACATGAGTAAAGTTAGAGGAGGGAACGCCGTCGTCTCTCTTCCTCCTATAAATAATGAATAACTTCTCACAGCAGAAAGACAAAAGAAAAAAAAACATTTCTGGAGGCCGATCTGTGTTCTTGTTGTACCATGAATCTAGATAAGGAACGAACTCAAATCAGTTAAAAAGAGAGACTGAAATTTGCCCACAAAGCTCAGATTATTCCAATTAGTAAATCTTTGGTTAACAGAATTAGTGTTTAGACCAACTTATTAATCGACCTATTATCTTAACTAGAGCCAGAATATTGAATGATCCATCCAGCAAAACCCAAAACACTTCTGCAGAATTAGTTGTCCATGTTTACAGGATTCTCAGAACAATCTGACCACATCCTGACCATCTGAGCTGGTTTGAGATGTCGTAACAGCGGCAGCCTGTCAGAGCGTCAGAGAACAGGAAGTGGAAGCTGGTGACATGTTATGTCGTTTAACCGTTTAACAACCTGCAGAAGCTGCTCAGGTCACTGCTTGGAGCGTTTTTTAATATTATTACACAAAATGTTTTTTCATACACTAACCACCCACAAGACTGATAAAGATATTCATCACCAGCATTTATCTGACAGTCCAGCAGTGATGGATTTAAATGATTGGTCTGCCTTTATGTAATACAATTTGTAAATCTGCCACATATTTAGATGAGCACATAGTATAAAGCTGCTTCGTTGCCTTCATGCACAGACTGGCAGACTTGTGCATAACGCTGCAGGAAAACAACAGCAAAAGAGCAAAATGGCAGTAAGAAAAAAGCTCCGACTGAGCGGAGAAGCTGATGGCTGAACAGAAACCAGCAGGGGACACACACACACACACACAACACACACACACACACACACACACAACCACACCACAAACACACCAAAACACACACCCACACACAAACACACACACACACCACAGTATAATTCAGTCTTTTCTATTTGCTGTATCTGCTTATGCCTGAATCCTTTACTAAGAACAACTAGATCCAAACTGGCTTCATGATCCTGGCCAAACCAGCAAACCTGGATGAGATTTTCTAAATATCCATCAGCTGCTTGAAAGTTGGACAAAAACGTTTCGCTTTGAACAATCAAATGAAATGTACAAAGGAGATAAGGCTCATCTATCTGCTCCCTTTCACTCCTCCTCCTCCTCCTCCTCCTCCTCGTCGTCGTCCTCGTCGTGGCAGTGGGTGATCTCCTGTGGAGCCTGGGGGAACAGGTGAGGCGGCTGGATCTCACTGATGGATCGAGTGAGCTGGTGCCGCTTCATCTCCATTTCTTTGACATCAAAGTCTCGGCGGTTGCGGGTGGCGAGCGGCGACTCCGTGTCTATCAGGTTGACGTGCGAGTGCTCCACCGTTGACTCGTGAGGCATCTGGACAACGGGACACCGAAGCAGAGCTCAGGCAGACAGGCAGGTGAAGGGCAGAGCTAGCGACTCGTCATCCAACCTTATCCACTGTGTTTTGGCATTAAACACTCATTGGTGTGTAACTGCTGCAGAGTGCGTTACATAGCGGAGTGGCGGAAATTGGCAAATGGCCTTTAATTCATTGAGGATTGCAGAAATATGTTTCTGGCCAGTTGCCTGATGTTCCTCCAAATCTATGGGGGAATTTTCCTGCCATAATTTGAGAGCTTGCATTTTCAGTCTGAAAGCTTGATTTCATGTCTTTTGTTCTCAAAACCTTTAATACTCATGCTCATATTTTCAGATTGAAAACATGACTGACTTCATGTCTCCATTTATCAAAACTTGTAACGCTTGAACCCAAAACTAAAGCTCACTGTCAAATATTTGCTGTGCTCTCTCAAACCTCGCGCTCAAAACTTGTCTCTGCTCGGATCAAATCTCCACTTGCAAACCTCTCAGCTCATTTGCAAATCATTTTCTGCTCACGTTTGGAACGAAAAATGTACAGTCGCCTGGCAACCTCTCAGCCAATAGAATGAAAGGGTTATCACTGGATATCTGTTCAATCTAGTTTTAGTCTGGACTTAGACAGGGCCATTTATTATACAGGTTAGGGATTAGGTTTATTATAATATATGAAGTACTATATTACGTAGTATTATACTATAATATAGCAGCGCAATGTCATCATAGTATTATTAAACCCTTAAATGTCTGTCTAGACCAGTTGAACCACAGTTACCACATAATCCTGTTTCTGTGCTGATGTCTCCAACAAAACTCCTTTAGCTTTAGTGTCCCGCTCTCATCTAAAACAGGTGATGGCATCTCTGCTAGCAAAAGTCCATTCAAGTAACTATATATAGTATTGCTGGATAAGCAGCCAGGAACATAAAAGATGACCAAATAGTTCCACAATGAGTCGGATGTAAACACTGAGAAGCTCAGATCTAAAATGAAGCAATAATAAACTCACCAGTACATGTGCAGCCCTGAACAGATAACTGAAGGGGTAGTAGAGCAGGTTGATGAAGGAGGCAGCGTACAGGTCAGCGTAGCGCATCACCTGGGAGGCAAACAGCGTCTGCCGGGATCCACTGCGAAATAGACTTCCCATCATGCCGTAGCACATGTCCATGTCATGGGTGACTTTCTGTAGACAACATGTTGACCAAAGAGAATGGTCACAACTTGCTTAAGATAACATGCAAAGTATTCACAGTGCTTTATTTTTTTACACATTTTGCTATGCTACAGCGTTATTTAAAAACTTATTAAATGAATCTCTTTCCTCAAAAAATTCCACCAAATACCTTCCGGATGCAGCGCATGTGGCTGTAATAATGAAAGCAAAGAAATCCAGATAAATTCAAATATCCGTTGGTTTCTATAAGAATGGCAGCTGCACCATGTCGAGAAAATATTTCATTGCAGTGGAAAACGAGTGCTGCAAGTCAATGACTCGATACAATCTGCTGGGTTTCCATAGACTGAAAACCTTTTAAACTAATTTGAATAAAGTTGACCGCATAGTTTAAATTCTATTTCTAGAGTAGTGATGGCAGCCTTTCGAGAATTTTGTTCAGATTTTTCTTTTTTTGGTTATCTTTCATAAGGTGTTACCTTGATGCGCCTCTGCAGGGAGCTGATGTCAGGTCTTTCATTACTGCTGCTGTCCAAATGCCTGAGGATGGAAACATGGGAGGGTTCACCTGTCTAGTTAAAGTAAGGGTTCTGCATGATCAAGTCATGATTGTGCAGAACCCTCACTATAATCACGTTTCTTTGTCAATAGTTGAAGTATAATAGAATAAACGCACGTCCTGCGGTTTCATAAGTATGTGTTAAAGGATATGTTGTAAGAATCCATTAGTACACAACACATATATTTAAAGAAAAAACAGGACCTTACTTGTAAAGATCTGCGAGAAAGCAGTCAAGTGACTGAAGTTCCTCAAAGATGGCTGGAGAGAAAACGACAATGATGAGTCAGCTTTCTTGGAGCAGCTCAACAACAATTTTTAACTACAAAGCTGAATATGAAACTCCTCATCTCTCCCACTCAGACATCATTTAGCCTGCAAAATGTGATCTGTGGCAGCTTTTCAATGTTATCACAGTAACATGCTACAATTACGAGGTTCTTCTCCTATCTTCTATTTTATTATTATTATTATTATGCTTTTTTAATCTTCCAAATATTTGACCAGCTATGTATTCTGTCACCGTGGTGACAGAAAACATGGAGGGGCTGTGTGACCTTCTCAGCTCAGTTGTCGGACGCATTTTGCACTTGCAAAAAGTAGGTGAGTAATAATTACTTAACGGTATGAAAACAAGCTAATCAGAGCTACGTTTTGATCATGTATGTCAGGCTATGCATGAATATTTGAACCACATTCCTGAAAAGTTACGGATTTACACAGAAACTAATGGAAACGGATGTGTGGCCACAGTTCAGATTTATTATTCTGGAGCCAGCTTAACGCATTAAAGGGGCAGTACAACATTTTCCATCTACATGGTGTCATTTTATAGCACAATCAAGTAACTATGTTACCTTAAGTAGTTATAAGAATGCTATATTATATATAAAATCAGACATACATATATCAAACATGATTTAGGGAAGTTTGGTAAGTTTATTTATTTAAATAAATTTGTTGAAGCATATATGAAAAGCAATGTTGTCTGACTTTCTTTAGTTCATTTTCATAGAATTTTTATTCATTATTACCTTTGTCAGATTCAAGTTATTTCTGTGACCATTGTGGGGTACTGAGGGGTACCAACTGTTCATCTTTGTAACTTTCCATGACATACTGCCTAAAAACACTGACAGGTCCCTTTTAAAAGTGATGCTGAGGCCTCTCACCACTCTTATCAGTCCACACATGAAGCTCCTGGGCCAGCTCCGGTATGACCAGGAACGTTCTCCAGCCCTGACGCTTCTTGGACTTGAGAATGTCTCCAAAAATGTGGTCTCCAATGTAGATGATGTCCTTTCCTTTAGCCCCCAGCAAGTCGCAAACGATGTCGGAGGATCCTGAGAGAGAAAGTGAAGGGAGTATTAGAAGGTCTGATCAGAACAGCAGATCCACCAGAGCTTCTCAGGACATCCATACAGCCACAACATGGGAGTTCAACCCCATCCAATATATACACAGTCCAGTCACATTAATGTGACCATCTGTCAAAAGCCAGAATAACCACCTTTCGCAGAGCGAACTGCTACGAGACGTGCAGGAAGAGAGTCACTTAGGTCCCTGAAGGTCTTCTCTGGGATGTTGAGCCATGCCTACTCTAATGCCGTGGCCAGCTGCGCTAGATTACGCGGTTGAGGATCCATGGCGCGAACAACTCGATCGAGATGGTCCCACAGATGCTCGATTGGGTTTAAGTCAGGTGAGTTTGCTGGCCAGGGGAGGACGGTAAACTCATCCTGGTGCTCTTCGAACCACGCACGTACACTGGCAGCTGTATGGCACCTCGCATTGTCCTGCTGGAAGATGCCATCATCCTGAGGAAAAACAATGCGCATGTAGGGGTGGACATGGTCCGCAAGGACAGATGCGTACTTGTATTGATCCATCGTGCCTTCCACAATAATCAGTGAACCCAGAGAATGCCAGGAAAACATTCCCCAGACCATAATGCTCCCGCCTCCAGCTTGGACCGTTCCTGCAATGGTTGCAGGGTGGTTCCTTTCAGAGGTTTCACGCCTTATACGCCAACGTCCATCTGTCCGATGGAGCATAAAACGCGATTCATCTGAAAACGCTACCTGTCGCCACTCAGTGGACGTCCAGCTGCTGTACTGGCGTGCAAATTCTAGCCTTCGTCGTCGATGAACACCAGTCAGCATAGGTGCACGAACCAGGCGTCCGCTTCGGAGGCCCAGACGCAGCAATGTTCGCTGAATAGTGGTTTGGGAGACACTTGTGGTAGCCCCTTGGTTCATTTTAGTGGTCAGTTGCTCAACGGTAGCCCGTCTATCTGCCCGAACGCATCTCCGCAACCGTCGTTCGCCTCTGTCATCTATGGCCCGTGGTGCACCACATTTGCCACGTCGTTGATTTTGGACAGTCCCATTTTGCCATGCACGGTACACTTTTACCACGGCGGCACGCGAACAGTTCACAAACTCAGCCGTTTCGGAAATGCTTCCACCCTTGGCTTGAAAGCCAATGATCATGCCCTTTTGGACGTCGGATAAATCGCTTCATTTCTGCATTACGCCAACGATTGAAATGTTTTCCGAAGCCCACACACACCCTTTATATACGCTCAACTGCACTGTGCTGCCACCTGCCTTCTGTGATTGGTTATTTAACTCTGAAGTGGAAAGTACGTGGTGGTCACATTAATGTGACTGGACTGTGTATATATGTACTGTATATGGATACTGGGATAATCACCTCTATTCATCTTTCACATTTACAGAAGCACAGCAAAAAAACCCCAAAGAAAAACAAAAAAACAGGTGGGAGGTCTGAATTAGATGTGACAATTACATGTCTCTTGATCTTTGGTGTTGGAAAAACAAACAGGTTCTTTACTAGTACCAGTGAAAAACTGGCACTGGAGTCGGCCATGATTAAGATCTGGAACTCATTTATTGGAAAAAGTCCAATTGAACAATTTAATAAAAATGCATAATTTTCTGAGTTTTACAAGTACAGCATTTTGAAAACTTTCAACTTCACAATAATGCACCACTAGCAAAGTTCAATGTTAAGAAAGGCAGATGAAAGTTGGTTTGTAATGTGACAAACTGAGCGAAGGTTTAAGGGTGTAGACTAACTTTTGCAAATGGTGCAGATGGTGCAGATGATTTTTTTCCTTTTATTCAATAGTTACTCGGGGGGAAACCAATTGGAACATTTACCTCCAGAGTACACGATGCCGTGCTGGAGCGGTCCGGTGTATGTGCCGATCTTCAGCCGACCCGTGGTCTGAAACAATACACAGCTTCATCACACACTTTCAGAGAACACGACAGTCAACGGCGTCTGGTTGTAGCTTCTCGCTATGAGGCCTGAACCTAACTTAGACAGGATTAAGGTGCATAGTTTGTATTGGGCCCCTTTCACTTCAGGATGCTGTTGTGTTTGGGTAAAGGTGGTAGGCATAAATTAAAGCTACTCTGCTCTCTAGTTTCCCTACACAGAATCGCGACTTTAAAGTCTGATTCATGGTCCTCAGTGACGATGATGATGATCTGCATCCATCTTCAGCTACTATTTATTTGTCCCTTTAGTGTTCGTCTTCAGGACAAAGAAGCCATGCTCAGCTGGATCTAAATCAGGTGACTGCCTTGGCCAGTAGAAAACTACTTTGTGCTTGGAGACGATTTGCTTAGGCTTAGATCAGAGCTTCAGTGCATTATTATGAGCCTGCTGAGTTTTCCGCAAATTGCTAACACACAAAAGGAGAAAACATTTTCAAATCTGTCTGAACAAACAGATGATTTTGCTCCATAACTTTGAAGTCTACCTCGTAGCACACACTTACGGTGTCGACTTGCCGCAGAACTGTACCTTCCCCAAAGAACACGGGCTTGCGGGCGTCGACCAGGATCAGGTCAAAGTAGGAGTGCCAGGGCCGGTGAGGAGTTCCTGGCTGGGGGGGGGGGAACAGCACATGCATGAGGAAGTGTTCTGCATGTCGCTTTGTCTTAAAAAATGTCCCGGAGGCCATGATTCTGGTTCTATTCAGGTTCCCGATAAACTCGACGCACCTTTGGTCCATGAGAAAAGTCAAACAGGTAGGTCATGATTTTCTGCAAGAAGATAGGAGACATGTTTAAATGAAAATAGAATCAAAATAAACGGTCTCAGAAAAATAAAACCTCACAGCAGATTTATTCCAGGGAAAATAAGAAATAATCATGAAGGAAGAAGAAACTTACCTCAGTGTATTTATAATCACTGTTGGTGGCCAGAAATACTTTAGCCACTTCGTTCATGCGGCTGAGGAGCAGAGGGAGCTTCGGCTGTCCACAAACACCAACAAAAACAAGTCAAACCCAACAGACCTTCAGTCAGACGTCAGGTTTCATGGAAAGCCGAGTCCACTTACATCCTTTACCACATACTTCTCCAGGTTCTCAACCGTCTTCTCTTTCAAGGATCCCTGTGAACATCAAGTGAGAGCCGGCAGACAGAGTGAGCAAAGTGAAAGCAGAAGCCAAGGAGTTATTATAGAACAGGAACAGGGTTTACCTTGAAGTGAACCCAGTCCACAGCGTCTCTCACGTCCTGGAACATGCTCTTGTATGACATGAAGAGGTCGCCATCTTTGAAGCCAGATTCACAACTGTAGACAAGTTCACAGAGGATTTTCATCATTGATCTACTCAACATTCTGCCAACCATTTTTTGTGTGTCCATCAAAGCAGTCAGTCTTTCTAGTCATTTCTGGAAATTTGTCTTGATGACTATTTCTTTTAAAGATCTTTCAAAGCTTATGTTCAAATGTCTGTACTCAGTCTAAGAACCCTCTGTCTAAGAGCAACTAATAATGAAAAGAGGAAACCAGAACTGGAAATACAGGAACACTGGAAATCCTTTAGATTCCACTGCTCTAAAACGCTGAGGACTGAGGCAGAGTGTGTGTGTACCTTGCATATCTGGGACAATTAGTAAAGAAATCCACCAAACAAGCGAAGAGGTACGTTTCTGTGGAGGACAACAAAATGAACAGTCTGATTATACAGTATTACATCAAATTTGCTTTGCCACAAAACACAAGACTGGTCAAAGGTTTTTTTTGGCTGTGTCGACTCATTAACTATGGTGGTGATTTTCACTGTATTTGGATTATTGTGCAAAATCATTGAATATCCAGCAAGGACCTGAACTGTGGATGTTTTCATGTTTTTTTCTGCATCAAAGCACCTGGGCAAGGCTAGGCCTGAAAATCTGCCGATTCATCGTAAAACATTGAGGCAGAAAACCGTGAGATGCTTGCTGCATCACGCTTTCTGTAAGTTCTAACAGACCAGCACTCATCTCATTACGTTCACATGGTAACATGTGACATCCCCTTAACCCTGCCCTCCCCCAACAGGAAGTCACTGATTTACTTGCTGCACATCTTGGTTTTATTCTTTGACACATTCTGATGTCTGACCACACAGAGCAACAAGATGCTGGATTCTTCTTGGTACTGACTGCTGTTTGGACTGTGTGGGCTGGGGGACGGAAGGGGCTGCACTGAAGGCAATGAAGGGGACAAGTGTGTGACTAGAGTTAGAATGTTGACTACGGCACTGTGGTGGCAGTGTTGGAGATCAAGGGGTCGTTTGACTGTTTGAGGCTGCTTGCAGCTTTAATTATCATTATATTTTTTTCATTTTCCTAATATTTGACCAGCCATTCTGAAGCTATTACTGCGTTTTACCTTAAATTCTTAGGTACAGAGTAAGAAATAATTCTGGTTAGTTTCACCCAGTTTTTTTAGTTTTTAGAGTGAATAGTCATGTTTCATTTTAGAATGGAGATGTAAAAGGAGATACTAACCCGGCAGGTTAAAGAGTGTGTTCAGGATGTAGAAACGGTCAGTGTCTCCACGCTGGATGAATTTGTTGGGATACATCTCTCTGATCTCAGGTCTGTGCACAGAAACAACACAGTCAGCTGCTTTCATCCAGGCATTCAGTGTGTGGGCTTGAATGCTGGTGCTTAGGCCTGTCACAATAAGCAATAAATCAATTAATCGTATGATAAATTAAACCAAAGCCAATAAGTTCCATTGCCATGATTTATCGTTCATCCATTTTACCTCTCTTTCTACCATAAACTGGATGATAAAAATCTTGAGTCTGGTGTTTTGGTCTCAACTATCCCTTTTTTGAAAAACATTTTTTTTTTACAAACACTTCAAAACTGATTTTATTTATTGCTTTGCTTATTTATTTTTGATATTTAAAATGTCTTTCAGTTCCAGTGTTAAATGTTCATTAGAATGTAAAGTTTACTAACCTTTTAGAATGTGCTCTTGGATCATTATTTTGCTATTACCTCTATATTCCTTAAGAATGGTCTCAAAAGAATATTATCGTTTATCACAATAACTTCTGGAACAATTTATCATCCAGCAAAACTTGTTATCGTGACAAGCCTAATGCATAAGCTCTAGTGAGACGTTGTACACATCATGTCTGCTACATGGTTGTGATTAGAACCTCAGTGTCTCACTATGAGGTGGAATAAGGACAGATGTCAGCGTGTGAAGCTCACCCCCTCAAGAAGTTGAAGCCGTGTGCACACACCAGAATGTTCCCATAAGCATCCACTTTTAGCAGGTTGCCAAACATGGTGTCAAACACCAGACCTCTGAGATGATGCAGACAGATAAGTGAAGGTAAGAGATTCGATCTCTGCAACAACGACTGAGTCAGAAAACCAAACAAGATGCCGAGAGGAACCCACCTGGTGGGGAAGGATGGGTCATAGACAAAGTTGAGCAACTCTTGGGGGTAACCGATGGATACCAGACGCTCAACGGTCAAGTCAAATCCCAGTGACTCGTACTCTGGAGATTTATACACTGCACAGGAGGGGAGGCAGAATGATCGTCACAGCATAACACAATATCTGAACCACTTAAGCTCATACTATATTAAAAATACATAAACATGCTAACAGATAAGTACATTCTTTTTTATAAATAAGAAACCATTTCCCTAAAAGTACTGTATACAGGGGACAGACAGAAGTATTCAAATGATAAAATAGAATTTGAACCAAAACTAAATTCTTCCATTAAAGACAGAGAACACATTCAGGGATGTTGTTAGGATTTATTTACAGAACTTTTAGCAAAGCTGTTTTCTCAGAAACCTTCAGATGACTTTTGTTTTAATATAGGGTTATACTGTACTTACCAGCAAGAGTATAATCCATGTCAAATCCAAAGCACTTGATTTTTTCCATGGCCAAGCTTCGATTGACAAACACTCTGCAATGACATGGATCTAGTAACAATTAAGAGTGATTCTTTTGTCTTTTTTTAATTGTGAACTTTCCTGATTCCCTCCAAGCGACTCCTAGGTAAATGACTGATCCAAAGACACAGTGAGTTGCAAAAGCAGGTCATTGCAAAAATAATTCTCCCAAAACACACCTATAAGCACAGACAGACATGCACTACACATTCAAATAGATCAAAATTATTTCAAGTTGTTACATGGCAACATTAGGATGTTACTGGGATGATGAAGATACGCATTACCCAGAGGGAGCATGAGACACTTTTTATCAAAACAAAATGGAGAGCTGAAGAAATGAAAATGACTGACGCGCTCTTCCATATGTGAGCCTGAAAACATGTTAATTTACTCTTAATCACTCTGGTATGGAACACATCTGTTCAGAGCAACAGGGACACCAAGTCAGAGTTGCTACACGCAGAGCCTTGTGTAGCAGCTCACTCCTAGATGCATCATAATGCCCATAAACTCAAATGTATTTACTGAGACTTTAAAGTTCCAGAAGTATAAAGACGTCAACAAGGTGATAAATGTTACAGCAATGGATGTCCCTCATCCTATCACTGACTGTTCTGTTCTGCAGATCTTCTACAAGTCTGTTGTTGAGACAGTCGTCTCTTCTACTGCCATCAGAACCAGGGGCCTAAACAACCCAAAACCTGATAAAGAAGGCCGGTCCTGCTCTGGGAACGAATGTGGACTCTTTGGAGACAATGATGCAAAGATTGATCTTACATAATTTCAAGAAAATTATGGACAACCCTGACCATCCTCTTCATGAGACTGTCTTAGAAAAACAGTCTGTGTGTAGTCTGGAGTTTCTTCAGATCCACTTTAAGGAGATCCATGCACACAACCATCACCATCTGAAGAACCTTGAATAATATGAGTTATACAATCTAATTTCTCTCAGGTTTCAAAGTATTTTTGAATTTGATTTTAAAATACAG
Source organism: Poecilia picta (assembly GCA_033032245.1). Classification (NCBI taxonomy): domain Eukaryota; kingdom Metazoa; phylum Chordata; class Actinopteri; order Cyprinodontiformes; family Poeciliidae; genus Poecilia; species Poecilia picta. Next base: position 25,711,336 of record CM065367.1, on the reverse strand, counting down.
TCATATAATCTGTGACACCATTTAAATTTCAAAACCAAAACACTCACATGGACCACCTACTGGGTGTTGTGTCAGTACTAATGACATTTTATGAAAGTATTATGAAGAATTATGTCATATCATGGAAATCGTAATACCGGTCATCACAGTGTGCTTCAAAAACAAAAGGGATGCGTACCTCATTGCAGGATGAGCCAGATCCCTCGGAAAGCTTTGCAATAGAAAATACATGTAGGATTACTACTGCACTCAAGTAGCAATATGCATAAAAAAGGGAGATTAGATATGCCTGAAGCCAAATACAGAAAGTTCAAATCAACACAGAATTGATTTGTTTCTGCCAAATGATCCTCATCGACTCAAATAATGTTAATATGCAATCATTCTGACAGGCCTTTAAGTTCAAAAGAGTAGAAGTTTCTTTACAAAAAAAGTAAATACAAAATCTTCATTTCAGATTGGCTAAACTGCTCATTGTTATAATGGGAATACGCTCTTCTGCGTGATTCTCTGTGTTGGTTTTTCCTTTGCAATAATTTCACTAAATACACTCAAAGCATAGCAATCATTACTGCTTCACCGAGCTACACGGCTCTGTGATACTCAGAGTTCTTCGTTTCAGAACAGGAGATATCTGCCAGGTTTAATTCAATTCTGAGTCAAATTACCCCTGAGTTAAATGTGGGGTTAAACCTGAATCATGCGACTTTCTAAGATCAGGTTAGTGACTGTGGGGAGCGGCAGAGTGTCTGTTACTGCAGCACTGCTGCTGAAAGAAGTGCCACAATTTAGACAAATAATTAGAAATGGCTCAGTTCATATCAATCATATTGATTTTGATGCACCTAAGTACCTTTGAGCAATTATGTTTTATAGTATCACATACTGTATATTAAGATATTGATTATTTTGACAACTCTACTGTGACGTCATAACTGGAACCATGAACTGTATCTGTGTAAAGAACTGAAACACAGGTGTGTGACTGTACCTGTGGTGAGCTTCTCGTCGATACTTCTTCATTGCAATGCCGTCCATGTTGGCCGGGAGCTCAGCACAGTTCTGCAAGCGGTCACTCCACGAAGTCGTCATCTTTAATGTTGAAAATGTTCCTGCGGTGAAAAGGTTTCCTCATTAGAGTCAGAACCAGGCTGATTAAATTCGAGGGACACAAACAGGAGTCTGAGACATGAGTAAGACTGAGACAGTGTTCCTGAATATAGATTTTTTTTTCAGTGAATTTTTAAAAAAAAAAATAACAGGACGTTTTGCTTGTGACTATGAAGTATAATCTTTGTTCTTTTCATGTACTGCAAGCAGGTAAATGAACAAGAATACATCAAATGTATGCTTTAAAGCTGCAGTGTGTAACTTTTCAGTTTCTTTCAATAAAAAAACTTAATAACCGCAAGTGTGTGTCTGGTGAATTTTTTGGTTAAAACATGTTTGTTCTCATTCAAAGACGTTACTCACAGTGCTTAGAGAATCCAGAAACTTTACTCAAGAGTAACAATACTTCATAATAAAATTAGTCGAGTAAAAGCAAAATGTACAGCGTAGTAAAAATACTCCTAAAGCTATATTTTAAATGGGGGGGTTAAAGCAAATGCAACCGAGTAAATTTCACTAGTTGCAATCCAACTCTGACATGGCCCATGTTGGTGAGATCTTTCAGGTGGAATCTTTTGGTTTGCAATAGTTTTGCAGATGCTGATAACATGCGAGTTATTGGTGTATTCCGTTAACACACACCTGTGTGATCAGGAGCAGCAAACTGCTGGCTAAGGACTAGATATTTGATGCACAGTGAACCAAGCTGCTTGCCATCTTAATTCCTGCAGAAGCAGGAAGGCGGCCTCACAGCTGTAAATCCCATGCGATATTTTATATTTGACTATGTTTAAAACCTGGCGATACATTAGACACATTAGAAAGTACAACAAGCCGGAGTAAACTGTGCGCAAACAGAGCCATGATAGTCCTTTTGAAATCGCATTGCGACACTTTTGGTTCGCAGGCAGCTGGAGGTGTCTGAGAGAAGCCAGCAGTCAAACAGCAGCCATTGAACGCCGACACAGGAAGTCAGAGGCAGAAGAACAGGAAGCGTTTTTCTTCCAATAAAGCTCTTTAAAAACGGAAAGAAATGAATAAATACTCGACTAAAAGCACCACTTACCGTCTCTGCGTTAACTTGGACAGTGACTGTGGGAGGAGCGTGCGCAGTAGTGACGAGCTCCGAGAGGACTGAGCTGTGATTGGTTCATCCAGAAGGAAACTCTGATTCACAACTGTTAGTTTCTCATTTATTAGTCTGTAGATGTACAGAAAAGTTTAAGTACAAACAATGCATGCAGGTTGTTCTTCTAGCCGATCTAAACCAATACTCCCTGCTCTTCCTGTTGTCGTTTCAACCATAGACATATATAAAGAAGTATGTCTATGGTTTCAGCATGCTACCATCTGCTGTATGGGAGGAACCATAGGACAACAGGAAATACGGCGGCCATCTTGGAGCGGTCGTCCCTTCTTGTCTAAACCAAGCCAGCAGAAGATATTTGTATTAATTGTAAAAATTGTAATTAAAAAAATGTAGGCCTCATTTGAGCAAGGCAGATTTTTGATTGTGAATATTTTTAAACATACATGTTTTCTTCCTCCTCAGGACATTTATTTATGAATCAAAATGTCTGGCACATCTAATTATTTATTCTCTTTCAACAGGTCAGACATTGCAGCAGAAACAGAGGAAGGAATCATCTGTCATATTAACCCAAAATGTTCACATATTTACTTCTGGTGGAGCACTTTGCAACAAAATTTATTTTACATATATGCAAGATTAAACATTTTAAATGTTAACCCATGACTTAGTGAGATAACAATAGAACAGAAGAGCAAATAATTTTTTGTTTTGCTTTTAAGATTCTATAGTTGTGGGTTTAAATAGTGTTTCACTGCCTAAGTCTTACTGCAATATATAGTTACCAAGTAATATTTTTACTTGGTTCTCTCAACTTAACACCATGGTTCAAAAACATGGTGAAACACCTCAGCTGTCCACTGGACTTAGCAAGTTTTCTGGGGGAAACACTGCATTTCACAGTTCAGTCTGGGCTCCCCCCCCCCCCCCCCCCCCCTCCCCCCCCCCCCCCCATTTACTTGGATTCCTCCAGTAGAATTTCAACCGGGCCAATCAGCAATCAGAAGAAGTTTTGAACGATGAAGTAAAATTTCTGCGCCATTTTAGAATTGTAGTCTCCCTGTAGTTTTAGCAATGACTACAGAGGAAGTGCAGGCAACTTCATAGTATTGGACTGCTACAACCCACAAGTCACAGGAAAAGTTAGCTATTGGATAAAATTTAAGGCTTCAATAGAGGTCACGCCTCCAGGAAGCAATTGTTTCTCAATAGTCAAGAGGCCAGATCCTCTGGACAAAGCAAAGCGTAGAACAACGGCCTGGTTTTCAGCAGACTAGATATGATGGAACATGTTAATGGTTTTGAAAGTGCAGCTTTTTAAAACCCGAGTACACCTTGATAGTAGAGCCCAGTTAAGATACAGCAACTACTAAACTAGTACAGGAACCAAATAGAAGAAACCTGCCTCTGATTGAGTGCTTTGAGTCTGCGTGAAGAAAACAGAAGGTTCTGTTAAACTTTGTGGTCAGTGGTAACCTCACTCTAGTTCTTTGCAATAAATGGAGGTAATTCCTCTTACTGCAAATTGATCATATTCATACAGCCAGTTACAGAAATTCAGCACAAATCAGACACAGAGAGGACATGTAGCCATTGTTTTAGTAACACATTTAAAATGATAAAAATACATTTGTTAAAAAAACAAACATGTACACCACCTCATTACTAATGAGACATATAGACATGAGATAAAATCAGAAATACAGTACACACGAAAAGACTCATTATTTTGGCCCTGATCATACTAAGTTTTAGTACTTCTCCTGAAGCAGGTAGATAATAATCAGCTTCAAACAGCACATAGTAAGGTGAGCTTCAGCTTGTGTTGGAGAAAAAAAAAAGATAACTTTCAGTTATTTCATGCATCCTGGACAATCTAATGCTACATGATCCATGTAAATATGTCACCCCACACTCTTAGGTAATGTAGTGAGGAATCTCAGACGGTGCATCATGTAGTTAACTCAACAGGTTGAGGCTGCTCAGTGCTTTCAAACAACCGCACTGAATCCCTAAACAGGAATCACACTGTGGAACACTTTAACATCACATCAGCTTACAGCTGGTCTATAATGTACAACTGCATTTCATTTCCCTTCTAACTGGATTATTATCGGGTGTCATACACCAACCATTATCCTTTTTAAGGCCCATTGTCTTCATAATCCACTTAGTCTTGTGGATTAAGACTAAAAAGTGACCATTTTCAAGTATTCATGTACAAATCAAGATATCAGACTATTAGGTTAATGAACCGAATACCCACAGCCTGAATAAATAGGTCTGCAGAAAGAGCCAACGTCTTAGTACAAAAGGTGCAACATTCCAAAACTACAAGACAGACATCATCACCCAGGAGACTTTATTTGGGTGTCATCAGCTGCAGGTGCCCCAGTAAGACCCTGTTCAGCAGTCTGGGGATCAGTACAGCCATCTGGCTCATCCTTTCCTCTCAAGCCCTCCTCTTCTAATGTTTCTTCTCTGTCATAAAACTCATGCTGATCCCATGGATGGTCCTGGCCTTCACACACTTCAATCCCAGAATCCCCAGTGAAGCGCCGGAACCGGCCTGCTGTTGAGTCCTTGTTAGGGCTGTTGGTACTGCTGGAGTAGAACTGCGTCGTCTCTGGAGTCCCACTAAGTGCTACATTGGCGTCACACGGCATGGAGACGGCCGAGTGGGGGCTGTAGACTTCCTCAGGAGGGTCACCGGACGGTGGTACCAACTGGAGAGGTGTGTACGGAGGTGGGGGGGTAGCTGGTCGGTTGACTGTCTCTTCATAGGCTGGTAGCAGGTAGACAGGCAAAAGTCCTGCAGAAGACAGTGTTACAGATACATATTGGTACTTGTGCAGATTAATGCTGAAAAGCTAAACACTTTTAATTAAATATGCTGATCATAGGGGCCTGGTAAGCTTGTTAAACGACAAGGTAGAAGGATGTGGACCAGTCCTGGACTTCTTTTTTCATTATTGCAAAACATCTAAATTTGTTCTGAACACAAAATGAATGAATTCAGGAAGCTTCAGTCGTTCTCCCCAACCATCATCGACAGAGAGCAGATTCAGACAGACTCTGGGTGAGGTTCTGGACTGTCACTGAAACTGAGATTACTGGGCTGGCTTTATTAGCACTATGGTTCAGCAGAGACTGCGCTTTTTAAAGAAACAGTTTATTATTGGGTTTTTTTGTAGTCAATGACTACAAAAAAATGACTTGTAATGTTTTTTTCTGCTTTCATTGAGAGTATTTTAACCTTTTGTAACATCTGTTGGTTTGGCAAAAGTTATTGAGGTCAAGAAGAAATCCTTGAGAAGTACAGTGACCACAGCCAGCAAACCTTTAGGAACCACTCTGTCAAGCATGGAAAAATATACATGTTCTAAGAAAGGCCAGCAAGATTATAGCAGACAATGTGAATGTCCCGTGAAGTCCTCATTTGAGCCGCTTCTTTCAGGGTGACTGTACTGCCTTCTTTTATTCCCAAGAAACAGGACAAAATGTTTTTCATACCAGTAGTGATTAAATCAGTAAAGAGTAAAGTGGTGCCATAAATGAGTGAAAATGAACTTTGTTGCTGTTAATGTTGCTTTTATTCACTGCTTACGTCATGTTTGTGCATGTATGTCTTATGTAAATGCCTGGTGAAAATGCTGCAAACCAATTTTCCAACGGGGATCAAATCCGTCTGTCTTGGTATTGGAGTACTTTGATTGCCTAATTTATATTCTCTGTGCAACTTTGTTTTCCGTAGAAAACAAAGTTGAAAGCAAAGTGTAGCAGTGATCGATGCTCTGATGATGTCAGCAGTGGAGAATCTCCAGGCTGTTGTTTTGATTTGACGAGTTGTAATCCAAACATGTGCATTCCAAAGCGACTGTGTGCAGGAACAGCCAGGGCCGAGGAGGACCGCAGAGTGTTGTGTCAGGCTTTGCTTGAGACCACACAGCACTTTGCAGTTGAGATTGAACAAAGCAAGGCATGTTTCAATGAAATTCTGAAACCTATGCAATATTTCTTTTTACACTTGCATATGGCCTGTTGTCTCGGTTCAAAACTTAACATAGTATATGACTGGATGGCCCTTTTGAGACCCTCCTCTACATTCAGAGTATGGAACATGTAAAGGTAACAAAGTCCACAAGCGGTTTCAGGTGCACAACTTACGAAGATACAGAGGCAGCTGAGAGTTGTTGTGAACCTCCCTGTAGGCAATGAGGTTGATCTCGTTCTGCCGGCGCTGCTGCTGGAAACGCTGCTTGGCCCGCCAGTGTTGACACACGCAAAAGCCTGTCAAGATAATAATCACGGCCCATACAAGCCAGAACCCTGAAGGGAAAAATCACAGCGCACCAAGGAAACATATTAATGTGTAGCTCATAACTGGAATGGCATCATAAAATGGACTTCTGCAGGACTCTAAACTTTAGGCAAATACTCAAATGTGCTCAAAATATGAGTTCTGTGTTTAAACAAACTCAAACTTGCAATTTAATATATAGATACAGGTGCTGATCATAAAATTAGCATATCATGAAAAAGTAGATTTATTTCAGTAATTCCATTTTAAAAGTGAAACTTGTATATTATATACATTATATACATTATTTTATTTTTATTTTATTATTTTTCTCTTTTGTTTTTACCTTTTTTATTATGGACCTTTTTGGTCTGGAATAAAGATTGATTGATTGATTGATATATTCATACATTACATACAAACTCATATATTTCAAATGTTTATTTCGTTTAATTTTGATGATTACAAATAACAAATGAAAATCTCAAATTCATCATATCAGAAACCAGACCAATAAAAACAAAGGATTTATAGAAATGTTGGCCAACTGAAAAGTATGAGCATGAAAAGTGTGAGCATGTACAGCACTCAGTATTTAGTTGGGGCTCCTTTGGCCTGTATTACTGCAGCAATGCGGCGTGGCATGGAGTCGATCAGTCTGTGGCACTGCTCAGGTGTTATGATAGCCCAGGTTGCTCTAATAGTGGCTTTTAGCTCTTCTGAATTTTTGGGTCTGGTGTATTGCATCTTCTTCTTCACAATACCCCATAGATTTTCTATGGGGTTAAGGTCAGGAGAGTTTGCTGGCCAATTAAGAACAGGGATACCATGGTCCTTCAACCAGGTACTGGTAGCTTTGGCACTGTGTGCAGGTGCCAAGTCCTGTTGGAAAATGAAATCTGCATCTCCAAAAAGTTGGTCAGCAGCAGGAAGCATGAAGTGCTCTAAAACTTCCTGGTATGTGGCTGCGTTGACCCTGGACCTCAGCAAACACAATGGACCAACACCAGCAGATGACATGGCACCCCAAACCATCACTGACTGTGGAAACTTTACACTGGACTTCAAGCAACGTGGATGAAGTGCCTCTCTTCTTTTCCTCCAGACTCTGGGACCTTGATTTCCAAAGGAAATGCAAAATTTACTTTCATCAGAGAACATGACTTTGGACCACTCACCAGCAGTCCAATCCTGTTTCTCTTTAGCCCAGGCAAGACGCTTCTGACGCTGTCTGTAGTTCAAGAGTGGCTTGACACAAGGAATGCGACGGCAGAAACCCATGTCTTTCATACGTCTGTGTGTGGTGGTTCTTGAAGCACTCACTCCAGCTGCAGTCCACTCTTTGTGAATCTCCGCCACATTTTTGAATGGGTTTTGTTTCACAATCCTCTCCAGGGTACGGTTATCTCTCTTGCTTGTACACTTTTTTCGACCACATCTTTTCCTTCCCTTCGCCTCTCTATTAATGTGCTTGGACACAGAGCTCTGTGAACAGCCAGCCTCTTTAGTGATGACCTTTTGTGTCTTGCCCTCCTTGTGCAAGGTGTCGATGGTCGTCTTTTGGACAACTGTCAAGTCAGCAGTCTTCCCCATGATTGTGTAGCCTATAGAACTAGACTGAAAGACCATTTAAAGGCCTTTGCAGGTGGTTTGAGTTCATTAGCTGATTAGAGTGTGGTACCAGGTGCCATCAATTTTGAACCTTTTCACAAGATTCAAATTTTCTGATATGATGAATTTGAGATTGTCACTTGTTGTCATTTGTAATCATCAAAATTAAACGAAATAAACATTTGAAATATATGAGTTTGTATGTAAGCATCATTATTAGTCTATTTATAACAGGATTGTCTTAGGACAAAAAAACACATACATCACAATACAACCTTGCTTTAACCTATACTGTCTACCACGGACTCATTTATAAAACAATAAGATGCTTACTGGTTTATGATATATTTCTCCTACTAATGAAGAAGGAAATAGAAAATTAACTCACACCACAATTCATAGAAGTTACTGCAGCACTCTGCTTGTCCACAGCAGTGGCCAGATTCACAGATGTAGGTCTGGTTGTTCACTCCCAGGCAAACGAGTCCAGCCTATTCACACAAAACAGAGATTCCAGCCATCTCCGACTATATATACAACATTCTGAAGCAGCAAAGGATGTTTTTCTTTTTATTCCCTACATCTTACAATGATTCTATGCACATTCCAGTTTATATTCAAGCCTTCATTGTGCTTTTTTTTAAAATTTACATTTCTTTTTTTTTTTTTTTGCAGTTTCCGGTACTTACTAATCAGAGTGGAATGATGATGAAACACCACAGACAAGATGATAAAAATATATGGCAAAATGCTGAAAAACATTAGTAATAAAAATAGAAACAAAAGCAATACAATATATAAGAAAAAAAGCAAAAGAGTGAATTAAAATATATTTATATAAAAAAACTTTTACAAAATTTAATTATTCATGAGAAAACAAAAATAATGAAAAAAATAAGTGATCAAAAAACTCAGGAGGTCCATTTCTATGACTCTGGCATTCTGTTGAAATATGCACATACAAACATACATACATACATATACATATAGAGAGAGATACACTTGGGCTGAGGTTCTGTACATCATAATATAGTTTCTCACTCAATATTGTGAGATATAAGTTTATTATTCCTTGGGTTTTATCATGGTGGCGGAAGTGGGTTTTCATAACAAATACAGTCAACTACAAGTGTAATTAAACCTGAAATACAGTTTCACTTGAGAGAAGATTAAAAAAGCGAAACCAAACAAAAACATGCGTGGGGAGGTGAAAAGAACCACTGCTGACTTTAATGTAACTTTAATGTACACTCTGGACAAAACAATAGAAATCACTAAATAGTCGCCATTGCATGTTTTGGATAGCGAATCAAACGTGATACTCCTCATAAAGGATTTAAAATCAAATCAAACTTGACGTTCCGGTTTGTCTCATTGATCTATAAAGTTTCCCACAATCGCTCTCCTTGCTGAACTAAACGCAGAAGTTTAATTATAGGTAAGTTAGCTGTTTACTATGATCAGAAACCGGAAGCACAACTTGTAGCCACAAGCTAAGCAAAGTCTGCCTGTTTACTACCGTGTGAACATCTTCGCTGTCCATCACAAGCCAACACCTGTAAACAGTCAAACTCCTGAAGACTTTCAGCAGCGGGGCCGATGTTAGGTTAGCTCTTACCTCGACATTAGCCGACGTAGCAGGATTTCCAAGTCCAGCGTTAAACTTAGGTGAAGACATGATAAAATTCACCTTTTTAGTAGTTTTAAATAACTTCTCCGAAGCTCGCTGTCACATAGTAACACAAAGTATGTTAAACTACGTCGGATTCGATGTAAATGAAGCACAGTTCGTCGTTCACATTGTTCCCGATGTTTATTTAAAGGGATTGACTTTTTGTTTCACTCTGACCCTACTTTCAATCTCCAGACCAGACACAGACCTTAGCCATGTTGAGAGAGAGAGAGAGAGAGAGAGAGAGAGAGAGAGAGAGAGAGAGAGAGAGAGGAGAGAGAGAGAGAGAGAGAGAGGAGGAGAGAGAGAGAGAGAGAGAGCGAGAGAGGGAGGAGAGAGGAGAGAGAGAGACGAGAGAGAGAGAGAGAGAGGAGAGAGAGAGAGAGTGATGAGAGAGAGCATAGCCACCTACTGATCGTGAGTGTAGCAGCATTTAAGGAAACTACTTCGTACTTCCAAAAGTACGAACAAAAAAGCTGTAAACACATATGAATGTGGTAGATCTCTGGATATTTTCAATTTGTCATGTCTATAATATCTGGTTTCTATTTTTTGTTTTCATACTTTTTTATATTCTGGGTTCTGTTTCATTGTTTTTCCTTTCCTTGATAACAAAGGTGTTATCTAAAAAAATGTATACAAATGTCTTTCTTTTTTTTGGTCATATTTCACTTTATTACAAACAAAACAGTTGAACACAACTGTATTGAACACAACACAGCTGATGTGGACTGTCAGCTCACTGCCTGGACCGTTGATTACCTCACCAGCAGAGCATGTGAGGCTTCCTGACTGTATGTCGGATGCGGTAATATGCAGTCAGGCTACAGTTCTCGCCCCTTTCCTTTTCTCTCTCTACACCTCATATTTTAAACACAACTCGGACTGCTGCTATGTTCAGAAGTCCTCGGATGGTACAGTCATCGATCGTAGACTATGTATCTGATAGGAATGACCTGAAGTACAAGGAGATCATTGACAACTTTGTTACCTGGTGTGAGCCAACAACCTTCACATCAACACCACCAAGACAGAGGAGATGGTGACTGACTTTAGCATCAAGTCCATACAGACTTCACTTCACCAGCGAACGTCCAGGGCTTGACAATTCAGAGTGCGGAGGACTAGAAGTACCTGGGTGTTCACCTTGTCGTGGTGACAGTGATTCAGGTGACTTTTGGTGTGTTCAAGAAACTGTTAAAACCCTCTTATGTATTGTCACATTTATTAGTTCTCTTTCCTTATTTGCATTTACTCCAGTAACTTTTTGGAAAAAGATGAACTTTTAGGAGTAGCTTTATTACACTTTACTTTTTACTTGTACTCGAGTTATGAAGTATCACTGCTCTTTCTTGAGTAAAATTTCTGGATACTCTGCCCACTGTGAGTAATTTCATCAAATAAAGAACAAACATATTTTACCATAAATAACAGACCTGCTACAGTTTTGTCTTGTTTGTTCTTTCTTATTCTATTGTTATTTTCTATCAGCTGAGCCTGTAGTGCCACTTAGAAGTCGTTTGAAAATATAGTAAACATTAGTATAGTAGATATTATTACTAGAAGTATTTTACAATGTTATAACGTATATTTATCAATATATTGCTAACAGTAAAGATTATAAATTAATTTTATAGGTTTGATAATGAAAAAAAAATAGATTTCTGTTATTCCTTTTCAGTACCCAAAGTACCAGGATTTGCACACAATTTGAGATTTTGGTCTGTCTGATAGCATCATCTGAAAATATTGAATCAAATGTTGTGTTTACAGTAAACTCATTAATCAAATAGGTGTTTTACTAAATACCTTTGTCCTTTTACTTGAATCATTTCTTGCATGACTACTATGAGCACATCTTGTGGCTGTTCCACCAACTTGAGATATCTGACATATTAAGAAAATGCATAAAACTAAAGGCTAGCACAATGATGGTCTGTTCAGTAGTTGCTCCTAAGAAAGCTGCAGTGATTCTGATGAATAGGCGCCTTTCACCTGCCTGTCCATCGCCTTTGGATGATTATTCTCTACAGAGCTTGGCTAGCCCCTTTGAACCTTACAGACAAGTTTTGGGGAACAAAAGCAAACAAATCACATTGTGACATTTTTCACTGTCTTTCATGACCTCCTATTTAGGCGCCTTTTGCCTCTCTGCATTCATGGTCCTCCAAGAAAGTCAATGGTTCCTCACATCCTATCAGGGCAAATCAGGAGGATACATGCTAATCCCCTTAATCTGCCCTTTCTCCTGCGTGCAGCCACAGGGAGAGAGGGACCACAAAGAGTAATCCTGTCAGAGAAACAATAGGATTAAGGGCCCAACCTCACAAGTGACAATCAGGTATCCACTGACTGATCTGCCAAGCAGGAGCCCTATCTGTAAAGTCCTGGCTGCCCTGTCTTCACTGTGACTTTATTTTTGTTTGGTAAGGTTAAGAGGGATGGGGGTGCTACAGCAGGAGGGGTATTTCTTTGAGGGACTGCTGGAGGTCTGACAAGTCTGAGGTCTTCTATGCACCAGGGACCAAAGAATGACTGACATGTAGAGGGGTAGGAGCACCGATGGGGGGGCGGAGGGGGTTAGTAAAGAAAGGTGGGAAATGTGTGTATGTCTGTCTGTGTGGGCACAGGTGAGGCTCAAACACAGGACAACTTTTAGCTGGCATTTCACAAATTTGAACCTCATAGGAACAGCAAGAAAAAAGCTGCTGTTGAAAGAAATCAAAGATGTCTGCTGAACAACCACAAACCATGTAAGGGGAGACGGCAAACATGTGGAAGAGAGTGCTTAGTTTAGATGAGTCCAAAATTAGCATCTTAAGCTAAAACGATAAATGTAGTGGAAAACTCAAGCTGCAAATCACCTGAAAAACACCTTGGAAGGGGTATGCATAAGACTGACATGACACTGTCATAAACATGACATAACATCTGTTATGAAGATGGAAGAGTTTTCATAAATGTTTATGACTGTTGTCATGCAGTGTCATTCGATAAATAATTACATTTTAATGCAAAGTTAACAATTTTAATGGACTTTTAATGCAACTTTCCATTAAAAGTGTCACTATTTACAGAATAATGCAAAGTTGATGCTTGTAATGCACTTTTAATGCAACTTTGTATTAAAAGTGTAATTATTTACCTCTGCAGGACAACAGTCATAAACAAATGTTATGTCATGTTTATGACAGTGTCATGTCAGTCTTATGCACACCCAGTAAAATGAAGTGTTATCAAAAATATTTTTTTAGAAAATGTGAGTCAGTAGATGTTCAAAGATGACAGACATAAACTAAACGATTGGCAGCTGGACATGCAGTAAAAAGAAGTTTCTACAAAGTACTGGTTGAGGGTGTTGGATTCAAACTCTCGTCATAATTTACAAATTTTTAATCTTAAAAATCTTCTGCTTTACCGTTCAGCTCTATTGTGAAATACACTGAAGTTTGTGTTTTGTAATGTGACAGAATGTAAAAAACTTCAAAGATTATGAATATTTCTTCTTAATAATGTATATTTAGGCAGCAAAATGAAACCAATCCTTCACAGCTGTACCCCACACTTCTAATCTGCCTCAGTGTCAACATTTGCCCACCAGATGGCTCCATAAGTACCAAGATTGTCTCATAAAAATTTAAAATCAGTCCTCAGTTAGACCAGTCATGGTTTATAAAGAGGACCATGATGGTAAGGGATTTATTTATATATATTTGCATGTTAAATGTTCTATTTTTACTCATTTTTTCCCTTTCCCTCCTTTTTTGTTTAACATACAATATAACCAAAATTCAGTCAATAAGTACAACGGATTGCAATTCACTTTGGCATGACTATTGATATTGTAAAGAAGAAGCAAGGATCAATTTAATGGACTGGCTGGAACGTTAAAAGGCCAAACAATATGGTCAAGTGAAGCAACACATTTAGTCATCTGAAATCTTTAAAGCCAGATTAAATATTGCTGTAGGAGACGCATTTAAATATCAAATTCTCAAAAACGGCTTTATTGTAAGTGGGATTGGACAAATTCATGTTTTAACTGCAAAACCTGAGGGGTTGCAATTTTATTTATTTGAACACTCTGAAGAGTTATCATTTGCTAGCAGGAGACATGTTGTGATATTGGTTAAGCCATTTGAAACACAAATAATTCTCGGTAGCATCTACGGGCCCTGTGATGGACTGGCGACCCGTCCAGGGTGACCCCGCCTCTTTGCCTGTTGAGTGCTGGAGATGGGCACCAGCACCCTTGCCCTGGATGGAGATCGATATTTTCATTTCAATCAGAAGCAGTTGGTAGGTCCTCAGAAATGTGTTGTTTTTTAGCAACAAATCTCTGTAGAGGCTCAGCTATGTTTGGAGCTATTGTCACTCGAGGAAATTAGTAATAATGTGTTCAAGTGATCTGGAACAACAGATCCAGATGGCTTACTCAGAGAGATTTCAGGAAGTAATTTAAACTCATAAACTAAGCAGGGTGAGTGGCAACCTCAACATCATAGGAAGGTTAAAAAGGATAATGATCCTGTTCATTGCAGCTCATATGTCAATGAGTCTTTTATGTAGTGACTGCAAAATTTTAACCAGAAACTGTTGCACTGCAATTAGATCCTAATTCAGTATCATTAATAAGCACCAATCAGACTCTGTCCCTGGGAGACAAGCCTTTTCCAACAAAGGAAGACAGTTTAGCATGATATTCTCTCCTCTCGATGACACAACCTGAAGTTATTCTGAGTAGCATTTGACAAAATCGAATCGACTCATCTGTGTACAGCCTTAAAACAATTTGGACTTGGGCCAAATTATTGTAGATGGATCAAATTCTTTACTCAACACCGAAAGTTGCAGTCCAAACAAGTGGCTTGATTATTGAAAATCACATTATTTTCAACTACATGGAGGTGAAAGGCAGAGCTGTAGTGGGATTAAGGCTCCAGGGGTGAAATAAATCACAAATGTTTGTGCCAGATTATCTTCTTTTGCTGTTGTCTGATCCAGTTATTGGCATGCCTCCTCTTCTTTATTGAAGGAATAAAGAAGAGTAATGTAATAGGATAAAAACTTAATCTACCAAAATCACTGTTATTTCCACTGAATAATCTAGCAAGACAAATCAAATACAAACATTTGCCCTTTAAAATTGAATAGGACAAATGTACTTTTCCAGGAATAGACATAGCAGGTTCGATCAATATATTTAGAGGTAATTGCAAATCTGCACTATATTGACAAAAGTACTCGCTCACCTGCCTTGACTCACACATGATCTTAAGTGACATCCCATTCTGAATCCATAGGGTTCAATATGATGTTCCTGTTCTTGAGCTCATCTGAAGGCCACATGAAGTTTGGAGGCCTGTAGTGACCGACCTTGCAGAAAGCTGCCGACCTCGTCACACTATGCACTTCAGTATCTGCTGACCTCGCTCCATCAGTTTACATGGCCTAACACTTTGTAGCTGAGTTCCTGTCGTTTTCAAACACTTCCATTTTCTTACAATACAGCTGACAGTTGACTGTGGAATATTTAGGAGTGAGGAAATTTCATGACTGGATTTGTTGCACAGGTGGCGTCCTATCACCGTTACACGCTGGAATTCACTTCGCTCCAGAGAGCGAGCCATTGGTTCACAAATGTTTGTAGAAACAGTCTACATGCCGAGGTGCTTCATTTTATACACCTGTGGCCATGGAAGTGACTGGAACACCTTATTCTGATCATTTGGATGGATGAGCAAAAACTTTTGGCAATATAGTTTATCTGAGATTGAAGTAGCATTGTCCATAACAGGACAGATAAACGCTATAAAAATGACTATAATGCCCAGGCTTCTTTATTTCAATGATTTGGCATTTTCTTCTAAAATCCTATTTTGTCCAGCTAGACGCGCATATCTCCTCATTTATATGGAATAAAAAACCTGCAAATAGTAAAAAAAAGGCTATTTTTGAGAGACCTAATTCGGACGGAGGGTTTGGTTTGCATTATTTTTTTTTCTGTTATTGGGCAAATAATATTGTTAACTTAACATACTGTGTGTGATCAATCTGGAAGGGTCAAACAGCATGTTTCCATGGTGATGCCATGGGTTTGTCAAGAGGATCACTTGCTCTAATCCCTTCAAAGGCTTCTTCTGGATTGATACTGCCTCTCTAAAGTGTTGGAAAGAAAAGAGCGTGCTTTGTTATTTTTTAAGAAGGCAGACTGTCCACATGGTTTATGTGTTTAGGTTTTGACTCATAGCCTCAAGGTTGCGGATTTGCTCTTTACAAGCATGTTCTAACAGGTTTTCCTAGCTTTTTCTGTCTGTTTTTTGAGGATCTTTTGGTGTGCTTAACTTTACCAGGCAAGTCCTATTTAAGTGATGTCTTGATCGAGAAGAGGTGGGGCAAGAGACAATAAACTCAGGTGTGATAAACCACAATCAAGATATGTTTTAGACAGAGGAGAGAAAATCACTTTTTCACACTCGGCCATTTGGCTGTGGATTCCCCCCCCCCCCACTTCCTTAAGAATAAACACCTTCAATAAAAAAAAAACAGCATTTTTGTTTAGCCGTTTTGTCTTTGACTAATATTTAAATTGGTTTTTGATGTTCTAAAAAATAAAATGTAATTTTTAACTTCAAATAACTGAAAAATAAAAAATATATCTCTTTATTTGTTTTTATAAGTGTTAACAGTCTTTGTGTGCGTATGCGTGTGCATGTGTGTGTCATCTGATGTGAGCAAGCTGCTGTCTGAAGTCCAAGGAGTGCAGGGCAGTAGCCACAGCTGCATACAGGTGAGAGCTGC
This sequence comes from Poecilia picta, assembly GCA_033032245.1. Lineage (NCBI taxonomy): Eukaryota > Metazoa > Chordata > Actinopteri > Cyprinodontiformes > Poeciliidae > Poecilia > Poecilia picta. The sequence continues at coordinate 25,694,752 of CM065367.1, read as the reverse complement.
TGAATCTCAGGCAGTATATTGGGCTGCTCACAGAGTCAGAGCTCAGCTGGAAGAACTGCAAGAAAAAACAAAAAAGTTTGTTAAAGTCTAAGGATGCCTTTAAATGACGAAGTATTTCCTTTAATTCATGTAACTGATTGTCTGACAGGTGCATGAGGATCACACCTGCAAGCATTTGGTTTGACGTTTGTCCCAAATACGGACCACGCCGTAGTATGACGAGCCGCTGGCTATCATGTGATTTCCATCTGTCTGGATGCAGTAGAGAGCACTGTCATGAGGCTCCTCCCACTCCATCACACACTTCCTGTTGGAAAAAAAGTAGATGTTTTATTATGTGCTGCACTTTCACACACTCACACACATGCTTGTACTTCTATACAAACTGAGTTCTTTGTATTGAGTATAAACATTTTAGTAACTGCATTAATGACTAAACCAGAATAGGGTTATGGGAAATAGTAGGGTTATTTCCCATAACCCTATTCTAACCTTGACCTTAACTAAAACTTAATTCACACCAAATCTCAAAATCTAACTAACAGAGCACAGTAGAACTGCAAAAAGGTGAGGACTGAGAAAAGGGCCCTCACTTTCCATGAATTACCTGACTTTGTTGTAAAATATTATGAAAGTAGTCCTTTATATATATACATGTATCCACACACAACCACAGACACGTGTTGAAATTATGGCTAAGCATTTCTCATTTTTAACAAAAGAGGGATGTAAAAGTCAAAGACTTTGCCTTTGGGATCATTAAATGTGTCTCCTTTCTATTCTATCATGATTTGCATCAGTATTGTGCTTTAGGTAACAACATCAAAAATGACCATTCAGTGCCTTTTGTCTAGTCACTGTGCTATAGAGGGTCTGGATAACATAACAAGAATGCAGAGCAGCTCTCTGAGATTCTTAGCCTGACCCAGAAGGTTACAGAGCTGTGGACGAGATCCTGCCTTGTTCCGGTACCAAAGTGAGCTCACACATCACTCCTTAATGACTAGGATGTGGAGGAACTCCTGTTGGTCCACTTGAGTAAACAGACAAGCACATATCAGGACCGTCTGCAGTTTGCTTTTCACCCGTGAAAGGGTGAAGACACCAAGATATACCTGCTTCAACAAACCCACTGTCATCTGGAAGTAGCAGAGCACTTTGATACATGCTGCCTTCTGAAATGACATTCAGAAGGCAGCATGAAGGCAGAAAGTTTAAAAAGAATCTTTAAAAAGAAAATTATATATATATATATTATATATACAGTATATACAGTATATACTGTATATATATATATATATATATATATATATATATATATATATATATATATATATATATATATATATATACACACACACACAATAAATAATGAAATAATATTGAAATAATATTGAATTGGCCGGATTAGGTAAATTTATGCGGCGGTGAAAATTGTTACGTTTTGTTTTTAATTTATCTTTGAAATCGTTGAAGCGGTCGATGAGTATCTTTTGTTTTGATTTTGTTTGTGTGTTTTAAGGTATTCTGGGCTACCGTTTAGCTTTTTTGTGATGTTTGTAAAACTATGATTTTTATTGTAATGTTTGTGGTGTGGAAACCAGCAAGAATAGTTTCGACAGTGAGGACTAATGGAGATACTTAAATAAACTAAAATAAACTAAACTAAACAAGCATTCAGACTGTTAAGGTTCCATGTAATAAAGCACAGATATGTTTTGTTTACAGGATAAAATACAGTAGATAAGATGGCAAATATGTGAGTGAATAATACCATAATCCATGTCAAATATATTTGGAGGATAAGAGATGGCTAATGAAAGAAGTCATTGCAAAGTCCTCACAAGTGATGAAAGCCAGAAGGTGTGTGCGCTTAGCAGAGCAGAGCAGGTCAGTGGCTGAGGTTTAGAGAGGGGACGTATTTTAAGGACGAGTATTTTCTTCCAGCAAACATCAATCCTCCATTAGAGCAGCCTCATCAATAAGTGATGGGGAGACATCAGGAGCAGACAGTGGGGCAGCACATGGATCTTATGCACAATGCACTCTCTAATTTTAGTTAACCTCTAAGAGGGAGGTCACCAACTTGCTCCTCAGGGTAAAGGACAAAAAGAACCCAAAGCCAAAACGTGGCTGTGTTTTTGTGGACATGTGCACAATTTCAATGCAAATCTTTTCTACGCAAAGATTTCCGTAGAATGTTTCTACACAAATGTTCTGTTTTTGTAAAGGAGACGATGTAGATTAGCAAAGTCTGTTGTTGAGATCATCATCATTTCTACCGTCATCTGTTGAGGCAGTAGCGTCAGAGCCTGAGAAATCTCAACAAGCCAGTAAAGAAGAATGGCTCTGTTCTGGGGATGACTGTGGAACCTCTGGAGATGAATATGCAAAGAAGGATTCTTCTTATGGTCGAGAAAACTATGGACAATCCTGACCAACCTCTTCATGAGACTATCAGAGGAATTCATGAAGGTAGAGGCTTCTTCAAATTTGTTGTAATACAGACCACTACAAGAGAACTTTTAATGGCTGCCTACAGGTACTAGCGAGGACCAAAGTAAAGTCTCAACAGACTAAAATCCTTAAAAGTGATAACCGGACCATCATTGAAGTGATTCTAACCAGAAAAATTCGATGTGGTTTGACTAAAAGGACACTATTTATGGGAACTGACCAGTGAGCAGCGTGAGAGAGTGTTAACTCTGGCGTACTTCACTCTGAGGAAGTTTGCACACCGCCCACTCAATATGCAGGTGTGCAAACTTAAATTTTTATGACTATGTACGTGTACTCGGTGTGTTTCCCAGTAAACTGCTTGCTTGGCGGGAAACCCTGTTCACATCAAACTGTTTTGTATGCGACATGAGGTTGAGAGTCGACACCGTCTTGTGGACAATATAGAAGTCAAATTTTGAAGAGCGTGGGTAAAGGAGAGGACCACGGCTGAAGTTGTGGTTGTGGGACATGCAGGAATATTTCATGAGAAATGTATGAAATTGGTTCTTTTGTTTATGCAATATGGGACGGTTCTGCACAGCAGAGAACATGCACAGTATCTCTGATTATGTAGGAACCTTAAGTTGCATTTTGTTGTTGAATCCCTTTCCAGAGGGATATTCTTCCACCTCTCTTTATTTAGACCCGTAATAGGAGACTATGTCCTGTTTAGCTTAGTGAAATAGAACATTGTTTGCTGCTTTCATTAGCACACAATTACAAATGTCTGTAAACATGTCAAATTAAGATTAAAACAATTATTTGTACCCCTGGCATATTCAAATTTCACAATAAATGTGTTTGTTTTTCAACAAAAAATGAGGCAGGCGTAGCTCAAGAGAAGTTTGCTATAGTTTTATAAAGTTTAAAAATAACATTTCTATTTGTATTAACATTTTAACAGATACATGAACATATGAACATATTCATACCCTCCTCAATAGTCAATGTAAAATTTTATGTCAGCATTACAGCGTAAACGTTTTCTTTGGTATTTTGTTGATTTATTTTTGGTTATTTTAGCTGCAAATCTTTGAAGTTGGAAAGTCTCTTTACTATCGGCTTAACCTTCAGCATACACCGTATCGCTATCAGACTTAAATCAGGACTCTTGTTAGAAAGTCCAAAATATTAATAATATTTCCAGTCATGCTAGCCAACATGCTACTAGTAAAATTTAAAAATCACTTTGTACCGCAACCGGCTAGAGGTATGAACCACTTTAGTCATAATTGCGTAATCATGGATAGAAATATTTACCTGCAGTTTTTAAATAAATACAGCATAGATTTCACAACAGCTATAGTACATTTTATATTGGAGTATTATTAATTTGTCCCCTCAGCTGTTCTTTAAAGGCGAGCTCCAGACAACCAAAGCCTCTTGAGTGACCCTGATAGATTTTTTTCTGAGGCTGCTAAGGTTTGTCCATATTAATTATTTATGCCTAAAAATGGGGACCCCCCTCTGCCAACCTTATTGTCAGTCCCCAGAGCAATCTGCCAATCAGATCTGATTTGTGTTACTTGACTGCTCCCCTCAAAAATTCCAGCCTGAAATCTGGAAACACTTGCCGTACTAAATCAACGCTATTATATTGAGGAGAAGGTTGCTGAGAAATCTTCCATTAGAAGCAGATGCATTACTCCTGACTGAGGCCTTTGTGTGTGGAAGTTAGACAGAAACATTGCTTTCTGTGTAATTTCTGCAGAAATTAGACAGAATTTCTGAACACTTTAAAGTTCAAAAATAAAAAAAACAAAGAATCAGAATGAGGACGATGCTTACTGTGGACTGAGCCGCAGGTCCCACTGTCGAACAAAGGTATCATAGCCGCAGGTGAAGACCTGGAATGGAGACTCAAAGACTATATCCAGCACCCCCGCACCACGACGAAACTCTGAGCCCAGCCTGCATACGCACGCTAATCTGTAAGGGAGACATTCAACAGTAGAATTTCTCATTTAGACATCCATCTGCTGCACAGCATCTTAAATCAAGTCTGAAATGTGAAAAGAAATGAGAACAGTTAAACTAACCCTGATAGTGACAAACAACATTGGTTGACACGTAACTATATGAGTAAGAAATGTGTTTGTGTCCTTACATCTCATTTGAATTAATGTTTAATTTCTTCTGGACACGTCTAACTTATTCCTGTACCTATATCTGCCACTGATAAGTGACAGAGTAAACCATAGACCTAATTAAACCTTTGGCTCCAGAAACTCAAATGAATATCATGAAAGACAAAATGTAAAATGCCTATTTAATAAATTTGTGCAATGCCCCTGAAATACAATTCCATATGTTTATTTAAAAATAAGAATATTTCTTTAGTATTTAATAGCAGAGGTCCACGGAGCGTAACCTGTCACTGTGGAGTCTCCTATGTCTCTGTGGTCCTCAGTCAGAGAACTAAGACTGGAGAATAGTGTAAGGCAGTTTTGATCCAGATCAACTTATTAAGGTGGTCTGAAACATTTATGTAATTATTTATGAAAACAATGGCAATTTCTGTTGTTGGAGATGATAGGAAAAAAACTATACAGATACATACTATACATAAGTCTAAAAAGACAAAATAGCTCTATGTGTGCAAAAGGAATTCTGTGCAAGTAGCAAACAGAGTTTGTGTGTCTGGGTTGATGTGCTGTGAGCCGAGGGTGTGGTCAACGAATTCACATCCCAGCAGCACCATGCTCTTGTGATCACACTCCGAGTTTGCACCTCTTGCTACTCAGCACTTGATTATTGGAGAATAACTTGCACCCAGTAGGGTATGTGATTGCAGAATAACTGTCTCTTTGTTGCCATTTATTACCCTCTGTGACCGTGACTGTGTGCTACTCTCACATTTGTGATACCTGCCTCGTAGCAACCTTTTAAAGGAGGCCAGTGACCTTAGTGACAGACCAGGGCGATGCCTCAACCCGTGCCCCCTCCCTCGCCCTGGAGCTCAATCCACAAGCTTGGGCTGGTAATCCCTAGCCTTACCCCAGGGGCCATGTTATTGGACCAGGGCTTTCCCAGTGGGATGCCTTACTGGGTGAGAATTCTCATTGCCAGGGTCTCAGAACGAAGCGAGGGCCAATGGAGAGATTGGGATGAAGTGCATTTTGGATTTGTCTGGAATAGCAATTCAATGTAAAAGCCAAAAAGTGCAGCACGTCTCTGAAAAAAATTATAAACCGAGCTGAGAACAAAACTATAACAGGAATAACATGTAATAATGACAGTAAAGTGTTGTGAAAAGTACAAAACAACATAGATTCTCTCATTGTAGGTAAGAACTTTTTACACGTACAGACTGTCAACAAAATGCTATCTTTTAGAAAACTTTGACTCTGACTCTCTTTTACCAAAGAGAGTCAGTTTGCCTGAATCATAAACGGACATGTGTGCCATGTCTGTTTTTAGATAGTTTGTCTCAGGAGAATACAGCATAGTATGCAGCAAGCTTTAAATATCACAAGTCAGGTACTGTTCCAGTGATTATATATGATATTGCTTTTTCCCATTTTGCCAGGTGGTAATTTACTAAAATATTCAGAGTTTTCAAAATAAGAAACAGCTTTTACTTTGAGCAACTTCATAAAAGGTTCATCTATGAAGAACCTATATTTCCTGTACAACTCTTGCACTTCTGCCATACTTCTGTGTAGAGGTATTTTCACTTTTATTATTGAACAATCCTTACTTTTCTTTTCCCTGAGAGGAAAGCAATTTGACCCAGAGTGCGAGTCGGCTGTTTTGTGGTACCCGGTTAGCTTCAGAAGGCCCAGACTTAATGACTGTTATGAAGGGGCTATTGGCTGTGTGACATTCAAAGTCCTGGTTTAAGCTTGTCTGGAAGCTCTGCAGGAGCCACACCGGCTTTAGGGGCCACACACACACACACACACAGGTTTCAAAAGTTGTGAAAGGAATCATTAATGAATTGACAAGGTTAGAAACAATGTAAAAGCTAAGGGAATTATGCTTTAGTGTGGAGACAGCTAAAGAAAAACAGTGTGTGTTTTTGTAACAGAAATGGTTGGAGGTTCTTGTAAAGGATAAGCTCTAAAACAACAGCCTGGATGCACTGGGACACAAACCGTTTTGTCAAAAGCTGTCAGACAGGTGAAGAAAAGGATTCCTGCTGAGGTATATTCACTAAAACAAACAGAGGGGAGTCACGCAACCTGCTGCACATCATTCCCTTTTATCCCACATCCCTGGACCAGCTGCACAATGACTGAAGCAGTACCGGGAGGAGGAAACGCAGTCCACCTAGAATGAACGATCACCTCGAAAATGTCCAGCAAATGCACATATTGCAGAGACAATGCAGCATCAATTTGTACAACAGGGTGTCCGTACTGCTGTAGACGTTTAACCCTGTCCTTTCAAAGTCAGGAATGCGAGGAATCCCAGCCTGACCATTTGACTGTAAAGAGAATGGCTCCTTTTCTGAAGTCACAAAGGGAGATGTTGGCGGAGGGGAGTAATGATCAGAGCCTTCTACCTTTGATGCCGATTCCCTCCTCTGTGTTTGACCATGAGGGAAATTGTGTGAAAAGTCGGGGTGTTGCTCGGATGACGCCGCATGTGTGGCATCCCCTTCCATACGAGTGATCATACAATTTCTTTGTCCTTCTGAGGTGGTAAGATGAGAGAATGTTAAATTAAAATTAAAGTGCCAAGAAGTCATTGGGACTGCGGGCTTTTGTGGCTGCACCTTTGTTCAATTTAAGGGCCTCAAAGGCTCTCAGCCTGCTGTTAGGCTATTCACTGTTGTAAATCTCTTGCATCGCTGATTTTCACAAGTAGCAGAATGGTGCATCTTCTCTAGAAGGTTCTGTGGCAGCAGCTGGTTTGCGCTTGCAACAGTGACCTGTTTATGATGTTTTCACAGAGAAGAGTCTTAAATCAATTCACACTGTGGTTGTGCAAAGGCACTGGGGTGAAGCTGATGTGAACGGTGGACGCTGGGTTAGGTAAGGCAGAGAATTACATGCTTGCCACTCAGCTTCACATATTAAGCAAATATTAAGTAATTAAAAAAAATACATGCTACAGCTAACAAACTGATGGTCAGAGATTCTATTTAAAAATGTTCTGCCGGAGCAGAAAGTATTGCTTTTAATAACAGCAAGTGGCCTTTAAACAGCTCCAGACCATCACTGTACTCCACCACCATGTTTGACTGTATGGCCAGATGTTCTGCTTCTGAAATGGCTAGATGGTGGACCAAAATGCAACACGCAAAGGTCGAGTAGATTTTGTAGACTTAATGACAAAAAAATTAAAAAAATAAACTTTGAACAAAAACCACGGAAAACACGTGTTTTTTGTTATTGTTTTTTTTTGCTCCAAAAGTAGAGCAATAAAACACCACAGAAGTCAGAAACAATAGCTAGCAGGGTAACAATGGAGAAGTAATAGGATTTAACAGGAGGAACCAGCAAGGAGTGAGAGGAAAACAGGTATATAAGAACTGGGAGAGTGAATGCTGGAACAAAGGACCTGGGCTGATTAGCTAACGGGTTGCAGGTGTGAAGGGAGAAAGGAGAAGGCAGGTTGAGGAGAGAAGAGAAGAGGAGAGAGAGGAGAGAGAGAGAGAGAGAGAGAGAGAGAGAGAGAGAGAGAGCGAGAGAGAGGAGAGAAGAGAGAAGAGAGAGAGAGAGAGAGAGAGAGAGAGAGAGAGAGAAGACGGAGAGAGAAGAGAAAGAGACGAGAGAGACAGGAGAGAGAGAGAGAAGAGACAGAGAACGAGAGACCCACAGTGGGCTGGGGAAGGAAGCTAACATTAAAGAATAACAAAACATAAGAGATATAGTTCAACTAGAGTAACAAAAAATAACTAGACACACAAAAAATTAAAAATAAGACACTAGAATCACTGAGAGAATTGAACTAAGGTACAACAAGGTTGATCCAATCAAAATAAGAGACCAAAGAACACAGAATAATAATAAAACTAGAATCCATAACAGAAACAATATTAAGTTAAAATCATATATAAAAACTACCACATGAAGAGTCTTTAAATGCAAAGTTATCATAGACAGGAAGTGGTGACATTAAAATCTGTCTAGCTGGTGTCAGGCAGAGCAAACGCCCAACACGTTAATTTACAGGACACGGAATCTGGGCCAACTGGATAAACAACATTGTTTATGTCTAGTGGATGTGCTGCTTTACAACCAGATGGAGAGACATTAGAGATGGCTGATGGCCATTTTGGGTCATTATGTGTCAATGTTGTGACTGAAGAAAATTTATTACTGTTCAGAGTATTGAAATACTTAGTTATATTTATCACAGTGGGTTCTTAAGATTCTTAAAATAAATGTTTATTTACAAAAGAGCTTTTGGTAAGTGATTTCCATATGAAGTTTATTTAGGATGTCATTAGATTTACCAAACTCTTCAAAAGCTATGACCCCTGAACAGAAAGCTGTCAGGATATTTCATTATTCCCAGATGGCGTTACAGCTAACTGGAAAATTCCCCTGCATGTTCTGCACTCCTACACCATGAATGACCCATTTCATTATGCAGATCACCTTGTAACCACATCAACTTCCCATTCCCACCTGATGAACGTGCCTACTCATCCCTTTCGTTGTTCATCCTGTGTGGCTGCCGTTTTATACCCTCCTCGAGTTTCCAGGCCTTTTGGGAACAGGAAGCAGCTTTTTGTATGAGGCTGTGTGTGATGTTGTGTTGGCCTGTTGTCACTGGCCCATGTAAAGCTGGGAATTACCGAAGCCTTGTCAGGGATTTATGAGGTTTAAGGTTTACCTTTCCAAGCCAGGATTTTTTTAGAGGCCCCTCACTCTGGACAGCTTTTTGTTGGAGACTAATGTGTGCTGTGGTGCTTTTAAAACTGCAGCTTTGTTGATCCATAAAGGGCCACAATGGTAATGTTCACAACCAAAACACCATTACATAAATATGATATAGATTGTTACACTCATTAATAAGCCCTCAGATCCAACCTGGGGTCCAGAATATTCAAACATTGCTCTGTCTGCTGTTGAACAGACAGACCAATGATAGCTATGATACAGTGTATCGGCTTACTGATACAACGTATCAGTGTGTGTTTACACAGTGAAAATAAGGAAAGACATCAGCAATGATCTTACAGCAGCATTTGTTGTTGCTCACCAATCTGGTGAGGTTTGCAAAGCTGTTTCCAAACTATCAAAAGTCCAGTGGAACAGTTAGAAAGACTATTCACAGGTGTAAGACTATCAAGACAGTCCTCTGAGGGTGAATGTCTCAATAAATTCACTCAAAGGTCAGACTCAAAGAGATGACCAGGGATAATGATGTCCCAGGTCATCTCTGAGGCATGTGTTTTAAAAGTTCAGAATTGTGACAGTATGATTTGTATAGAAGGGAGAAGCATCTTCTTTCTAAAAAGAAAATGGCAGGATGTGAGGGTTGGTGATGGGTGTCTGTATCCTTTCTCTCTCTCCTCCTGCCAGGTGATTACATCCAGCTGTTCCCCATTTGGGATGCAGCTGGATGCACCCCAAATGGTTCTGGAGATGAGTTTCAACCCTTTTCTCATCGAGCTCATTCACCAACTCCCTCACCCCTCAGGTCTAAGAAAACAAGTAAGACTAATCAATTCCCCATTCCATTTACCTTTCTGCTCAGAACGGACCCAGAAGAGCTGAAGGTGCGATACGGTAGCCTCACATAGCCATCAGGCTGCCTCAGGGCAGCAGTGGCTACAATCCAGTAGCTTGAAGTCATTTTATTCATGCTCAATACCTTCTTATGAGAGCAGACTTTTAATATTATTAAGTGCTTTTTGGTTAAATGAAGTTGTGGAAAAAAAAAACTATTTGTTCATTTTTTTGACACTTCAACTGTTCAAAATAGAGCAAACTGAATTTGAGGCCCCTGTAAAAAAAATAATAGAAAAAAAAAAGGTGCTAGAACAGGTTCCTCACTCACCGTTCCACATCCCAGATCCGAAGAGGATAGAAGTTCTCACAGCATGCAGTGCCTGTTACAAAAGAACTGGACATAAAACACACAGAAGGAGAGACATTTAGAAAAACAACTGGAGTAAAATTTTAAAAAAGCAACAAAAGTTACTGTTGGGTCCAATCTTAAAACAAATTTGCCTCAAAACACAGACAAGCTTAGTTTAAGATATGTGTTTAAGATGAAAATATATTTAGCAATATACAGAGCAATACATGTGTGTCCTTAAGATTATGGCTGCTAATTGTTATTTGTTATGTTTATTATTATTATTTTTATCTACTTATTTTTGTATGCCATACTAAGGCAAACAACCCCATGATTCTTTTCTTATCTTATCTTATCTTATCTTATCTTATCTTATCTTATCTTATCTTATCTTATCTTATCTTATCTATCTTATCTTATCTTATCTTAACTTATCTTATCTTATACAGACCGTGAGAAAGCAGACTCACAAACCAAAAGGTCATCTACCAAATACAAACATAATAAAATATAATAAAATGACATCAGCTAAATGACCCTGTTATATACTAATTACAAAAACGAGCTTTGCTTGGTTAAATACTAACAGCTAATAGTGGATATAACAGAAAAGCAGCCATTTTGGACCACATCAGCTTCTGTTCTTGTATTACAGAAATCATTTATATATTTTGTTGTCAGTTTAGAATACAACAGATGATGACTTTAGCCTGGATGATCAACATGAGAAAAGAAATGTTCCTAAAAACTGACTGATTTGACAGTAAAAGATAAATGAACAAAAACAGAGAAAAAAGATGGGGAGAACCTTTTCTTCTCCCTTATACCCCACACACACACACACACACACACACACACACACACACACACACACACACACACACACACACACACACACACACACACACACACACACACACACACACACACCAACCAGTCTTGTCGCTGCCTCTTTTCATTACACATTGTTTCTCAGCAAAAGAAAAGAGACAAAAACTACAACACTTGTGATCCTTTGATTGGAGAGGCAGTTTGGAATTAGCAGCCTAGGTATGCACGGTGAATGGTCTGCATGTGGAGCAGTCGGAGAGCAGTGAAAGGAGAGGGGAGGAGAGCTGTTAGGGAGGGTTGACGGGGTGTGTTTGGGTGTTAGAAGCTATGTAGAGGGTGGGGTGGAGCCCAGGGGTGCTGGTGGTAGGGGGGCTTCTGTTGGGCTGGGACTGAATCTCAGGACTTAGTGCCCTCCTATAGGGATGACAGACAGGAGGGAGGTCCCACTTTTATGCTCAGTAAGGTAGTTACAGACAAATGCTGCCACCTGCATTAAAATACTTTGGATGAATGTACAGACACTGATGTAGAGAAGTCAACAATAGGTAGGCACTGACTCAAATGAATTCTGACATAAAGCCCTGGAAACATGAAGACATTCCTGCTCAGTAGACAACCACTAGACTGTAGAAATTAACAATAATTAATGAGCAGATTAGCTGTGAATCACTGACTGTACATTATGGATCCACTATTTGCAAGATATACAATTAGGGGTCAGTCCATTGTTACTTAAGCACTGTAGTGATGGAACTGGTCTTTAGTTGCTAGCGGTCAATACTGTTGATAATATAACAAATGACTGTTTCACCTGTGAAGAAAGGACTTTAACTGTTGAGGTGGGTTATGAAGATTGGTAAATGGTGAATTGCCTGTTGTTATGTAGCACTTTATCTAGTTCAGAGGACTCTGAAATCCTTTACACTACATTCGGACAATACAGCTATTGTAGGCTATGTATTTGATGGGAAGGAACTGAAGGAGGTCATCAGCAACTTTGTTATCATGTCTGAGGCTAACAACCTTCACATTAAAACCACCAACATAAAGACGGTGACTGACTTTCACATGTGCGTACAGACTAGCCTGGTAAAACCCAGACCCTTTTTCTATGCTTTGCTTCGTACAGAGTGCCAGGACTCTCAGCTTCACAGATTATACTGTGGTTTGCAGACTGTGCTGCGAAGCAAGATTTGAATCAATCAGAATTGCATAGGAAATCATTGGCCAGGCTACATATACATATCACCAGTGAACATCCAGGGCCTGGACATATTGTAGAGGAGTGGACCCAGATAGCAAGCAATAGTAATTCACTGTTACCATTATGGTAATCCATTACCATAATATAATGGCAGATGATAATACCCATCATCTGCCAACAAAATTGTGCTTAATACCAGTGAAGAAACTTTTAATGGTATGTTATGATGTAGACCTATCAGAACAAAAAAAATTGTATGAATATGTTGATTCAATAGTTGAATCAACATTGATTTCTAACTGATTCAATATAAAGTAAACTGTGCATGCAGATCCAAATATAGATGATGGTTGAATCAACACTGATCAGTTAAGGGTGAAACCCTAACGTTCAACATGTAAGTCACCGACCACTTTCAATAGCATTCCAACATCAGGCTTCAACGTCAATTCAATGTTTCTGGTCAGCTATATTTCAACGTTGATTCACTCATATTTTGCTATCTGTTGAAGTACCTGGATGTTCACTTCAATAATAAACTGGACTGGTACTTGAACACAAACGCTCTGTCAAACGCTCTCGGTCAAAGTCGTCACTGTAGAAACATCTTAAAGATAAACAGTGGCAAAAGCTCAATTTTGCTTTTTGGGAAAGGCTGAGAATACTTATACTAATACCTATAACTAATACTTATACTGGGAATACTAATGGATGTTGGCAGGAAAGATCTCTTGTCGTGATCTGTATTACGGTAAATCTGAAGAAGCCTCTAACTGAAGATACTCTGCCTTCCCAAGACAGTCTCAAGAAGATTGTGGTTGTATCGAGACAAAAGGTGGAAACATTTCAAAAGTAGTGTAAGTGTACATTGTTCAGGAAGCACTGTCAAAAGGCCTGGAGTCTAGCCATACCAACACCACCAAGCTGAGGAATCACCACAAATGCAGGTGGGATCATCATGGCATGCAAATGGTGAGGATTGTGCTGAGCATATGAGTGTTGGGAGAAGGGATCAGGGGGGTGGTCGGACAGCAGAGGGCTGCGGTGGTGGGGGGCAAGGCCATCCAAGCAAGACCCAGAAGCATCTGTCAAGCCAGTTAGCAAGAGCAGCCCATTGGCAGGCCCCATTAATTAGTGTTGGGTAAACTCATTTCAGACCCAAATGGGTCGGACAGGGCCAAGACCAGTATGTGCCATGGGTGACCTCTGACCCAGCTGACACAGGATACAATAGGGTTACCCTCACACTCACTATCTGCACCCTATTACTCTCCATTACTCACATTACTCACCCCTCACTAGGCCGCAGCACTGGCAGAGGAAAGCTAGAGGACACCATCCATACAATAAAAGACCCCCCGTTCTCTAACTAACTCCCTCACCCTTCTGAAGTGCCAACTGGGCCTGATCTTGGGTCAGAGCTTGTACTGATATTATAGCTGCTAAGGTCAGAGCCTCTCTCGCCTAATGTGGGGCAGGTATCCCCCGTGCCCCACACAAAGTTCTGTGTCTGACTAAACAGAACCACCCATCTCTAACCCCGCCAGAGCCCTCCACCCTGTAACTCCACCTTTCATCATTAGCAGCATGCTGGGCCTCTGTTAGCGTTTGGGTAACCTCATCAGCTGGTTGAATTATCTAAGGGTCTGTGTGGGGTGGGGTAACACAAACTGAGTGTATAGTGGGAAACTGGTTTAATTCACACAGACACACGCACACGCACACATGAACAAATCACAGACATGCTGAAGAACATGCACACAGTCAGTTGGAAACAACTTCTCATTCACACAAGTCACTTAATTGGTAGGACTACACACAGAGACGCATACACTCAAACACGCATACCCACACACACACATGCACACGCACGCACACATCGTTGGGAATTTAAGGAGTTAAAACATTGTTAGCTTTAAATCTGTAGCCCAGACCACGATTCATCCATAGAAATCACAGGGCATCAAACTTCTTCTGAACAGATAAGAAAACAAAGAATAGCTTTCTGATGATGTCAAACACATAGACATTTATGAAGAAATGATCACTCTACAAATAAGATTGAGGAGAAAACAAACCTCAGAATTTTTTTTAAAGAATTCTCCAGAAAACCTGGGGGGCATCACCACAGTTTACCAAAATTTATTCATCTACATTACTTTGCAATAACCCCACCCCACAGCACTGACTGTCAATAGTTAAATAGTTATGACTGGGAAGATGTGCAGAGAAAAAAGTAAGCTTTGGTCTGGATTATTTCGTTAGAAATATGTTTTTAGAAGTCTTCAGCTTTTGTTCCATTTTCCATTATGGTTGTACTTTGACTACCAAAATCCCTCAAAGCAAATTATCTCCATCCAGGATTATTGCCTTAAAATCAGTTATTATTTAGAGCACCGCGTTAAAGCTGGTGATTATTTGTGTTGCACAACATTCTCACTTCCACCTATGAGTTGTTGATGAATGCTTAGTGTTAGCAGCATAACATTCCATTTTCAAGTTCGGTCCACGGAATGCAGGGGTATTTCATTGAGTTATGATAATGTCTGGGTTTTTAATGTTTTTCTGGGGGACCAATAAGCATCCTTAAATTGACTGGCACGATGCCTGGAGTACGACAATCTTTCTCCTCCTGGAGCTGCTGGTTCAGAGCGAACGGCGGGGAAGAGCGTGGCAGGTGTATTTATACAGGTGAGCGGATAGACTAAATACAGCGGGCTGCTATGCTGTAGTTGATGCTTAACGTAAGTGTCATTTTATGGATGAACCAGAAAATGAATTGAACTCCATCCTAGTCGCAACAAATGGGTGGTAGAGGGCATTCTGTTGACACATAGCTGGTAGATGTGTTTCTGTGTGACAGAGGAGCCAAATCCAGTCATTCACATGGACACAAAAGCAGGGCCGGCCCAAGGCACATGCAAACTAAGTGGCTGCTTAGGACCCTGTGACCATTAAGGGGCCATTTTTTATTAAAAAGGATTTCTGTGTGATAGTGACAAAAACATACAATTTCATTATAAAGTTGTCTTTTTTTTTTTTACAATAATATATATTTGATCATGTTGAAATCATTCTTTATACAGGCAAAAAGAAAAAATAAATAGCTCTTGGGGGCCCCCGGGTGGCCCCAGTAGGTCACGCTTCCAGCTCAGATTACTACCAGTGTGCAGTGCGCATCAAAAACCTCAAAAGCACTAGCGGAAGATAAGTAAGCAAAACAATGTTGCAAAAAAGGAGGAAGAATAGAAAACGGCTAAGATGAAGGTATGTTTATGTGTATCATGGTAAGGTAATGTTCATCAAAAAGATTTGTGGAGATGCTAATAGAAAATTAGCTTGATAGCAATCTTGAACGGTCCAGTTCAACAGCCAAACATTTAAATACTAGTGACTTTGTGTGAATCTGAGATTAAACTGTAAATGAGTTGATTTTCGTGCTTGGCCCTATATGTTTCAGAAGTTGGCTTCATAATGTTTGATTACAATAATTAAAATTTGACATTGTCAAGCAAAATGTTTTTAGATCTGGCTAAATGGCTACTGCATTAATGTATCAGTGAGCTACTCTAAGCTAGTTGGTGATATGTTGTTTGCTGCCAAGAATGATAATTTATGTGACTAGAAACATACTTTATTTTTACATGAATTTATAAGTTAAATGAAACTTCTTCAGGAGCTGTTAAAATTATTTGAAGGCTCAGAATCACCGATTGTCCACATTCTCAAGTGACAAAGACTCACCTAGTACAAATTAAAATGTTAGCAGTTGGAATTACATCTCAAAGAAATTAACTTAATCAAAGTATGTCATGCATATGTGTGTATTCCATTTTAAGTAGGGTTGCACCAATTGCAGTTTTCTGGCCGATCACAGATTACCAATCTTTAAAAAGCCTGACCTGACAATTCCGATTTTGGCTGATACCATTTTTTTTTCCTGAAATGTCACTAAATAAAGATGTTTCCCTGCTTAATACACTCGAATCAGAAGATTACAGTTCAGGAAACACCTGTTAATTAGCCATCAATTGAAATCAGCAGGGCTGAAGCAAGAAAACCCTAAAACATACAGGCCAGTGTTCCATGAGGACCAGGGTTGGGAAACACTGCACTATGGAGTTTCTGTGAACCCTGAACTTTGGTGGAACTAAACCAGGCCTGAATACACACTGGAGGTACTAGTTCTCTGCTGACTGGGGATCGTCTTGGGGTTCCCCCTAAGGAGCCGGGCCAAATGGCAAGGCAGAGGGAAGTCTGACCCTCTCTACTGCTTCCGCGATCCAACCTCAGATAAGTGGAAGATAATAATAAATGTTAGACAATGACTTGACCTAGTATATATTTTGCAAAAGACTAAAATTCGTATTTTCTCAGAAATTGGTGGTTTTTATCCTTTTTCTTAATTTGTGTTCTCGTGACTTGTTCCTGGTTTTGCCATAGGGCATCACATTTTAATTGAAAAACATCTAAAATGGCACGTGACTTTGACCAGACAGTATGCATCTATTTTTAGAAGAAAAACATTCTTCATGTCTTTAAAAGTAATTTTGGTTTTAGAGCTAGAACGTTTTGTTGAACTGCAATGATAGGCTTGGACCTAAACTAAACATGAATCTCAATCTCTACACAGGACTCTTCTGGATTAAGCTCCATCAATCTTCCAATCAAATCTAATTAGAATTTGTGAAGGAATCATTCTGTCTGTAAATGTGTTGACTGTGGAATTGTTCAACTATGTTTTTTTTATGACAGTCGACCTTTTTCTGTTTTGCAATGAATGTTATGTAATCTCTGTGTACTGCTGCTAGTCTTGGCCAGTATTCTTGTGTAAAAGAAATTTTTGATCTCAATGAGAAAATTAATAATAATAATAATAATAATAATAATAATAATAATAATAATAATAATAATAATAACTCTTATATTTTCGTAGGGTGTTGTTAGTTTTTGCAGTCTTTTTTTGCAGGGACTATTTCAAAGAACATCAATAGTTTTCTCAGTCTGTTGTGCTGAAAACATCATCAATTTCCACCTTTTCACAGCCATGAAAACAGTTTTACTCCCTTAAATAATGAGCCCCAATTTCCTAAGCCTCACTGTGATGAGACTGACGAATGAATGAAATTCTTGCCTCTCATAATGATGGTCTTGACTTTAGTTGGAGTTAGCTTGGAGAAGTTTTGTGTTAGTAGGACACAAAGCAAACAAAAACTAAGTCAGTATTTATCTTAGCCTCTGGCCCCTGGACCAATTACAATGAATAAAGGCGAGCAGCCCATGTCTCTGCTCTGGGAATATGAAGGCATTTGGCTCTGGACTCCAGGGGCGGTTTGGCTTTGCCCCGTCACCCCAGACCCCCAACTCACCATCAGAAAGAGGGTTGTTAATTTGTTGCGCTTGACCCCGGGCTTTGTGCTTGATGTGTATCTAGTTTGTAAAAAGTGCTTTTATCTGGTTTCTAAATATGTCTGGGCTCACAGGGTTATGATGCTTTTATATTGGCCAGGGAGGGAGACAATGGTCAAAGGGTACAAGGGTTGACCCTATACCCCCCACCCCACACTCCCTCTCTCTCGTTCACTCCCGAGCCTCCTCTCCCTTGCTCCGTTGGCCCTTTACACACCGATATGCATGATCAAACATTAGCATGCACACAATCATGCACTTTCTCTCTCACAGATTCACACACACATATGCTAGGACCCCGTTGTTCCATCTTCACCCCCTGTGGTCCTTTTGGCTTCTGTTCGTGTCTTCTGTGTGTCGGGTCACCAGGACATTCCTCAGCCAGTGTTCATCCAGCTGGAACCAACTGGGATCCAACACCAACCATCCACACCATCCACACAGCACAAATCATCTGCAACGATGATGGTTCCCAAGACTGTTGGTCATTTTCACAGCACAACGCTTTGCAATGTGAACATTATTCCAATGTTAGGATTTTTACATTAGAACACAAAAAAAGACAAAAATAATATATTAAGTCCAGTTCCATTTTAGGTGGAGAATCACAGATGGCTTGATTGGGTTCTAAGAAAAAGCTCCCGGTTAAAACTAAAATTTATTGCAGGATGTATGCCGCCCTCATTGTGACGCAATGCATTCCTGAACAGCCAATTGCAGAGCCAATTACAGGGCAGAATTCAGGACATAAATACTGTTTGCAAGGGCAAAAAACATTAACTTTTAGGGAAGAACAAATTTTAGTCCTTTGCTAAGGTAGATAAGATCGACCGATCACTGATCTCCCAAAATTAAGGAAAATGGTGTCCATAAATCAGCTGGCTGATAAATTGGTGCACCCTTAACTTACATCTTGCTCAAATTTCCACAGTAGCCCACAGAAGCTTCACGAAAAAAATTGAAGCAAAGTTCCAAAACTGTAAAGGAAACACCCTCCAAAAATGATCTAATGTTGAGATGCTGTTTTTATTTTTTCATTTATTATGTAAAGCACCTTGAAATGCCTTGCTGCTGAAATGTGCTATACAAATAAAATTTCATTGATTGATATCAAACCACTCTTCAAAAATAAATAAATAAAATAAATAAATAAATTGTAGTGTAAACAAAACTTCAACAATATGTAACAGCTATATGGCAAAATATGCCAACTTATAAATGCATAGCGCATATACACAGTCCAGTCACATTAATGTGACCATCTGTCAAAAGCCAGAATAACCACCTTTCGCAGAGCGAACTGCTACGAGACGTGCAGGAAGAGAGTCACTTAGGTCCCTGAAGGTCTTCTCTGGGATGTTGAGCCATGCCGACTCTAATGCCGTGGCCAGCTGCGCTAGATTACGCGGTTGAGGATCCATGGCGCGAACAACTCGATCGAGATGGTCCCACAGATGCTCGATTGGGTTTAAGTCAGGTGAGTTTGCTGGCCAGGGGAGGACGGTAAACTCATCCTGGTGCTCTTCGAACCACGCACGTACACTGGCAGCTGTATGGCACCTCGCATTGTCCTGCTGGAAGATGCCATCATCCTGAGGAAAAACAATGCGCATGTAGGGTGGACATGGTCTGCAAGGACAGATGCGTACTTGTATTGATCCATCGTGCCTTCCACAATAATCAGTGAACCCAGAGAATGCCAGGAAAACATTCCCCAGACCATAATGCTCCCGCCTCCAGCTTGGACCGTTCCTGCAATGGTTGCAGGGTGGTTCCTTTCAGAGGTTTCACGCCTTATACGCCAACGTCCATCTGTCCGATGGAGCATAAAACGCGATTCATCTGAAAACGCTACCTGTCGCCACTCAGTGGACGTCCAGCTGCTGTACTGGCGTGCAAATTCTAGCCTTCGTCGTCGATGAACACCAGTCAGCATAGGTGCACGAACCAGGCGTCTGCTTCGGAGGCCCAGACGCAGCAATGTTCGCTGAATAGTGGTTTGGGAGACACTTGTGGTAGCCCCTTGGTTCATTTTAGTGGTCAGTTGCTCAACGGTAGCCCGTCTATCTGCCCGAACGCATCTCCGCAACCGTCGTTCGCCTCTGTCATCTATGGCCCGTGGTGCACCACATTTGCCACGTCGTTGATTTTGGACAGTCCCATTTTGCCATGCACGGTACACTTTTACCACGGCGGCACGCGAACAGTTCACAAACTCAGCCGTTTCGGAAATGCTTCCACCCTTGGCCCAAAAGCCAATGATCATGCCCTTTTGGACGTCGGATAAATCGCTTTTCTGCATTACGCCAACGATTGAAATGTTTTCCGAAGCCCACACACACCCTTTATATACGCTCAACTGCACTGTGCTGCCACCTGCCTTCTGTGATTGGTTATTTAACTCTGAAGTGGAAAGTACGTGGTAGTCACATTAATGTGACTGGACTGTGTACTTTAAAATTACAAATTTTAACTGTAATCCTTCAGCTAAAAATAAATGTTTTAACCATCCGTTTATCTTGACAGACATTTTAAAAAATCTGTATTTCCTCCTCTTTCTTCTTCCTCCTTGTCTTCTCGTATCCTCTCCTATCACTGCTGCTATTCTACCTTCTTATTTTGTTTGAGCTTGCTACGTTTCATTAGCTAAGCAATTTGCTTAACCAGTAAAGAGACAATATGAAGATAGTATGAAGAGAGACTGTTTCAGCTCCACCGTGCGGGAAGAGCTCTGTGCTCCTCACAGGGAGGACATTGCCATCGTCACTGACTGTCTCATGTACTTTATCAACTTCTGCGTGGAAAACATTGCGCCCACCATGAAGGTAAGGTGTTTCTCTAACAGCAAACAAGCCTTTTAGGTTGGGAAACAAGCAGGAGCTGAGAGCTGTACAGAAGGAACTTGTGAAAGAAATTTAGGGAGGGAAATGAAATCTACAGAAAATGGAGTACAGGAACATCTGTGGGGTTTGCAATATCCCCACAGAGCCTGAAGACAAGTGCCTTGTAGCATGTTGTCAGGTTCCTACAACTGTTTATCACAGCATGATAAAATAAATTAAGCTACCAAATTGACTTTAGTGAATGTAGTACGACTTAATGACCCACACTCTTTACATGCAGGCGAGTGGATAAATGAGAGGAAAAAGTGCTCCAAACTTCAGCAGTAGGCCATTACTTACTAGAAATATGAAAGCAATTTTGTTCATAGTATAAGATCAGCTCTCAGTGAGATGCGTTTAGTCTCTCTAAAAATTAGACAAACATATCCATGAGCAAGGATTTTCATAAAACTGTACATTTTCATTAAAACTCAATTTATATTTAGTACTCAGTGATTCAATGATTTTTTTATTGTCATGCCACCTTTTCTTGTTTGTGGTATGAAATTTGGAATCACATTAAAAAATCACAAATAAAAAAATAAATAAAGTAATTTATGTGATATGTAGATATGTATAAAAACGTGTGTGTGTGTGTGTGTGTGTATAAATAATTTATGAGATTAAGTTGAATTAGATGCAGTTTGAGTTTAAAGGGCTCAAGCTGTGACCTATTTTGGTCACAATTAGTGTTCATTTTGGCTGCAGGGAATTTCACGCTGTTCTAGTTCAATTTTTCCAGCCTGGAAAAATAAAAATTGGTTAATTTTTATTAACCAATAAAAATTAGTTTTCAAACAGTATTACGGTGTTTGGTCACCCTTACCTCCAATGAAATTCCCATATGAAAACCATGTCATGTACCACATGAAAAATGAACGTACACCATCTGTAGTCATCAAGGCAGATGGTGAACTAAGCTATCAGAAATCAAAAGTGTAACAAGTTGAACGGGAGGCAGGTTAGGTGTAAGGGGCACGAGATTACTGTTTTTATTCATGCTTGATCGATAAACAAGCCTCCTGTCACCAGGTGGCAGCAGTGTTCAAATAGCTCAACAGGCTGCCTACTAAAGGCAGTAGAAGTAGCCTACAAAGACACACCAAGGATAAAAGTGTGGATGTTTTGAGGAGACATAGAGAGAGATGGGGAAGTTTGTGTCAGTGAAAACAAAAATGGTGGCAGAGGTAAAGGAAGTATGACTTTAGTTTTACTAAGAGAATTACATTTTTAAAAAATACAGGAATAAAGTCACAATCTTATGAGAGCAAAAATATTTTATTAGAGTAGTTATATTACTGGCAGAATAAAAATGCAATTTTGCCAAAAGTTGTAACAACATTCTCACATGTATAAAAAAAGTTATATTAATAAGATAGATGTAACCTGCTCAGCAAGTCTGGTTCTTTCTTTGAAATAAACAGTTGCTTAAACAATAGCTTCAATGTCCTGGGACTGATTATTTGATTCTGATGTGTTAAAATATTAAGTATTTTCTTATTTGTAAACCCAACACCAGTCACAAGTTGCTGAGTATTCCCAATTTCAGTGCAGTGCGGTGCAGATTCTCATGAAATTATGATTTTATTATCACATTATTACAAATTCATGTTGGTACTGTGCTCATAGAAAAAGGCCAGGAAATAGACAAAACCTACTTGCTGTGAATTCAATATTTTATGTGCTTTTCATCTCTTCTGACAAGCTGAGATGTCAGGTCTAAATTCAAACTGGGAGACTACCAGCATCACCCAATTACCACACCTCCCCCTCAACCAACCAGCAGTCGCTCCGCCTCAACCAATGATCACTCAAGAACCCCTTCAAGAGGCCAAACAACCATCGATCCACCTGCTTTCCAGCCGTGCTTCAATTAAGATAGCTGGTACATGCTATCAGATGGCCTCGTGGTTCTCCGACTCTCGTTCCCAATGGCCCCTGTTCTTTGCTCCCTGACCCCTCACGCAGGAGCGCCCGTTTGGCTTCTTGGTACGGCCTCTGCAGTATCTTGCAGCCTTCAACTTCTATTGTGATGTTCTGTGTTAAGTCACCTGGGGTAGACTTCGGGTTGAGCTCGACTCCTATGTCCCTCATTGCTGATCTCAATCTCAAATACGGCCATTCCCTGTTCTATCAGTACCACGAGATGTTCACTAGTAGGAACCGCATCAGTCCTCTCCCAGTTAGGGGACTGCCTGGTCTGGTTGGCCCTCAATATGGAGCTGCTTGTCAGGCTCACTGAGGTTTCTGCATGTCACACCTGTTCTTTTCTCCCTGATCCCTCGTGCAGGAGCACCCGTTTGGCTTCTTGGTCCAGCCTTGCGCCTCCTGGTCCTCCTGAGGTACTGGGACATCTTTCCTGAGGCTAACAGGGGCGCTCTCTGCCACACGCTGCCATTCTCCTCCTTTGACTTGAATTCTCTCTTGTCGATATTTGACTGGTACAATCAACAAACAGAATGAAAAGTTGTGAACAATGAGGTTCACAACTTGTGAACAATGAGGTTCACAACTCTTGGCTGAACGAGAAAATTGTTCATTTTCTCGTTCAGCTGCCTCGTTCAGGTCAGCACTTCTCTCTTCGTAATGGAGCATGATTGTCTACAATGCAGACAATTTCCGGAAAGCTTTTAAGCGTTGAACTGGCGTAATGCATACATCACGAGCAAATGTTAGCAATCGGGTAAAATTTAAAACACTCAACACAGTCCACGCCTTCAGGAAGTGATCATTTCTCAGTGGAGCCTGTGTACGAAGGATTGTGTAGGGTAAAGTCCTGGTTTATGCCAAGCTAGGTAAACCCTGCAGAGAGGGGTTTTGGAGGAATCTAGTGATGCAAAGATCTGTTCAAATTAATAAATCATTTGAGTGAACAAACTGGATAAAATAATTTCATTACATGATTCGTTCATTTCTTAGTTCAGCTTGGGTGAAGGGGTGAACTTCCATGTTCTGTGACTCAATAAATGTATGATAAAGATTCACCCAATGAGAGACAATGCCACTCCAGCACAGTTCCTGTACTGCCAATCAGAAGGCATGCTGTTCTCGCTGAATGAACGGAACAAAGTGCCTGCGCATCCGTGATTCGTTCAAGCGGCATGAATGGCACAGTATGATGTGCTGTTGGACGTGAGCCGTTCACACTGTGACACGCATACAGCATCGTACCGCAAATCAGGAAGTGAGTTGTTAAGTATTTTATTATTTTTCTATGCCGTCTGGTTATTATCGCTGTTGTTCTTGTCTTAAAGCAGGAATAAACAGCGGTGTAGTGTACATTTTTGTAGTACACTGTGCTTTGAAACAAAAGTAAACCAGTTAGTGCAATGTAATTAACACTTTATTTAGATTTTTAACCATATTTAACAATGCAACATTTATGATACTTGTATTTGATTGCAACACAAACTTTGCACAATAGGTGGCTTTATATTAAAGACGTGGTACAATTTATAACAAACCATTTTTGTCTGCATTTCTTTTACAGTATGTTCCACAATTTGTGTGGAACTGTTCGTTGAGTGGAGACCAGTGCCCACCTTGACAACAATTTCTCTTGAACGTCAGTGAGATCATCATGATCAGTAAAATGTCTTTTCATCTTGGCAATACAGTATGCTGTTCAAAATACAACATCTGTCTCAGCTATATTTCACAGTGTCATGTAGAGCTTTATCCATACTTCCAGGCAGATCCATGCACCTGAGCAGGTTTGTCAGCCCTTCACATCTCATGTTGCTGAATCTTGGTCCGGAATGAAGACAAGCTGCTTCTCTGTTCTCACTTTTGAGCCTGATGACTAGATCTTGAAGGAGACCCACTCCTCAGACCTGGAGATCCTCCTCTCTGCCAGGGCATCGGCTGACTTCATGGTAATGCAAACAGCACATTCTGCAAGTACATAAAAAATTATCGTAGTCGTATAGTCTTTAAGTTTTCCTAATATTTCTGTTACCGATAGCATCTGCTGCTGGATCAAGTTTAATCATGCATTCATAATTAGATTCATATTTAAATTATGTACACTGTTGCTTGCATTACTACCAACTTAAACCTGAGAATAAAATATTGGGCTTTAATATATACTATATTCCCTGCACCTTTCAATGACTGTCCTGTGTGACGAGCTACATTATAAAATGTTTGCCAAAAAGAGTATATTTTACTAAACTTAATATTTGATTATCATACAACTTTTTGCAAATGATCAACATGCCATGTATTAATTTTGTAAAGGTATTGTTTTAAATCACATTTATTACAACTATAAATAGCTACTGTAATCTGCACAGATTTATTAGATGTCCTAAGCTTCATGTATACACACATTGGTTCAAATTCTTGCTGGCATTTCACTAACTTTCTCTCCCTTAATTCTTACTAAGCATGTCTGTTTTCAAATTCTCAAGCCTGATTCTTCTTCTACATGGTTGCAATTGCTCATACTAACAATAAATCAATTTTTTTTTTAAATTTATACAAATTTTACAAGAGCACAAAGCATAACGTTTTGTTGATTATTGGAATGATGACACACTTTGACACAAAGCATGTCATTTTTATATTCACATATTTATTTAATGTTTGTATGATATACTTCCACTCATTAAAAATGTTACTATGAAATGTTACTGCAAATACCTGAACTGTACAATGACTTGCAGTTGCTGATTGGGCTAGCTTCAGCTAACATGTTTACTAGCTACTTCTACTTACCAGAGGCAAAGTCGACACCGGCCTCATAGTTTCGGCCATCTAACTGGTAGATTCTTCTAAACCGCTCTTGTGAATTCAGGGGTTTATGAAGGGCAGCTTGTTTTCTCATTGTTTTCGGTCCGTTGCTGTAAGCATTGCACTGGGACAGGACGAACAATAAATTGCTTATCATAGACTTTAAAATAATAACCGGGAAAAAACTGCAGGGCGGTGAATTTTTAATTCAAGCGAAATCAAATCTTGATAAAAGTGCAGAAAACTATTTTAAAAAATGTTCAAAAGAAATGTCAGTGATGCCGAAGATAAAAATTTACTGAAGATGCTACAAGATAAAATTGTTTATCAATATTTGAACATGACAGCAGAGGCAGAAAGAGTACAAAAAAATTAGGCTACTCAAGTAAAACTGAAGTTATTTTTTATTTAAATTTGCAATTAAATACAAGTAAAGTTACTAACATCAAAAGTAACAAGTACCTCTTAAAAATGTTACTCTAGTTACTTTGTGATGAGCAAAACAAAGTTCTGCTCATCACAAAGGAAATGAGAACATAATAGTCTCATTGTCTAAAGATCACATTTATAAATAAAAAAGCAACACAAAAAAATGTGTATTTTTAATGAGACATTCATTTCCAACATCTAATGTCAGCTGAGTTTGTCCCTCCTATCTAATAGATTTAAATAATTGATTCCAAACTAATCACCTGATTTTGTGTTTTCAAATTTAGTCAAAACACATCATAATCACAAGTACCTGATAAAACTGACATTTACATTTGTGGTTAAAATATCATTCAAGTTCACAATGTATCATATAGCTGCTGCTTGTACTTACAGTTAAAAACTGATGCATTAAATTCAGCAAAGGGTTTTCTTTTTCTCACAAGTTAACCTGAACTAAACTTGATGGGTTTTTCTTGCTCCTCTGTTTTCCAATAGATTCCACACCATTTAATACAAACCCAGCTGAAACATCAATGCTGTTTTTTTCTTATGTTTTATCTTTACTCATTAATGGATAGAATTTCAAATGCAACTGAGTAACTCTACTCAAAACAAATTCAAGTTAAAGTAAAAATTCAGGTTTTGTAAACAACTTAAGGTGCAATATTGACAAATTGGAATTACAGCAATACGAGTAAATGTAAGTAATTACTTTCCACCCTCTGTGCCAGAGCCAAAATATAAAAATATATGTTTCTTCCACATTGTGAAGATCTTCTACTTCTGCGTTATCCATACAGGTGGCCTACAGTACAGTAAAATAGTTAAGCTTTTATTTGTTTTGGTTAACATCGAGCCACTGACGATTTTTGTCATAGTACCCGGCAAGAATTTAAAACTCTTTTCACCCCTGTTGATAACCCAGCGGACTCATGTTTCTGTGATGAGCTCTAACTACATAACAGGCTAAGCTAGTTGTTTAGAACAAGTTGAAACTCCACTGCAGCTGCTTGTCCACCTGTTCATTTCTCGCTAGCTAAATGGACCAAAACAGTCTTCCTGGTAAACCATAGACCAGAGAACACCTGTATGAGGCCGAGATATAATGAAAGGTGCTCGGTTTGTGTTTGTGTTGTGATTGTGCATGAAGGCTTTTGTGTGCTAAGTGTTTCTCCCACTGTGTTTATGTGTGTAGTAAGTGTGGGGCATCTGCAAGGTGTGTCTCTCTGTCTTTGGGAGAATGCCTGCGTGTAATGCATGTCTGGATGAAGCTATCTGTGTTTGCAAGGAATGTAAGCCATGTGTGTGTGTGAGAATGTGTGTAATGAGGGGGTTCAGAGGGAGCTGTGATTATTCTCACCTCCTGTGGTGCAGGTCCTCTGGCTCTGTGGGCCCCAGGGAAAGCGCCCTGTATTTAGCGTGTGGGAACACACATTCTGCCCCCTTATCGCTGTATTGTTGCTGCTTCGCTCTTTTCTTCTCTTTTCTTAACTAATTGAATTCTTGACTCCTGAGCCACAGGGACTGCTCAGGAGAGACCAAAGAGAAAACATGAATTTCGGGCTTTTTCTTGCGGTTGAGTGGGACAGAGCAGTGGGGGTGAAACTGGAGTGTGTGAGGTTGGATGGTGGCAACAGCAGCAGTGGGAGTGCAGTCAGAGAAGGCTGTCTGGGTGGCTACAGTGGCGTCACCCTATACTTACTAGAGGTCAAAGGTCTTCCCCCCCTGGTAGCGGTGAGAAAGTACTGAATTGGGGATGGTTTATCCAACAATCTTGTCCTGTTTTTGGAACGTTTCAAAGGGACTTTTAGTCCATGCGACAACTTTGTAGTTGTGCTTGAGGAATTCTTGATAAATCAAGGATAACCCCTTTGGCTGATCTCACCTCTCTTCAGGGTAGCTTCTCTCTTAACTGCCTTCTGCCACCCAAGCCCCCTTTCTATATATTTATATTAAAGCAGTGTTGTCCCCTAAAGGTAAGGCCTGCTTTGTACCAGGTCACCAACCTTGACTGACAGGTAAAGAACAAAGGGAATGTGGAGTCAACAGCAGCAAATTGGTTCTTGACAAATGACCATCAAAAGCACCTCTTGAAGAATTTTTTTTCATTTGTATGTGTGTGTGTGTGTGTGTGTGTGTGTGTGTGTGTGTGTGTGTGTATATACAGTATCTACATCCACAGAAGTGATGGACAAATCTGACTGGAACTTCAGAGAAGGAGGGTGGTTGCCTCTGCTAAGGTACTTCAAGGTATGGAAATGTGAATAACATTTTCATACCTTACCAGAGTTATGATTTTACCATAGCATCACAGCCTAGCACAACACCCAGGCCACCCATTTGAAGTGACACAACCAGCAGCCCCTGACACCCCACATATCATAAATACACTGGCCAAAGCCCCAACACCTACCAAACCCAACAGACATCCATGAGATGTGCTTATCTTTTTTCAGAATGAGAAGGTATCATGGATGAATTTTCTATTGCACTGTTATCCCCTTTTCCACCGACCCGGCCGGCCCGGCTCCGCACGGCTCGGCTCGGCTCTGTAAAAAATGTATTCCGTTTCCACCGGCCATGTTTGGTGTGCAGAGAGGAACGCCTCCTTGCGTTCAGGGGGAGCGAAGGGGGCGCTGCAAGCCACGCCTCTAGACTTTTGCGTCCTTGGAAAATAACGAAAGGAGAGAGCTATGAACAACGTTGGGTCCGTGTTTATTTCCTTGTTTTCTTCTCTCTTGCCTCGCTCTTCTGACCACGCCCTCGGCCAATCAGTGAACAGCAGCGAAGCTTACGTCACCAGTGCTGGCCGGGCTGGTTCTGCTGACCCTGCTCTGAAGCAGGACCTAAAATAGCAGCGCCAGCCCGGTTTAAAAGGCCGGTGGAAACGCAAGCAAAGCGTGCGGAGCCGGGCCGGCCGGGTCGGTGGAAAAGGGGCATTAGATAATTTCTCTGTTATCCTTGGCTTTAGACTGTGTCTACCAGGATGTCTCAGAAGTCACTGGACTGCTCCCAGTTTGACCAGCAGACTGAACCCTGCCTGTGCTCTGTGTTGGCAGTATAATATAAATAATTCTGTATTTTAATGTCCACTTTTTTCTTTCACTTTTTGTGTAATTTTAAGTTAAATATCTCAATCTGAAGTGTTAGGGTATTAAAAAAGTTTCTGTAATGAAATAAAAATAGTTTAGTTTAGTATACATTTTTTCACACATTGTCTATGCAGAGTTGACATATCATACTATAATAAATATTTTTTCCTGAAAAAAGTAAGAAAAGTATGTAGCTAATGTTTGACAATGATTGATTATTACTTTATTGTCTTCACAATGAAATATTTAAAAATTAAAAGGAAATCATGTTTTTTTCTTCCTTCATATCTAGTGCACATTAAATTATGGAATTGTGTAAACATGTTCATGAATACACTCCTGTGTGTGTGTGTGTGTGGTGTGGTGTGTGTGTGTTGTGTGTGTGTGTGTGGGGTTGTGTGTGTGGGTGTGTTGTGTGTGTGTGTGTGGTGTGTGTTATTGTTGGTTTGTGCTGCTTCCTGTGTTGTTACTTCACGTGTCGTTGTCTTTAGTTCTTCTTTCAATTCCAAATATAATAAAGGTTTATCAGAATGTGTCATGACAGGCTTTGAACTTAAATATTAGCATCATTAAAAGTTTGTTCATTTATTTTCAGTTTTCTTACAGTCTCCAATTATATGGTAGTGTGGTATGCAGAAGGTGTCATGACAGGAAATGACTTGTAGATTCACCGATCGCTTATAAAGACATTTATATCTGCCAGTATTGTCTACTAGACGAAATACTAACAATTTAATAGGCAGAGAGTGGGTAATCGAGAAGGTCATCCAACGTGAATACTACCTCTACCTGCAGACCATCATTAGCACGCCTGTCCTAGGAAATCTAACATTTAAAGACAGAGGGAAACGAGCCGATCAATCTACAGTTTGTCCTCATGATCCTCACTATCACTCGGATCAACTTGAACGCTACTGGACTGTTCCTACATCTTGTCTCTGATCTCCACACACAAGCAGTGACTGGTCCACATTCTGTTTATCCCAATGTCATCTTACGTTATTATTTATTTCTCTAATTTTATTTGGTTAATTCTATTATTTTGTTGTACAACTCACATGGAAAATAAATCTTTATTTTTCATTATTTTTATTTTAATTAATATCATTATTAATACTTCATTATTTTCTGTCTGATGATTGCTGACTATCATTACAACTACTAAATCACTTTGCCATTTTATCGTGTTTTGCTGTTATTTTATTATTACTGTAGGCATCAATACAACAGATTTATTAACATCACTAAAACATCAAATAAAAATAAACATGTTTATTTTTATTTTTCTCTTATTTTGCTTGTTTTTACCTTTTTACTATAGACCTTTTTTGTGTCTGGATTAAATAAATGAGTGATTGATTATCATTATCTTTCTTTTTCATACATATGCACTATGTATGAAATATGCACTATTTTATTATTATCATTATCACTGTCAGTATTACCTCATTTCTCTGCTATCATTAAAAGTATTTTTTTTTCTTATTTTCTTTTATAATTCTATTACATTTGATAATTCTATTATAGAACCCCATTGGAAAAGTAAGTCTTTTTTTCATTATTATTATTGTGATTATTGTTATTATTATTTATATTATTATTGCTGTTGTTATTAATATTTTATTCCTTTCTGTCTGACAGTTGATGACTATCATTGCAACTACTAATTTATTTAGCAAGGTTTTTTTCTTTTTCTGCTCGTCCTTCTCTTTCTTTTTACTTTTACCGTTTCACTCTTAACCATCCATTCAGATAATCAATTTTGGAATAATGTCTGCCATAATATTTTCAACATGTCCAACAACACCAACATGCAATTTATACAATATAAAACAATCCATAAAATACACCTCACACAGCACAGGATGCACATCATGAATCAGACATTTACACACACTTGACACAACTGACAATCACCTCCACGCATTCTGGTTCTGTTCACCAGTACAGAACATGTGGAAAGAAACAATCAGCAAACTGTCTGACATCTCTGGCCACAATATCCCACTCCCCCCCTCTGCCTGCTTACTTGGTAACTTAGATGAACTGAACATAATCTCCAAACTTGACTATCGCCAAGAAAACAATACTGCTTAACTGGAAGTATAGGAAATAACTCAGTACCTCACAATGGCTAGATCTTCTCACACTACGGATAACAATCAGCAGTAGATAAAATAAATATGAATATTTCAATGAAATATACTCCATATTTCTAGATGCTGTTTCATTACCGGTGAGTTAATGTTACTGCAGAAGCAAAGACCAGTGGAGGGGGGGGGGGGGGTGATGTAGAGCCTAATAACAAGTTCACATAGTGTTTTTCTTTTATTCTTTTCTCTTTTTTTAAGTTATACTTTATTTATTCTTTGTTCTGGCATATAGTTTTATTTATTTATTTTCCCATTTGCTTGCTTTCTTACCTCCCTCTCTTTTCCACTTCTTCCCAAAAATATCTGTGATGTTAGGTTAACGTCACCACGTAATCTAAATGTGGACAAAAAAAAGCCATGGGCAAAGGCCACTGATCGGCTCAGTTTACTTTCCAATGCATCAGCGAACTTCAACGGGGGTGGCAGTTCTGTACCAGCCTTGGCAACTTAATGCCACAACAATGATTCTTATTAGACCTTGAGATGATATCAAGTGTAACAACAGAACATGGGATGGAATTAGACGTGGGATGACATGGGTGTCCAGCAGATGGGTTGT
This sequence comes from Poecilia picta, assembly GCA_033032245.1. Taxonomy (NCBI): domain Eukaryota; kingdom Metazoa; phylum Chordata; class Actinopteri; order Cyprinodontiformes; family Poeciliidae; genus Poecilia; species Poecilia picta. The sequence goes on along the minus strand of CM065367.1, from coordinate 25,662,977 downwards.
TATGCCTGACATTATCGAGTGGACCATCCACTCACTGTTTAATAATGTCAACTAATCCACAAGATTGGATCATCAAAGAAAACAAGATGCCAGGATGAGGTGACTCAGAACATGAGAAAGGTTGTATGAAGGAACTGACTTCCTTTAAGGCTGTAGAATATAACGTTTATGAAAAATATGTTGGTTTTTTTACACATTTTGTGTGATGATGGCAATGTAGGTATTGGCCCTGAAGAGGGCTGCCACTTCGATTCCCATTCCACCCACCTCTGTCATGTCCTTAGGGAAAACAGTTCACCCGCCTTGTGTTGGTCAGAAGGGTCAGTGACACAAAATGACAGCCTCACTTTAAACTACAACCCCTCACTATGCTCTAAAGATCTCCATTCCACTCATTGTAAGACAACTACCACCACTTGGCTGGACCTCTGCTGAATAAAGTTAGTTAAAGGGAGTGAATATTTATGCAGTTACCTATTTTATGGTAAATATTACTTGTCATTATTTTGTAGAAATCAGTTTTTACTTCCACTGCAAAGGATTTTTTTGTAAAAAAGCCAAATTATGCTGCTTATAATTGATTCATAAAAGTTGTAAAAGGGTAAAGCACCTAAGGTATTCTATAGAACGTGTAATTAAGTCTTTTGTAATAAGGCATAAGGTTATGCGCTTTTAAAACGTTCTAAACTAAACTCAGCAAATTATCTTAAGAAAGTACTTACCTTTGAGTGGGACTAATCGCAACAGACCAAACTCTGTCAAACATGGGAATCGTTCCTAAGGGGGAGCTGGAGGTCAAAGTCCACATCTAGAGAAACAAATGTCACCAGTAACAATATTTTTAACACATGCTTAAGTCAGAATCCATTTAAATGCCATTGTGCACATATAAAGTGCAACAAAATGTAAAACATATCAACTCTCAAAGCACAAAACACCTGGGATGTTAAAATAAGTAAATAAATAAATATCAAGTTTTAGCTGGATTAGCTGTGTTCATGGCAACAAGAGCTCTTGGGTATAAACTGTTTTGTAGTCCTTTTGTCCTCAACTTTATTGCCCTGAAACACCTCTCTGAGGGCAGGAGTTTGAACTGGTGGTTGCCGGGCTGTGAGTGGTCTTTGATGATGCTCTCCGGAGGCAGCAGGTCCTGTAGATACTCCAGAAATGGAAGAGGCAGCCAATCAATATCTGGGCAGAATCTATGGAGCTGTTTCCTCTCTGCCGCTGTGCAGCTTCAGAACCACAGCAAGATCCTCAACACCAACTCCACAGGTCAGCGACAGAGGGCCTCTGCTCAGTTCTCAGATTGTTCCTCCTGAAAATCCTCAGGAAGGACAGTCTCTGTTGTGCCTCCTTCAGGCCTGAAGTGGAGTTAGCGTTCCAGGTCAGGTCTTCTGTCAAGCAAACTTGAAATTTGACACCATCTCCACCCTCTCCCCATTTATAATGCTGGGTTGAATGTCTGGTTCACTTCTCGTAAAGTCAACAATCAGTTCCTTCGACTTGGAGATGTTCAAGCGGAGGTTGTTGTTGGTGAATCAGATAGACAGTGGTTCCACTTAAACTCTGTATGAGCCCCATCCACCCAAACAATACCAACTTTATGATGGTATTGTTTGGGTGGGTGGGGCTACAATGTAGAGGGGCTTTAGCACACAGCCTTGTGGACAACCGGTGCTGGTGCTCAGTGCTGAGGACAGGTGGGATCCTACTCTCACCCTCTGGATCAGGAAGTCCATGATCCAGCAGCAGATGTTATGGGGGAGACTCAGGTCAGGTGTAGATTGTGTTGGCCTCTATGATGCCTCTCTTCAGAGAGCCTCGGGCGCATGAATGTCCATGAGGAGCCTGATGTGCGGGCTATGTCCGGCGGTATGCTGTGCATCTGTATAAAGTCCTCAATTATGTACCATTCACTCCATAATCCATTTTGGAAAAGATCTTATCAGTTGTACATGATCCTAGCCTTATCAATGAAAAAATAGAACCTTAAAAATCAGTGACAACGAGAGGAACTCTGAGCTGCTGCGTCTTTGCGTTCCACCATGGAAACTCTAACTTAAATAACATGGTAGAAAGAAGGAACTGCAGAATTTGTGCTTTATTTAATTAAAAGATGTAACAAAAAATAATATCCTTGCTCTGTGTTTTACCAGAGCTTAAAAAGAGATTTTAAAAACCCCTGAAATTTATCAAAATTCTTTACTTAGCAGACTATAAGTCAGTATTTAATGTATCATCATCAACAACTGATTGATAGATGTTCTTACTCGAGCTGTTCGGTCTCTTGATCCACTGATGATGAGTCCGTTTTTAGAGTCCAGGCAGTTCACTTCCTGGCTATGACCCATTAGCCCCAGTGACAAGTTACGTCTTCTGCTGTGGACCAAGATCCGTCCGTCACTGACAAAACAAGACAAAATAGATGTTTAGGCATTTTACTGCTTATAATACATGGCTCTAAAATTAAAACTGGGGTGGCCAAGTCAAGTCTGCAGTTTCAAATGCATTCCTGCTCCAACACATCTTTATCAAATGGCTGAATTTCTTCATCACCAGTCATCAAGCTCTGCAGAGACCTGGCAATGAGCCATCCATTTGATTTAGGTGTGTTAAAGAAGGGATGCATAAGGTTGCAAGATTCCAGTTTTCCAAGACCAAATCTGGGCACCACTGATCCAAATGGTTTAAGCCTGTAGTAAAGCAAATAGCTGCAGTCAGAAATCCTTGTTTTTTTACACTTTAAATAATTTCACCAAAAATACTTTGTGTTTACTGTGACTAAAGCTTTCTCACTTGTTGGAACACGCTCACTTGTTGGTGTAGACAAGTGCAATAAATATCAAAACTTATTTTAGCTTTACAATTCAAGTAATCATTTGTAAATAAACCTTTAAAACATATTTTACAGCATTTGTTTTGCCATAAAAAAAACAATCAAAACAAAAAAACCCTAAGAGTTCTTCTGCATAAGGATAATCCAGGGGAATATTGTTTAATGCAACAAATGTCCCACCCTCATTTGGTTTGGTTCAGTTTCACACTGCACTTATGACAGAAGACAGAAGACAGGGACTACCTAATATGAACTATCAGCAGGTTGCTCTGACATTGAGGCAAGTTCAGGGGATCAGACGAGGACAATAGAGAATGAGATAGTCTAATCTGCTATTGTGACCATTTAGAAGTTTGAAGATTATAACATTTTAACATGTGTTTGACTATGCTTAAAATAACATCCAGAACACCAGTGGTTTAAAGTTTAAACCATTAATGGCTGTATATTTCAGCAGAAGGATGCCAAGAGCTTATTGATGGTAGGGTAAGCAGTTTCTCTTTCACTAAGGAACATTTCTTCAAATATTTGAAGGAGAAGGATCACAACCAATTGAAACTTGTCAAGGTGTATGTTGGTTAATGATTACAAGACCAATACCAGACCTTCTGAGACCAAGGCAGACGCCGAATGTTTAGAGCTTAAAAAAAAAAAACATAATTTCTGGACATTGCTTTTTGTACGCCATAAAATACAGAAATTAATGGAAAAACATTAATTTCTGTATTCACATTAATTTCTGGTTCACTTCTCGTAAAGTCAACAATCAGTTCCTTCGACTGGGAGATGTTCAAGCGGAGGTTGTTGTTGGTGACAACAACAACCTCCGCTGACTACTTATTGGTTTTAAATTTATATTAGTCACAACAAACTAATATTTAAGTTACTAAATGCAGCCACATATTAATACGTGTTCTCTAAAATAAACTATTCAGCTTACGTTGCACAGTAGTTGTATGATAAATTTAAAAAGGTTTGTCATATATATACACACAACCTATAAGCCATGGTGCTGTCCAGCTGGGAAACTGTAAAGCCAACATTACAGAATAAGACGTCTAAGAATAATATGTAGAACTTCAGATGAAACCAGTTATACAATGACTATGTCAAGTGGACTTTGTCAAAAAAAAACATGACCTTAAAGAGGCCAAGTAGAGAAAGAATTACCTTCCTGCACTGATCAGGTGAGAGTCTGTTAGGACAAAGCGACAGACATCACCCTGGTGCCCTGAATAATTTTCCACTGGTATTCGCTGGAGCCTCCTGGAGTCATGGTTCAGAGAGTAGGCTCCGATTTTAGCAGCCTGAGACAAGTACAGCACATCACCGTCCAACTGTAACCATGGCAACAGCCTAATAGCAAGATAGGGAAAGGTAAAAAGAATAATTTATGTCAAAAATAAAAGGAGAAAAATACAAGCACCTACAAAAGGGAGGAACTCTACAAGATTTTATATGTGAAAAAATACAGTTACTCTCACATCAGGTACATTACAGGGAAATGTGATGAAAAATATAGCTAGTTTTTTTAAAAGCAAATGATTGACGTACTTTGTCTTCCATTTGAGCAGAGTCCACTTTTTACAAAATCCATGATACCAGTTCTGAGCTGTCTTCACTCGTTCCTTTAAAGGGATATTAGGATATCTGCAAAGACAGAAACAAAGGAACATCAATTCATTTTTCTAAAATGTTGAAAGTTGTAGTGCCAAATGTTTGTATTGCATGGTTATGTTTTTGTATTTGTAAAATATACAGTTTATTGCAAAAGCATTCATAGCCATATTACGTTTTCACATTGGATCAAACTTTAAAGTGTTTTTTTTGTTTTTTTTATTTTACAATGCATATATATTTTTACAAATAAAAATAATAAATAATATTCATCAGTGCAAAATGCTCTCAGACATTACCTAGTGATGAGTCTGTATATAATAGAATCAGAGTCTAACTGCACTTATGCTGTTTATAGCCTGAGATGTTCCTTAGAGAACATTAGGAAGCAAGCAGCATCATGCAGACCACAGCTGACAGGTCAGGGAAAACCTTGTGGAAAAGCTTAAAGCTGGTTTAGGTTGTGGAAAAATAAATAAATAAAAAACTTTCAAGTTTAAACATCTCACAGAGCTCTGCTCAATCCATCATCTGCACATGGAAAGAGAACAAATGATAGTCAGGGTTGTTCATAACTTTTTTGATTTTAGGAAGAATCCTTCTTTGCATAATCATCTCCAGAGGTTCCACAGTCGTCCCTAGAACAGAACCAGAACCTTCTTTATCAGGCCATTGAGCCTTTTAAGGTCTCTGGCTCTGACACTGCTGTCCCAACAGATGACGGCAGAAGAGATGACAGTCTCCGCAACAGACTTATACCATCTGGTTGCAAACCTTGAATGACATTATCTTTCTCAAGAAGTCTGCTCTGCCCCTTTTTAGACGGCTTCCAGATATCACCCTCCATCATGCGTAGAATGCTTTTCTTCAGTAAGAACAGGTAGATAAAAACCTGCTGGTGGAACTGCGGTGGAAATGTATCTTCTAACAGGTCTAACGTTTAGGCTGTAGCCTAAATGTATACAGCCAGAGGAACAATGGATAAACTAGATCAAAGCATATTCATGTGAAAGAATGGCCTAGTCAAAGTTAAGACCAAAATCCAACTGAGAATCTAAAGACTTGAAAACAAATGTTCTCCATCAAACCTGACTGAGTTTGGGTCACGCTGAACACAACAGCGAGGAAACGGTCTCTAGATATTCTGAACTGGACGAGACAGCAAAGAAATCCATGAAATATTGACCGGATGAAACGTTTTTTTTGCAGTTGTATTTGTACAATGTTTTAAAATTATGCTTAATTTTCCTTTGCGCTCTGTATCGATCAAACAAAATCTTACTAGAAGGTTTGTGGTTCTGATGTGTCAAAAGTATTGATTCTCTTACAAGGCAATACAAAATGCCTCACTGCCTCATGAGTTTGAAAAGCATCTTTGTGCTTAAGCAATGACAGAGGGGAAAGATATCAGCAACGGCCTTCAAGAATTGTTGCTGCTCATCACCTGGGAAAGAGTACGATGTCAGTCCAAAATAATTTAAAAAACACCATCCAGTTGAGTGCTAAATATTTCAGAGAGGCACAAACGGGTCAGAACTCTATTGGTGGATTTGAGTGGGACACTTTCAGTATAGGCAGGGACACAAAGAACCTGTTATGGGTCTCCTCAAATACACTACAACAGAGTAGCCTAGAGATATCCATTGCAGAAAGTGGCCTTAAAGTGGTCATTTAAAAGACCAGCAGAAAGGCCACTTTCTGCTGGTCTTTTAAATGACCAGCAGTCTGGTGGTTAATTTATAACCTCCAGCAGAATGTTTTTATACTCACATTGGCAACTGATGAAAGTCATTTTTAGGAACATACCAATATCTAAAATTGGGGTTGATATCAACATCTGATATTAACAGTGTTGCTGTGGCTGATAACCAATATTTCTCGATATTATATAAATTATCCATCCATCCATCCATATAAATTATATCATAAATATTTCTCTACCATTTCAACATTTTTAAAATTTTTAAAGAAACAAATAGTAACAAATGAAAATAAATACTGGTTGTTCGTATCAATCTAGTTTTACTTATTTAACCGATACGATATGTTTTACGAATGACTAATATCGACCAATACCGATGTTAGTACTGATATAGTGTGCAATCAAAATCATTTTCTATATCCTACTCTGCTGTAAGGAAACATGGACTCTGATGAATATTATCCGCAAACAAGAGGTCACTTAGTTACTTTTAATTTGATCAAGGAATATCATTTTTCATATTTATTTAATTGCCCCAATCAAAAACCAAAATACAAAGGATAGAGTGTAACAGAACACAATAGCAGTAATAACAGTAGTACACAATTGAATTCAGTTATTCAGCATTTTATAATTCATCTGCATAATTGAAATGAAAACAATTATGACATCGTTTAAGTTGATGGGATTGATAGTCACTGCTTGTTTACAGGGATGAGCTGGATAGAGGAGGGAATGAAAACTGGGGAATGGATGGCAGAATCATTGATTTGGTGGGACATGGTGGTTCAACTCAACCGGTTTCCCTCAACTCAGCCAGAAGATTAATCCCATTTAATTTCTCTGGGGGGTTTAAAATTAAAGCACTCTTCTCTGCAACTAAATGGCAAAGCTGTCATTAATGAAACAAAAATTAAATAAAAAAAAAACATGATCAAACAAGAGAACAAGAACCTTCACAGAGGATCTCCAAAATATTGATCAGGGTCCTAGAATTACATGTTGGTGGATTCACACACTTGAATTGTGCATGTGTGTGTGTGTGTGTGTGTGTGCATGTGTGTGCATGTGTGTGTGTGTGTGTGTGTATTGTAAGGTTCTACTTCTGTTGTCAGCATCTGCATACAAGAAGCCCCGTGTGTCGTGTTGACAGCTGACATGTGCCCCATGTCTGCAGCTACTTCTCATTAGCTTCAGCCGTGTTGTTTCTGTACTCTCGCGGTTCTTTGTCTACAAAGAACGACAACAACTGCTCGGAAGCGAAAGTAACCCCGGCAACCGAAGGAAAATAAAAGCAGCTGTTTTTTTTTTTCTCAGCCGTCTCCTTACATGTCCGTCCCGTTCCAGATTATCCCGCTGTTTAAACAGCCTTTTGCAATCCTCCTCCACACAGCGTCCCGGTTTACAAAGCGATTCATGCTTTTACAAACTTGAGAAAGGCGACAGAGAGATGCGCGGTCCAAATGAAACAGGATGTGGTAGAGCACGTCCTCAGGGAGCTGGGTGAGCAGCATTGCAGCGAGACACCGAGCAAAACACCGGCCATGATCCACACAGCACAACGTCCGGGTAAACAGGAAGCTGTAGCTATAGCGGCGGCGTGACGTCATGACGCACATGGTTAGTTTCGCTCACCTTCAGAGAGCGGCGAAGACCGAACACCGGTCCAAGAGCGGCGGTGTCTAGTGAGGGTCAGGGGGCGAATACGTGTAAACTATAAAACCTCGAGTTTCACGGCTTACAAGTGTTTTCTTGTGTTTTTATGGTCTCTGACAAAATAACTTGGGGTATTTATTAAATGTATAGTAATACATGCCCCCCTTTTTTCAGTGACCTCTTTTGCTCTGTCAGCCACGTTTGGTATTTAGCTTTTTAATACAAACTTAGTAAAGTCAGGAAGGAATGGGTTTTTGAAATTAAGCCCATTGGGAGCAGAGATGCAGGCAAACATGGGGGAGACAAAACACAGGTGAGAGCTGAGGAAGGGAGAACATAGAACTGTAAAGGGAAAACCTACTGGTGACAAACAGGAAAGGGACACTAATGTTAGGAAACTCAGATAACTAATACATAGGAATGAACTAAAACCAGATTAAACAAGAAACAAATGTTCAAAACCAGAAACCCAGATGAAACTAAAAGCCCAAACCCAGATCATGCTTCAAGACCCAGCTCACCACAAAGTCCAAATGGATACAGCTCAGTATATTTTAATAATATGATGCTACTTATAAAATGTTGTAGCAGATTTATGCTTTTGCAGATGTTTAACATTAAGATTATTTTTTTCTTTTGCATAGAAATCCATTTTGTTCTGCTCATTCTTTTCTTTCTTTTTTTTAAGATCGCTTCCTATGCCAGGTTGTTCTGGGAAATAAAAACACATTTAGTAAGTGTTACATCATAGTTGCTAATTATTACTGGTGTGATTAAGTTACATATTTGGTGAAGTTTCTTGATTAAGACTCAAAATTAAAAGTCTAAGACTTGGGCTTGAGTCAGAACTTGCAGGTGTTTAATTTAGACTGGATTTGAGACCTGAGTGGAAAAACTTGAAGCTAACTGTGCCTTGCAAAACGACAACTTGATCACACCAATAATGCTCAAAACATCTTGGTAATCTAGACTTTTGGAATAATATTCTGTGGACTAATAAGACAAAAGTGGATTATTATGGAAGGTGTAGACATCTCTAATCCTCCTCCTAAACTGCCTTGTTTTACTTCCATCACATCTGGAGTAAAACTAAGACAGCGTATATGGTGGTGGTCAAGGACAGCTGTACGACTTAAGGATGACCTATATGATTTGCCTTCATTAATGAAGCCATAAATTCTCATCTTTACCAGATAATTCTAATGCAGTGTCCAGTCATGAAGATTGAGAGCTTCAGATTTCACCTGGCAACCGCAACGTGCTAAACACTAGCTGGTAAAAATGCAGATCAAAATCTTTCTGAGTTTTTTTTTAACTATTATTAACTGCCTCTTTTTTTAAAAAAAAAAATAAATAAATAAATAAATAATAATAATAATAATAATAATAATAATAATAATAATAATAATAATAATAATAATAATAATAATTTATTAAAATATCCTGTTGGACCCAATATGAATTTTGGGATAGGGTTGGTTGAGAAGAGGTCATTGACTTTTGGACAGGTTTTGTTGTATTGCTGTGATGTAATCTGCCTTAAAATTCAACCCATGAATTCAAGCATACGCAGTATGTAAGGCTGGTAATACTTTTCAAAGCCCTCTGTGTGGCAGTAGGATTTAACAAAATGTGATGATTTGTAGATGCTTAGAAAAGCAAAATGTACTCAATCAGTTGGAATGGAGACTGAATAATTAAGATTTAATTTTCAGCATTTTGTGCGTCGCGGGCACTGCAGTGGAAAGCTGTCTAAAAGGCTTCTTGGTTGTTGTTTCTTGTGGATTTTTATGTTATAAATGCACATAGACCACTGAAGTGAACACTAGTGAACACATCATCAACTACTGGTAAGCCACTGTGAGTGCAAACAAACATATTCGTTAAATCCCAATATGGCAGACAGATGAAAAAACAACTCCGTTCCTCCTTCTGAAATTCATGCAGGTTTTATATATATATATATATATATATATATATATATATATATATATATATATTCAGTGACGTGCGGTCAGGGGAGGCAGGTGAGGCCTGTCATCATGGAAAAATAATATACAATCATTTATATTACTTTATACACAGTCCAGTCACATTAATGTGACCACCACGTACTTTCCACTTCAGAGTTAAATAACCAATCACAGAAGGCAGGTGGCAGCACAGTGCAGTTGAGCGTATATAAAGGGTGTGTGTGGGCTTCGGAAAACATTTCAATCGTTGGCGTAATGCAGAAACGAAGCGATTTATCCGACGTCCAAAAGGGCATGATCATTGGCTTTCGGGCCAAGGGTGGAAGCATTTCCGAAACGGCTGAGTTTGTGAACTGTTCGCGTGCCGCCGTGGTAAAAGTGTACCGTGCATGGCAAAATGGGACTGTCCAAAATCAACGACGTGGCAAATGTGGTGCACCACGGGCCATAGATGACAGAGGCGAACGACGGTTGCGGAGATGCGTTCGGGCAGATAGACGGGCTACCGTTGAGCAACTGACCACTAAAATGAACCAAGGGGCTACCACAAGTGTCTCCCAAACCACTATTCAGCGAACATTGCTGCGTCTGGGCCTCCGAAGCGGACGCCTGGTTCGTGCACCTATGCTGACTGGTGTTCATCGACAACGAAGGCTAGAATTTGCACGCCAGTACAGCAGCTGGACGTCCACTGAGTGGCGACAGGTAGCGTTTTCAGATGAATCGCGTTTTATGCTCCATCGGACAGATGGACTTTGGCGTATAAGGCGTGAAACCTCTGAAAGGAACCACCCTGCAACCATTGGAGGAACGGTCCAAGCTGGAGGCGGGAGCATTATGGTCTGGGGAATGTTTTCCTGGCATTCTCTGGGTTCACTGATTATTGTGGAAGGCACGATGGATCAATACAAGTACGCATCTGTCCTTGCGGACCATGTCCACCCCTACATGCGCATTGTTTTTCCTCAGGATGATGGCATCTTCCAGCAGGACAATGCGAGGTGCCATACAGCTGCCTGTGTACGTGCGTGGTTCGAAGAGCACCAGGATGAGTTTACCGTCCTCCCCTGGCCAGCAAACTCACCTGACTTAAACCCAATCGAGCATCTGTGGGACCATCTCGATCGAGTTGTTCGCGCCATGGATCCTCAACCGCGTAATCTAGCGCAGCTGGCCACGGCATTAGAGTCGGCATGGCTCAACATCCCAGAGAAGACCTTCAGGGACCTAAGTGACTCTCTTCCTGCACGTCTCGTAGCAGTTCGCTCTGCGAAAGGTGGTTATTCTGGCTTTTGACAGATGGTCACATTAATGTGACTGGACTGTGTATTACTATTTTCACCCTGTGGTTTTGTACTATAAAATATCTATTTTTTACTTAGCTTAACCAATTCTGATGAGTTTTTCTTCAAAATCGCTGGCTTTTCGCATTTTCCCATTCAAATGCTCAGATGAAAAGCCGGTGAGGCAGCAGCGAGCCGAGCCTCACCTGCGATTACGCAATCGCTCGCTAACTTGACTGGCTGCCATTATATGACAGCATGTTCGTCCTGTCTGTACGCCGGTAATAAAATGGCTTAAAAACATTTAATATATGGACTGATTTTCCATAATTTCGCTTATGTATATAATGCACAGTGTTTTTTGTCACGAACTGTGTGTGTATCATGTTTTGTGTGAGGAGGAGCAATCAAAAATGGCAGAGAACAGACTCGAGGTGAGGCAGGCAGTTCTCTTGCCTCATGGCAGGTGGCGCTCATGTTCCCAGATATTGTGACTGCACAACTGCAGAGTAAGACAGAGTGCTGCTGTGTGGCTAGCCATGGAGCTAACCACACAGTGAAGTACAGCGATATATTTGTTTTCTTCTCTCTTCCAACGTCAACATGAAAGACTACATTTCTAAACTTAAACAGTTTTCTAAAGTGGATTTTCAATTGAAGCAGGAGATGATAACTAAAGGAAGACCAACACAGAGCTGAAAGTTTTACTTCAAAACAGATTGATGATTCTCAAAGGGAGTAGAAAAGACATGCCGAGGATAAACTTGGCTTTGGATGAACAGATATTTTTGTGCAGAATTAGGGCTGCATTGATTTCATTGATACGTAAAGGTAAGACAGCAATAAGATCTTTTAGTTTGGTTTTTTAATTAAATGTGCGTTTTGTGGGCTACAGTTAATGTTTAAATAATTCAGTAAAGTAGAAGTGGTAGCTAATTACCACAGCAAGTATTTATTAATAACACATTAAGCCTAAAACTAACTACAACAACAAAGTAAATGTTCTGTTCTGTGTGCAAAATTCTTGAATGTTTTTTGGTGTTAAATCTTAAAACATGAAGTGGCATTTTTATCAGTTTCTATGGCAACGAGTCTGCGTAGCTTGGCGAATACAGATCACTTTGCTGTGGATCATAGCACGAAATTAATATCTGAATTTTTAACTTTCACTGAGTTAACGAGGCTATGGATAATATGCAAATGAGTAGTCGTTTTACCCCCCAGTGTTGTACGCATGCGCGAAATTTCCTTAAGTCCAATAACATGGATGGTGTCTAAGTCAAAAGTCAGTGCCTCACCAGTAATGAACCTCACTGCACTGTTTTTTTGTGACTTCAAATCACTGCATTTTTTTTCTTATATTTTATTACGTTTATATGTAACCCCTAAAGGCTAGTATGATGTATTTTAAAAATAACAACTTTGTATTTGGAGAAAAATACAACTGATTATCTAGAAAAATCTGTTTTTATTGTTTTGGTTTTTTTTATAAAATTTGTTTTCCTGCCTTTTTTATGTCTTAAGAAAGTGTAAAAAATTTTTTTTTTAAATCCTGACCTAAAGGATCAGAAATCATGCACAAAAGAGTTAAAAATGCAGTTGTAGAAAAGCCTTAATTTGTAGATTTTTTTTTCCCTCTTACTTGTAAATAAATTCAGATATCTATTAACCTGTTAATGTTATTGTATTATTTAGATTACAAACACTCGGAGAATCCTCCCCTAGTGTTTCCTCTGTGTGTCAAACACCGGGTCACACAGCCCCTAGGCCTGTTTATCCACTAAAACCTCCAAGGTTGTGTCACGGTCAAATGACTACCAAAAGTTGATTGACCTTATGACATTTTGCTAGGCTCTTAACCGTTTAGCATCAGTAGCAGCAATTTGTGCTCATTCACATCACGAGGGTCCTCGAGCCTTCAGCTCCAAGCAGCGTCGCCGCAGCTCTTTGATCGGCTGGGCATGACTTTTCATGGTTAGAATATGCAGATTGTCTTTCTTCCATTCTCTCTCGCTTCAAATAAAAGATATCTCCCCTGGTTCGAAGCCCGGTGCATGTTCCAAACGCTGGGCCGTCGAAGAAAATCACTTGTGGCTGGCTTTCCAGTTGAACTATCATGACTAAAAGAAATGAAGAGGTTGGGAGGAGGAGGGATACGAAGAGTGAGGGGTGGTGGTGGCGGTAGAGGGGGTGTTGAAATGGGGCCTGTGTGCGTGTGTGCGTGTGTGTGTGTGTGTGTGTCTGTGTTGGGGGGTGTCCTTTTGATCTTTTTAGGGCAGCAGAAAGGGAGTGGGTGTGGGGTGTGTGGCTGGGGGGGGACTTTGCCTGAACTGGCAAACACATTTAGCTGGTAATTGTTTGGATCAGACTGACAGTCAGTCTTGGAAATGCATGGACAAACAAAAGTTTACAGCTCCAATTGGAAAAGTCAACAGGTCCCACATAAGGCTTGTACATAAACAATGAAACTGTGGCAGAGAAGCTTGGCTTTGATCAGCTGTTTGCATTTCAATTATCCAGCCCCGCTTTGACTGCTGGCTTTTGTTAACGCTGCTGAATTGTTTCTTCGATTTAATGAGCTCTTCTTGTCATTTCTGATAGCTGATCCGTCCGTCTTTTCTGGCCTGTAACCAGTGTACGTGATTTACCCCCAGAGGCGCATTTCTTTGTAAAGCAATTACTTTCTTGTCGTATGTGAAAACAACTGAATTCAGAGAAATACTTTTCTGTGGTGTGTGTGTGTTTTCTGGATTAGAGACCAAATGAGGGCAGGATAAACCAAAGGAAAAGAATAAACAGCACTCTCAGAATTAAAAGTAAATTTTATTTGAAATAATGTGTTAAATTGTTTATTCCAACATTCAGTTGATCATCTAATTAAAAGCAAAGATACACATGGTTAATACTTGCCTTAAGGGAGGATTTTTTTCAAATTAAACATCTCAGACATTGCCGTTTGAAAACCCTTTCCTTCCACGACAGTGTAGTTAGCACCAACTACCGCTGATGTTTGCGTCTTCATCCATGTTGTACGTGAAATGAAACCCACGTCTCTTCAGTCATTTTTGGATCTTGGTGTCATCTTGGATTCTCATTTTAAAAATCGTGTCAAATCCGTTTCTGTGCAAAGGCTCCTTAAGAGAATGGAGAATTAAAATAAACCAGATGAGAATCAATACTGATCAAAATTGGAAGCACTTCCTACAGAAAAAACCAGGTTTTGTGACAATCTAAATGATTGTCACAATGTTTTAAATGAATTTGATTAAAGATATAAAAAGCTATGTTTTTACTTTTGTAGCTGTATTTTAAACTTTCTCTGACCTCCCCCCTTTTTATGTAGTCATAAATCACACATATAAATGTTGAATTTAGTATTTATACAAACTTTGCTTCTCATTAAAAATAAACAAAAACTAAACGAATTTAATATCATCCAGTAATGGTTTATTTATGATTACTAAGTTGTTTTGCCTTGATGCAGTGAAGATACAGGTTTATTAATCTTTTTGCAGGTAAAAGCACATTTAACATTCTAAGTTAAAATAGAAATGAAACTGATTTTAAAACTTAGTTGAAAACATTTCCTTTCATTTGTATTCATCAGAACTCATTGAATTTCTTTCAGCATAAATAAATAATAATATTAATAATGCATTATATTTATAATTCCCCTTTATGTTGCAGATTTAAATCACAAAGGTCTAATAACTGAAGGCCTCTGAGCTGATGTAGTTTTCTGTTGTCTTATTTGCCACAACAATTTGAGCTGAGCAGCGTTTGTTTGTATTTCTTGCTCCTTTTTCATGCTGAAAACCAATAAAAACACGTTGAACAGAAAACAGCAAAGAATAAAAGACCAGAAATATCACAATCAGAGAATCCCAAGTCTTTAAGGACCAAACAATGGTTCCCCGCTCACACCCTCACGTTTCTGAGTGCTTCACAGAGAACCACGAGTTGCCGAAAGCTGGAAGAAGTGCTTTTTGACGAGAGCGGCTTCTGTGTCAGTGTGAGGCATTCAGGGCCGGTTTAGGGAGCCAGGGTCGCGTTCTCTGGTCACCGCTGCTATTCTGCAGCCTCCACAGGGGGGGTCGAAGGTGGGGGTTAAATTGCTCCGTACGCAAATGAAGAAGGTAGCTCTGTTTGTTTATTTGGGGTTAAGTACGACGGTTGGGGATCAATAAAATGGATGAAAGCTAGTTTACACCCAGTTTTCAGCACCAGAATTGCTCCACATTTGCATGGCAGCATTGGCGACACAGAAGGTGTGATTTTTCCCACAACTCAGTTCTTCTCTGAGGCTGACTTCACTTACACTTACTGACACTGTGGGGGCCGTTATGGCTTCAGCGGCCCTATTTAGGGCCACCGGATTTTACTCTCAAGATGTTTGCAAATCTGGTTTCTGAATCCACGTCTTTAAGCCTAAACTCTACCTTTTATTTCAGACTCTATCAACCTGGTTATTGTTTCTGTATTTTCCCTTACATGTCGGCAGTCGTTAAATTCCCAAAACACTGACATAGATCTGGTCTCAGTGGAAAATCCCTAGTTAATCCAATGTGGAAGGATTTAAGTGGATTAATGTCAAGTGTTGTCAAGACTGTTTGATTTAGAGCTTTTAGCTGGGAAGGCCTGTGATAGTTGACAGGTTTACTTCACTCTTCCCTGGAAAGTAAAGTTGTATTGTTATAAATAGACTTAAAAACAAAACAAAAAAAAAAAAAACTCACAGCAAAATTGTAAGATTAAATGAGCAAAAATGTACAACTCAAATCAACTTTTTTTTCACCTGTGAAAAAAAAAATCAAACACAGAAGATATTTAACTATGTTCAGCTCCTTGACTTAAATTTGCCTTCCAAAGTGATAAGCGATGCAACTTCAGCATTCCTGTGTTGCACTGTAGATTTCAGATTATATCTGAAATTTGTCATGTTGTGATGGTGAGATGGATCCACGCAGACAAAACATCACCAGGTCCTGTGAAAAACTTTAATAATGAATGAAAAGACATATAACTAAGTCTTGGACATTGTCAGTCTCACTCATGTGAAAGTGGCAACATCGTACCATTCCAGGAAAACTTTAACTTGCCTGAGTGCTTGTGGCAGGCTATGTCGTGGTGAATCAGCACAGCAGACCGAAAGGTGGAGGATGAGAGCAGTGTAGGTGGAGGATGAGAGCAGTGTGTACACCAGGGTGATTGATGCGCCATAAGACCCTCCTGCTGGCTCTGAGTGGTTGATTCTGATGGAGCATTGCATTTGTGCAAATAACCAGGGGAAAACAGAGGAACTCATTTTTTTCCCCAGATTATCTTTATTATACTGCCATGATATAGTGATGATTTCAACAAATACATAAAAAAACCATATTTTTACAAAAGCTATATACTGTGGCTTTTACCCAAAATTGCTCACTAATCTGTGTAGTGGTGTGTGTTTGTGAGCCTGAATGGGTGAATGTGGCTCTACTGTGAAGCACTGTGAGTGGTCAGTCCAGGCACCACATACATTCAGTCCATTTACGGCTGTAAGTGCACATTCAGCATGCAGAAGGAATTCACCAACCTGGAAGTAGGGCCTTGCTTTTATTATTCCAGTACATTGTAATGTAAAACCCAGTCCATTTTGGACAGAGACAATGGTTTTCCAGCAGTTTTCATGTCATGACAAGCTTACATGTCCCTGGGTTGTTCCATCACTAAGATCCTAACTAAGGAACTTAGTGACGTCAAGTTGAAAGCCTTTCTAAAATTTTCAGCGTCAAATATTAAAGGCTTTTGGTAAAGATTTGTATGTTCTTCAACCTAAATTTTATTTATGACTCAATGCGTACTCAAGAAAACACAAAATAAATTCATTTGCACCCAGTTTTCTACTTCCAAAGTAACAAATGCAGATGATGGAAATGACAAAAATGCATCAAGGTTGATGCATTTTTGAGAATTTTCTTTTTTACAATCTTATTAACATTAGAAAACCAATAAATCACATTTGCTCAAGTATTCACAGACTTTGTATAATCATCTGTTCATCCACCTTTGGCAGAAGTTGCAGCCTCCAGTCTTTTTGGACTTGATGTCACAAGCTCAGCTCGCTTTTATCTTAAGATTGTTTCACCCATTCTGTCTTTTGTAGTTCGTACCTCGAGCTCAATCAGGTTGGATGGGGGACGACCATGCACAGCCATGTTCAGATGTTGAATCGCATTCAAGTCTGAACTTCAGCTAGGCCACTTCAGAACATTCACAGAACCGTTCTAAAGTCACTCCTTTTAGAGCGAGGATATGTGCTTTGAATTGCAGTCCTGCTAAAAAATTAACTATCGCCCAAGTCTGAAGCTGAAGCACATTAATCCAGGATTAATGGGCTTAGATTCTCTGTAAACTGGTGCAGTTCTTGCTGCTGCAAAACACCTGGATAGCATGATGCTGCCACCACCATGCTTCAGTGTAGGGAATGGTGTTGACCTGGTAATGAGCCATAACTCCTGGCATTCACACTAAAGACGTTGATCTTTGTCTCCTCATGCTGGATCTCTGACAGCGTGAGGACAGATTGTTGGGTTTTCCCCGAACACCCTTTCCTCTAGGCGATCTGCCCTGTTCTCTGCCCTGATCGTTTAGTTTAGACAGCTGGCTAGTTCTAGGAAAAGTCCTGCTGGTTCCAAACTTCTTCCAGTAATGAACGATAGAGGCCACTGAACTCCTAAGGACCAAACTGAGGAAACCCAGCGGATTGCAAGAAGTCATTGACTTGCATCGTTTGTGCCTCCTGCACTTGTGTGTAGCAACAGTGGACAGTCACCTGCAGTGTGCCATTGACTTTGGAGCAAACCTCCACACTGAGCATGCAATGCAGTGCAGTGAGAGCAGAAAGGGAAACTCCCCTTCGCATTGAGAAACTCACAGTGACGAACGGCTCAGTGTGAGTGTCCGTTTGCCACTGGCCATGACTGACTATGGGTTTGAGAAGACAAAGCATACACATGGTTGATCTGGATAAGGCAATGTAGAGTTGTTGTTTTTTTTTTACATGATCACAAGGAAAATGCCAAAAAACAAAACAAACAAAAATACAAGCCAAAACATTATAGGGCAGTGGTTGAAAGACAGACTATGGTTGATGATGTTCCAGTAGTTACTGATCAAACACACATCTAAAAACTAGCTTTATGGGCATGATTTAAAGGAAGTGTTTCAGTATTTTTGTAGTTTACTGAAAGTCAGCTTCAGATTAGTCTAGTTCTATTTGGGACAGAGTGTAACATGCATTAACTTAAAAATGGAGAGATGATACCAGGTTATTGCTCTAGTGCTAATTTATACCTGCAGACTAGTCCATGGATGAGCTAGTGGTCAGGGAATCGTAGAACACATACTCTGAATCTTCATATTTTGTTCAGATTCTGGGGATGCAGAGGATACTTGAACTATTAGACCCGAGTTAAGGATCTGTTGTGATTGTATTAACATACAATAATAGGAGATCCTTACTGTATTTTGGTGCTACATCTGAGGACTGAAAGACAGCGAAGCGGTTGGTCAATCAGGAAGCTATTTGTTGAGCAACAAAAACTACATCCATGTTTACTGTAGGTAATTATTAACATTTATAAGAATTATACTATTAATACAATTAGCAATAAATTGTCGATGGAGTACCAAACAAAAAGAAAACCTTCATTGCCTTCCTCCTACAGCCATGATGCTCATGTCCAGACAACCTTTCAACCATGTGAAGAGGATGAAGACAATTTTGTGTTGATGTCTTGTCACGTTTCATTGTAGCGGCACACTGCCCGAAGATAAACTTGATTTTTCTTTTTTAAATACTTTCAATGAGGTTGTGCTGGAAGGACAGAAACGTGGACTAGCCGCTGATTTGTGAAGATTTTCCACATAAGAGTCCCAAGCAAGCATGTATCAAACAAGAGTTTAATGTCAGTGTCCTAATGTACATTTATTACACCTCTTAAATAAATATTCCATCTTTAAAATTATTATGCACATCCTCAAATAAAAATATATTTATATATGTATAAAAAGGGACATACAGAGAGAAACAAGAAACCATAAGGTGAGGGGGCAAAAAAGGGGTAAAACACATTTTGTACATGAGTCACTACAATCAGATCAGGAAACCTGGTAATATAAATTATAGCTGCCACATCGTCCCATAATATGCTATGAGCGCTCTGTTTGCTTAAACAAATCCAGTAAAGATGAAGCGTCTGGCACACAGCCTGAACACCAAAGTGTCCCCCCCCCCCGTGCTGTTGCTGCCTGCGCTCTGCAGTGCCGTGTCTCACAGTGTGTCCGTAAACTCAGCGTTTCCTGGCAGTGCGGCCGCTCAGGGTCCTTCAAGTCTCCTTGAGCGGCAGGCGAAAGTCCAAAAAAAAAAAACCGACGTCTCCTCTAGTTAAAATGATACGCAACAAATCAAAACGACACACTCTACAAAGATGCTGAAAACAAGACAAATGACGGGGTTGGGAAAAAGAAATTCTCAGCGCTAAAAAAAAAATGTCTGGAGTATAAAAATAGATTTTTATATGTATGTTTTCTTATTCTTTTATGTCCATGAACTTCCTTTGTTCACTTGTGAACATTTGAAAATAAGCTACGAGTTAGGATACAGTATGAAAAAATATCTAGAGATTCATTTTGGAGAGGGACTCATAATGTTTCGGTACTTGAGTCAATATTTAAGTTCTGTTGTCCTCCCTTTTTTGTTTCCGGGTCTTTCTATTCCACCTCAGCGCTGTAAAGAGTACCGCGTGCGTTTAGTCCTTTGACTGAAAGGGTAGTGGATGAAGTCAAAAGGCCGATGTTGACCTGGATGGATGGGCTGCTGCCCCTTTGGCAACCTCTTCATGAAATGCACCTCACGCTGGTGCTGGCGTGTCCTAGAGCCCCTGCGTGGCCGTCCGCGGCGAGTGAAGGCCATGTACCAGCCATCGTACCGGGCGTTCCTCAGGGCTGTGTAGTTGTTTTCCAAGACAATCTCGGTGAAGATGCAGTCGCGGCCCTGCCCGTTTTCCTGCAGGAAAGTCATTTACAAAATCCTTGACTGAGAGTTGCAGATGGAAACAACAGGTATAAAGGTGACACCTGGACATGCTAACTCACATGCACATGAAAACACACACAGGGAGCAGATGCTACAGTCATTACAGATCAGAGTGATGGGTACTGTCAGCAAGCAACGACTCTTTCCCCACCTTAAGTGTACCTGTACAAAGCTTGTAGGGTAGATGCAGGTTCTCCTGCCAAAAGGCCTTTATTAACATGAAGTGTCAGGTTTACTCCCAGTTTTATCTACTG
The DNA here is from genome assembly GCA_033032245.1 of Poecilia picta. NCBI lineage: Eukaryota > Metazoa > Chordata > Actinopteri > Cyprinodontiformes > Poeciliidae > Poecilia > Poecilia picta. The sequence goes on along the minus strand of CM065367.1, from coordinate 25,642,574 downwards.
TTGTGTTTGTCAGTAAATCTTGCCACCACTGATAAAATCCAACATATCACAGCCATTCTCTGATGCTGATTTTGATTACACTCCAGACCAACACAACAGTTCTGAGATTTTTAAAGCAGGTAACCCCCAGAAAACTTGCTAATCCCAGTGGTTGGGCACCAGGGCAGTAATTCATTCATCCGGCGGCCCGTCGTGTTTTTGACTTTAAAAATGTTTAAAATTGACAGGAAATTTGAAAATATCACTTGATAATTATGTGTTATTCACCTGAATGCCAACTATAATATCTTAAAAAATGCAAATATAAACAAAACAAAACAAAAAAAAACTTAAATAAATAAGCAATGCTTAGCCTGGTAGGGGCACATATAAAGCCTGGTGGCCCGCCAGGCTTATAATACACTGAGGGAAACCCTGGTTAAAGTTTGAATGATGTGGCATCTTCAGTCACTGACATTAGCCGTCATGTACAACTAAAACATACAGTAAGGTGATGTAAATTTGATCCGCTCTGGCCTAGTGTAACAACCACCCACCTTTTTTGGGCAAAGGGTGTTTTAAAAATAGCCAAGATAAACCCACAAACATACATCCGTCCCAAACTGCATGTTCATTCCTTGTGTCTTTTGCTCATACGTGCATACACACACACACGCGCACACACACACACACACACACACACACACACACACACACACAGACACACACACACACACACACCCCAAGGCCAGAGTCTACTGTGACTGGGATGGAAGCTTGGGGCAGATGGTGTTTGAGGCAGGGTGCTGGGTGGGTGGAGGGTGAGTGGGAAAAGGTGGGGGAAATCTGTTTATTAGCCCGTCGCAGTGAGAGTAGGGAGCTGGCATAAACCTCAGCTTCTGACACACACCAACAGAGCATCGTGTGCCGATCCCAAACTAAACTCCAATATGGACACTTGAATGCTTGAACTGCAGTCTGAATCTGTTCCACGTTTGCCTCTCGGTGCTTTCATTAGAGATCCGCTGGGTGAATACTTTAACAGAAAGGTATACAAAGGTATACTGTATTCAGCGTTTTGGTTTTTGGACTAAAAATTATTTTCCATCCATCCATTTTCTTACACCCTTGTCCCTTAATGGGGTCAGGAGGTGCTGGTGCCTATCTCAAGCTAATGTTCCGGGCGAGAGGTGGGGTCACCCTGGACAGGTTGCCAGTCTGTCGCAGAGCAACACAGAGAAACATACAGGACAAACAACCATGCACTCACACCTAGGGGCAATTTAGACAGACCAATTAACCTGACAGTCATGTTTTTCGGACTGTGGGAGGAAACCGGAGTACCCGGAGAAAGCCTACGCATGCACAGGGAGAACATGCAAACTCCATGCAGAAAGGCCGGGGCCAGGAATTGAACCTAGAACTTTCTTGCTGCAAGGCAACAGCTCTACCAACTGCACCACTGTGCAGCCCCAACAAATTATTAGAATTATAAAAATAATACATTTTATTTATAATGACCCTCAAAGGCCTGTCATGTTTCCTCTAATTGAAAGGGAACTCTTAAGGCCAGGGGAGCAGTTGACACCAATAAAAAAGGAGTGACCCCTACAACAAGAGCAAAGGAGGCGCTCTATTAAAGTAAAGCACACTACCTTCTGCAGGCCATCATTTAACAGTATATACCTGTTACTTGTCTCTTGGATCCTAAGCAGTTCACCATAGTGACATGTTAACCCTGTTCCTTCAGGTTATCCTGCCCAAGGCAACCCTAACCTTTTTCATTTCTCTAGTCCAAACAGTTCAATATTGACTCTCATCCAAACATTCAGAGGTTTCAGAGCCGCAGTGAGCCATCGGTTTGTTCTCCATGCTTCTTGTCCTCACCTTGCCAATGAGCTTCCCCTTTTTGTTCATGCAGATGTAGAGGCCCGTCTCGGCTCCCTTGATGCGAACTCGACTTCCAAACGTGTCGGTCTCTACAATGAGCTTCGCTGAGGGAGACGAGAAAGATGAGTTTGTTTAGAAAGCGATGCATTAAAGGTTTCAGCAAGCCTACTTTGAATTTTCTCTGAAAATTCATCATAATGCAAATCAATGAGTCCTATGCTGAAAGAAAGAAAAATGTTCACGAACGACAACAACCGCTCGAGAGGATTTCAAGACCTGCACAAACATACCCAAACACACACACACATACACACACACAGACATTGTGTAAAACCTATGGGAGCATTCCTGGAGATTTATGCAAGCTGAAATCCCCACAAAATGATAAAACCATGTGCCTGTTGATTCTTTGAAAGCTGAAGAGACAATTCTAGCAGCGGGTTACAAGTCGCTCAGAATCCCTGAATTGCCTGCCTCACTCATAAACCTTCACATTTATCTCCATAGCATGACAAGATTCTAACAGGCACAAAGTCAAGACTTTTTGGAATGAAAAACAATATCTTGTATCCTGCCTCAGTTTCATATTATTCCACATATCCACAGCTTGTTTTCCAGATGTTTCACAGATCACACCTACTCCGAGACTTTAGATCAAACTATCAGCTAGAAACCAAAGTGAGGATTGTCATGGCCGACTCACTTAAATACGAGTTCCAGCTGAGGTCAGAACCAGCAGTTAGAGCAGAGCACAGTATTGACCAACAAAACCAAAATGTTGGAGACAAAGTCTCCATCACACTTCCTGCTGCTTAACACAAAATGACATCCGGCAACCAGACGGGTTTTTACGGAGACCTATGAATTAAAAGGAAAACCAAGCACACTGCTAACCTCAGCATTTCTTGAGCCATGTGGATTTCAGCATGTAACAACACTGCCCAGCCTGCTTCAAGAAGCGAGAGTGAAAGGTGGGGGTGCAGAGGGAAGATAAGCTATGCAGGAAATGTTCAGGAGGCAGAACATCTAATGGCTCTTCCAGACATACAGAATCTCGGCAGATCACCTTCTAGCACCAAAGATAATATTTCAGAACATCTCCCTCCACCTGGGTAGTTAATGGCTTGTGTACCTTTAGGTTATTGAATGATGAACCAAAAATAAACTTTGATTCAAAAAGGTGTCAGAAGGCTTCTCAATTCTTTCATGCACACATGTTCTGTACTGACTGAAAGTACACACACAACACACAACACAACACACACACACACACACACACACAACCACACACACACAGATCTGAAAGAAAAAAAAGATACCACTGCACTGAACTCCACTGGAAATCTCATGGTTATTCCACCAGATATTGATTTCTAAACTCTTCCTGAGTTAAAACATTAGCATTGTTGTTTCTAAATCAATATGAACGCTGCATCTTTTTTATTATTTTGACAATTTTTAATTTTCTGCAACTGAATACAAAATTTATATTTTGTATTTATATTTAAAAAAATTATTACCCCCCCCCCTCCCGCACACACACACACACACACACACACACACACACACACACACACACACACACACACTATATATATCTATATAGATCTATATATATAGATATCTATCTAGATAGATATCTATATATATAGATATATACATATCTATATATATATAGATATCTATCTAGATAGATATCTATATATATAGATATATATACATATCTATCTATATATAGATATCTATCTAGATAGATTATCTATATATAATAGATCTATATAGTATATATATCTATATAGATCATATATATATAAGATATATACTCATACTATATAAGAATATTATAATATATATATATACCAGTAACATGAACCAGTGTTCATACCGTGCGCATCTCCATCTTCGGCCATGGCGTTGATCTTCTTGTTGGGCAGGACCTGGACATGCTTGCCGCTGGTCCTGCTGTACAGCTGGTAGATCCGGACCAGCCTGCGGCTCACCCGGTCCGTCACCTTGCTCTGCTCGCTTACGTGCTGCGTGAAATTAGGCGGGGACTGATTGGTTACCTGTCAGAAATTAAGACGGCATCACAATTATCAGTGCTTGCTTCTTTTTTTTATGCAATTGCTACCTAGGCCATTTTAGTATTTGATTTATATAAAAATAAAATAAAATAAACAGAAAAAAAAGTTGAATAACCTTCTAGGAATTTGAACAGATGTAATTATGTACGATTAGAATCAGGACTTTGAGTATTTTACAACGAAATGTTAAAATGAGAAAAAACAACTTGTTTTCTTTGTCTTTCTTTCTTTCTTTTTTTTTCTTTGCTTTTTACAAGCTGCTATGACAACTTCCAAAAGAGCCCAGATGACGGTGACCGCGTCCAAAGGGACGGACTTTGTGATTACAGGTTGTGCGTAAGGAGAATGTCCGCCTCAACGTACACACACACACACACACACACACACACACACACACACACACACACACACACACACACACACACACACACACACACACAGAGTAAGGGAGATAAAAGCACTTTGTTGAATAAATGTTGCATTATTCGGGTGAAAACACACTGGATAAATAGGAATTTATCCAAATTAAGGATAAAATCACACATTGCCTGATGCCTTTTTTATTTATTTATTTTCACTAAATCATTTCCTCCTCCTGCCCGACGGGCCGCCAGGCGGCTGCCAGGGCCGGCGAGAGCCCCGCTGTCCGCCGTGGGAGCCATCAGGTAGTGTTTCATCACATAACGTTATGGTGCACCACTACTGCATCATATCTGAATGGCTTTTGCAATAAATCAATCAATAAATAAAATAAAATAAAATAAATCCTAGTTTGGCGGACACGTCAAAATTTTTAGACAAGGTACATACCTGAGCAGAGAAGCAGAACACAAACAGGTGCAGAAATCTACAAAAAAAGGAAGCGGAGAGTTTGTTATTTCATTCAGGCATGTGACGTTTCGGCGGATACAGGAGAGACGGAGGGAAGTTCTCACAGATAGCGGAGTCTGGATGGGACGGCCTGCATGATGGACGGATGGATGATGGATGGATGGATGGATGGATGGATGGATGGAGGTGGACAGACCCTCTGGGATTTTTTTTTTTTTTTTTTTTTTACTGGCAGGTGTCCGTTTGGGGCTCGCAGAAGTCAAAGCTCTTCCAAGGCTTCCAGTCGAGTCGACAAGTCCAACAGATTACAGTGAAATCCTCCAAAGGTCAGCGGTACTGACAGCGCGGCTCTCGCTCCACCATGGCATTTCCACACCCCCCCCCCCCCCAACTCCCAGCAAATTAGGAGAGGAAATTGCAACGATTTAAAAAAAAAAAAAAAAAAAAAAAAACACTGTAAAACTGATGACTTGAGTCACGGCTGAAGAAAGTCTAAGTGCACTTGCAGATGAAGAAACAAGAAGTTTTGGATGAAGCGCTGCAGAAACCTCCTCCAGGACCCCGTCCTCATCTGCGGCCTTCAGGTGAGTGTGAGCCCACCGACCTCTGTCCAGTCAGTGTTCCGGCTGTGATTGGATGCTGTCCTGCCTGCTGCTGCTGCTGCTGCTGCTGCTGCTGGCTGCTGCTGCTGCTGCTGCTGCTGCTGCTGCTCTGTGGCAGGACTGAAGGCTGGAAGCTCCGTGTTTCCTTTCTCTGCGCCCATCCCATCCCACACGGCTCTCACACACCCAGAAGGCTCTGCTAAGAACAAGCCCCCTTTTTTTTTTCTTTCCTGCAAAACAAAAGCGGATACCCTTATCTACCCCCGTCCTCCCTCTTCACTCCCCTCCTCTCTCCTCTCATCCCCCCCCGCCCCCCTCCACCCGTCTTTATCATCTCCCCTTTACCTGAGCGAGGAGGAAGGAGCCTGGCCTGCTCCGGTCCAAGCACGACCCAGGCTCCGGTCCTAATGACGGTGTGTCCGGTTCTGGAAGCATCAGCTGTCATTAAGAGGCAAAGGTGGTTTCATGACCCCGCAAGCCGTCGTGTCCCGACCCGGCCGCCCACCCCTTGTCTTCCTCCCGCAGCCTCTACACTTATTCTTCTTCATCTTCTTCATCCTCCAGGGTTGCGCGGTTCTTGTGTATTGGCACCTCAAAGCGAGAGACATTAAAAGGATTACAGGTGATTAGCGGTATTGACCCCACCCCTCACACGCCGTGCAATAAATAAATAAATTCATTCATTGATGAATGGATAAATAATCACTCGCACTTCAAAGTCCGCAGAAATCACCTGAAAGCCCTGAATAATTACATAGTAATTCTGCTCTAACCCAGAAGAATCACACACATTCATTATCGTTAATTAATCCTTAATTACCCCAAAATAACGGCTCGTTGTGGTTTTAGGATTTATTGATTTTTTTTGACCCACCACAGCCTCAGCAGACAGAGAAACTCTCGCCCAATAAACAACCCCGTCCGGAGTGATGAATGGGGATAACAGGACGAACCTTTTTCATCCTCGCATAATTACATCACACTGCATGTCCATGCAGGGGAGGAGTGAAGTCTGATCTGAAGGCTCACAGGAACATCCAGGTCGGCTTAACAGACATAATAACGTTAGTTATCGGCTGTGATTTGATTTTTAACAAGTCAAAAAGTGGAGGAAATCTGATGCGCTAACCGCTCAGTCGTCCTTCCCCTGTCAGACGCCAGTGGGCGCTCTGGTGAAAGTGTTCAGGTCTGTGTCAGAATCACCAGAGCAGTGTAGGGTCTTCCTACTCCACTGTGTCCAGGATCAGACCTCGAGGTCTCTCACCATGGAGTTAATTGATCTCAATATCTCCAGGGCAACCTTCTCATATGGTCTGCTTAGCAAGTCTCAGATCAACGTCAGCAGCAGAAACTAACAGCAACTTTATACCCGTTACTACAGTCACTTTGCATTGTTTTCGTGATACTGTATGATGTGATTCAATGTTAGATTCCTGATTAATATGGGTTGTTGCTATGTTGCGGTGGGTCAGAGTTCCCTCGCCTTCTCGTTTCAGCAGTCATCCTCACTTCAGCTCTTTCTGAGGATGAACTTCCACCACCCGTCTTAGTTTACTGAGATGCATTTATGAACAAACAGAGCTCAGACTCACAGGTCAAACTCACAGCATCTGATTGTAGCTGCAGTAACTAAATAATCTAACTGTGGAGATTGTTCTTTGCACTTTGATAGAGGGAACTTGCCAGCTCCTTAAGATTTTATATTTAGATATTAAACAATTTAAAATATTTTAATTTATTTATGCCAAAAACCATTCAAATCAAATGTTATCAGCATTTATATCCACCATCCCTCCAGTGAAGCACAGTGGAGGCAGAATCATGTTAGGGGGATGTTTAGCAGCAGAAGAAGATGGCAGGCTGGTCAAAATTGAGGAAAAAATGAAGACAACAGCGTACAGAGGCATCCTGGACTGAAACCTGCTCCTCTTGACTTTCTGCTGGTTCATTTTTCAGCAGGAATAGAATCCAAAGAAAGCACATATATATAGCCTACATTTAAAAGAAGACTTTAGAACTGTTCTGTGAATGTCCAGTAGTGGCCCAGCTGAAGTTCAGACTGACTCTAATTGAACACCTTTGAAGTGGAGGAGATCTGAAAATGGCTGTGCACAAACATCTACCATGCAACCCCATGGAGCTTTAGAAGTACTTACTGTATGTAAATGTCATTTCTTGGTTAAAAAATGACAAAACACTCAAAGCCTTTTATGGACACTCTCATGACGGTGCATTTGCTTGTCCAGTTTTGAGAGAAGACGTTGATTGAATTAAATTAGGAGTAAGGCTGTAGCATAGCAATATGTGGATAAAGTGAACCACTATGAAGGTTTTACAGATTCAATGCACATGAGAATATCTGTAAGCTGTAATATCTGTCACTTGTCACTTTATCTGCAGGATAAAAATAACACTAGAGCATTTTCAAAGGCTATTAAAGGTCCTTCTCTCTTCCTCAGTGTCTTTCTCACACATGCAGTTTCTGTCCCCAACTAGTATTGCGCACAGTTTTATTCAACGGTTTCCCCAGATATTTTTAGTGAAGTTGTGTCTCTAATCATTTTTTAAAATCATTTTTAAATCATATTAATTCTGTTTTCCACAGTTCTATTTTTTTTCATTTATATACATTATTTTCTAGAAGACAAGTGTGACCAGGGTTAAGATGAGTATCTAACCAGTCTGCCCATCTACAGCCTATTGGTGATTTATAGGTGGCGTGGTCTGACATTGTTTTGTTGCAACCACACTGTTTAAAAAAGTATTAACAATCAATTGTAGTGTTTCTAGCTACAACTGCCATTGTCTCCAATACTGACCATTTCCAATAAACAGGTTAGAATTAAATCCTTGTCAAAAACCAAATACTTGGAATAGACTTCTCAAAATGTCAAAAAAATCTTACACAACTAAATAAAACACATCCTTCCTGTAAGTCTGTGAAGATTAGCCACTAGTGGTAAGTAACATCAGAGCTGAGAGAGTGAGGGTGAAGGCCAACAGATAGGTTAGGTCAGTATTTTCAATCATGACGAGTGAAACTGACACCAACATTCAGCCTGACCTCAGTCAACATTCCTGAGAGGATGACCACCAAATGGGACTGATCCTGAGTGAAGCAGTGTGTGTGAGATCTCTGACTGCTGATTCGCATGCACACACACACACACACACACACACACACACACACACACACACACACACACACACACACACACACACACACACACACACACACACACACACACACACACACACACACACACACACACACACACACACACCTACACACACACACACACACACACAACACACACAACCACACACACAACACACACACACACACAACACACACACACACACCTACACACACACACACACACACACACACACACACACACACCTACACACACACACACACACACACACACACACACACACACACACACACACGCGCATACACACACTTATATGCACACCCCGTACACAAACAAAGCTTGTGTAGTTACTGACTACAAACCTTAGTATGCAGCAAACGGTCAAATAAAATACTTTAGAGGAAGGATATGCATGCGAGAGAGAAATATGCTATATTCTGGTTCAATATTTAAATTGTTACATCAGCGTTTACAGAGAGCTGGACATTACAGATGTGTTTTAATATCGTCCCTTAGAGTCTAAGTATTTTGTTCCAACAAAATACTTAGAACAAAAAAGGTTATTGACATGTTGAATTACGTTCTTTTAATTTGCCAATATATTTCCAGTAAAGGAAGTTTTTAAATGAGCAGTACAGTAGTGTGATAAATGTTGCATTTGCAATAAAAAAAAAAACTGTGGTTAATGACATTATTCTGAGCAGAGTGACGGTCCAAACCTCATTGCATTTTACAAAAAAATAAAATAAAATAAAAATTACATTGATGTTTAATTATTAAACCGATCATTGTAGCAACACTTACAATTAAAAAATACAAGTGAGACGTAAAACCTCTTTTATTAGCAACGGCTATTGTACTTCTGAGACTTGGCGATCAAAGCTCTCGCAGTCAACATGAGCAGAATCTTTACTGTCAGGGATTTCACTGTCCTCTTCAGCAGCTAACCAGGTAACCATGACAAGAGAAGCTGTAATTATTTTTATCCATAAAATTTGTATCTATCATGCTTAAAAAAAGAGTGTAAAATAGGCAAATGTTTACCGAATAAGCCTTCATGAATATTTATGACTGTTACCATAAAGAGTCATTCGATAAATTATGACACTTTTAATACAAAGTTGACATTATTCAAAATGTCTTTGTTATGACAACTTGACATTAACCAATAAATGATTGCTGTCTAAACTTTACCCTTAATAACAAAGTTATCTAATTTTTAAAGTGCAATCAGTAGTACTTTTATAACAAATTTATATCAGTGATGATTTATTGGTTAATGTCAAGTTGTCATAACAAAGACATTTTGAATAATGTCAACTTTGTATTAAAAGTGTCATTATTTACCAAATGACACTTTATGACAACAGTCATAAATATTCATGAAGGCTTATTCATGTTAATGACAGGTGTTATGTCATGTTTATGACAGTGTCATGACAGTCTTATACACCCCCCTTTACATAAAGTGTTACCACAGTTGCTACTATTAAATATATATAATTCTATACAACTATGAATAGGCTGTCCTACAGCGGTTTGTTATTATCACAACAAACCACCACTGACACACACAGCTCTGCAGAGGCTACAGTGATACAATTATAAGTTACATTAATCAGACACATTTTTTTGAAGCATAAATTCATATCTGCAGCTACCTCAGGTTTTAAGTTTCTGCTGTCGGAAATGAAAACCAAGTGAAACAAATGAATGAGCTAATTGTCTTAGCTCCTCTAATGGGGAGTGTGTGTTTGTGTGTGTGTGTGTGTGTGTGTGTGTGTGTGTACTGGGGGTGGGGAAGCATGATGTACCTCTTAATACGTCTGATGTGAAACAAGCTGGCTTTCTGACAGAAGCTGTCGGCGGGATAGCAGGAGGCGTCCTTATCAATCAACCCGACCCCCAACTGCCAATCAAATGTCCTGAATAGCAGCACACAAGACTCTGTTATCGACACAGCCGTCGCTTCTCTCTCACCCTGAAATGGAGAAAGATGCGCATGATAGAGAGAATGGACAGGACCTTAACAAATGGCTCCTGAATGAAGGGATCTGTTCTGCTGTAGGGGTCCGTTCATCTCTGTGTTGGATGGTTCCTCCAGCCTTTCGGTACAACTGGACAAGATCTTTTTCTTTCTATCTGAGATTAAAGAGTTAACGTTCTTAATTCTGCCTGTTGTGTGTACAAAGGTTGGTTTCACATCTTTCAGAGTGCTTGGTTAATGTGTCAAGTGTTTACTAAGTGAGAGTAAAATGTGAGCATGTTGCAATTTATTTCTTGACAACTTATTTTTAACTTAATTTTTGTTATTTAATTATTTTCAGTTGTGTTCACAGTTTAGGTTCTCTGGGATGTTCTAGTGCATCAGCACTACTGCAATAGATTTATGTAAAAATAGAGATTTATGTAGAAATAGAGATTTATGCAGAAATAGAGTCTCTGCTCTGAAGGGCCCTGATGAAACAGTGGTCCTTGACTTAAAAAAAAAATCTGAATGCTGTATACAGAGGAGCAGCGTTCAGCTCCTATACACCACAAATCTGGAACGAACTTTCAGAAAACTGCAGAACAGCTGAATCTCTGAGTTTCTTTAAATCCAGACTAAAACTCAGCTGTTTGGAGTTGCTTTTGAATCATGAAACATTAATCAATAATAATCTGATGTGTAATGACTGGAAGATGTAATATTGTTGACTGTGTGTTCTGTGACTTTGTATTTCTGTGTTTTTATGATGTAAAGCACTTTGAGATGCCTTGTTGCTGGAAGGTGCTATACAAATAAAATTTGATTGGTTGATTTACCTGATCCTCATTGGACTGGCTTAGCTTGCACAACTCTGACGATGTACTTCCCCCGCCCAACAGGCTCACTCTGATATGACAGGCAGGCAGAGGTGCAGCTAAGAGAAGTGTCAGTGATAACAGCCTCACAGAACAAGAGTCTGAGCCACTGAAACCCTTCGTAGGAAGCAGTGTGTATTTTAAAATACCTCCTGATCTGAATCATACACACTACATCGAATGCATCATGGTGAAAGGATGATCAATACTTTATTATTTTCTGTTATTAGCAAATTGTGATGCTCACATTAATGCATTGACACACACACACATGCACACGCGCACACACACCGCCATGCACTGTCACAAGGAGAGTATGGCAGCCTGTGGTTTTCTAACAGTAGTAAAATGAATATGTAAAGAACAGCGCTAAACAGAGAGCTGAAAGATATCCAGCTGAGGGTGCTGAGGGTTGGCCTCCAGTCACACAGCTCACACACACATGCACACGCACGCACACACACCTACACACACACACACACACACACACACACACACACACACACACACACACACAAACACACACACACACACACACACACTGGTCCCTTTAAGCAAAGACAACTAACACTTAATCAAAGGTTTGTAAGGGAAATAGCTGCTAACAGATCAATCATCTGTAGGATGGGACCAGCAGAGAGGCAATCCATCTCTAGCTAAAGCCTTATGCTAATGGGAAGTGATGCTGCATTACTGCTGAGAGAGAAACACACACAGAGGGAAGATGTTTGATTGATAAAAAGCTAACATAAAGTGCAGGGTGTGGAGGGGAGAGTTGTCAGAGGATGTGATCAGAAATCAGCGTCAGCCATCTGTTCCATGTTCTTGAAGTGAATTATATTCTTTGACATTTTTGTTTTCTGGCATCAATTGATCTCCTGCAGCCAAGATCTACCTGGTTTTTACATAGAATCGGCAGCATACCTGCACTTCATTAGACTGCACCGTTAGAAAACGGGTCAAATCAAACACTAAATCTAAACAAAGTAACAGAAATGAGATTATTAATATAACTGATTTGCAGATAAATGATCTACGTAAGTAAATCTGTGTAATGATTGACATAAGACATTTAATTGCAGGGCAGCTCAGAAAGTTACTTAAAAATAACAGCAATACAATACAAACAGGAAAGACATGATGGTGATGTTAATTTAAATATAAAATTCTGCGCTGGCTCCTCCCACACCTGTTCTGGCAATAGCATCTAAAGGGTCAAACATGGTGAGCATGAAAGAAACTGACAAATAATTTATGTCAGGGACCTCAGACCTCAAATACATATTCAGGTGGCTGAATGGAGGCCTGTGTGTTAGAATCAAGGTGACAAACCAGCAAAAATATTTACAAAACTTTACGCAATTGAGTTGAGTAATATTGTTGGATGCAGTTCATGTTAGTATAAATGACAACTAACCAACCCATGATAGTATATCACATTAAATTTGTTAAAAATAGATTATTAATTTTGTTGTCTTCCCTCAGAGGTGGGTGGAAACTACTTCAATACATTCAATATTCAATCAGATAAACTATATCTTTGTGTGAAACCGAGTACCGAGGCATAGTATTAAAGGAGATTTACGCCTTTTTGAGTTTGATATTGAGAGAATAGTTGTTAATGCAAGATGTAAAATATTATTGTCTACTGAAACAATAGACATTGTTAAAAGCTAAAATACTTAAATGTTAAAATATATTTTATATATTTTATTTTGATAGTTAAATACAAAAGGTCTCAGAAAAGAGGACAAGGACTTGAATTTAAAGCACTAACTACAAAATTAATATGGTTTAGAGAAGTGTTATTTGTGAATTAATTTTGTAATTTGATAGAATTCATAATGTTAAATAGAGCATGTTAAAAGAATGATTGTTTGGCTCAAATATATATTACAGTCATTTCTGATGTACTGAAGTATGCGATACCTGAAGTATGTTGAATATGAAGAGTGTATATAGCACAGAAGAAGAATAAATCTTCCAGCTGAATGTGAAGGAAGCTCAATGTCTGTCTCGTCTTTCTCATACCACAGCATCACACATTGAGGGAAGATCATTTTATTCATTACCCTCAGCCATCCAAGGTTGCAGGGTAACACAAGCCTATTCTGCCTCCACATGATTTTTATGATGTTGATTTTTATCTGATTTTAGTTGCACTGTGTAGCACTTTGAGATTTGTTCTAATGAAAAGTGCAGTACAAATTAAATTGATTATTATTATTATTACTTATGTAGACTTGAGTAATGTTTTAGACACAACGACAAAAAGACTGCAGTTTTACTGCACTATATATATATATATATATATATATAGTTTAGCTATTAATAATATTTTGCAGTCTTTTTGTCGTGATTTTTTGATTTTTTGTATATATATATATATATATAAAAAAAAAATTCCCTTCTCACCCTCCTCGGTGGCCTCTCTCTCTCTCTTTCATCCTCTGACCTCTGACCTCTACCAGAGGCCTGGGAGCTTGAGGGTTCTGCGCAGTATCTTGGTTGTGCCTAGTACTGCGCATTTCTGGACTGAGATGTCTGATGTTGTTCCTGGGATCTGTTTAGCCACTGCTCCAGTTTGGGGGTTTCTGCCCCGAGGGCCCCGATGACCACAGGCACCACTGTGGTCTTCACCTTCCAGTTCTTTTCCAGTTCCACCCGGAGGCCCTGGTATTTCTCCAGTTTCTCATGCTCCTTTTTCCTGATGTTGTAGTCACTTGGTATAGCTACATCCACCACAATGGCTTTCCTCTGTTCTTTATCCACCACCACAATGTCCGGTTGGTTCGCCATTACCATCTTGTCTGTCTGGATCTGGAAGTCCCACAGGACCTTAGCTCGGTCATTCTCCACCACCTTTGGGGGTGTTTCCCACTTCAATCTCGGGGCTTCCAGTCCATATTCTGCACAGATGTTCCTGTACACTATGCCCGCCACCTGGTTATGTCGTTCCATGTACGCTTTCCCTGCCAGCATCTTGCACCCTGCTGTTATGTGCTGGACTGTCTCAGGGGCCTCCTTGCACAACCTACACCTTGGGTCTTGTCTGGTGTGGTAGATCTGAGCCTCTATTGCTCTGGTGTTTAGGGCCTGTTCCTGTGCAGCCAGGATGAGCCTCTGTGCTGTCCTTGAGTCCAGCTTTGTCCAGCCATTGGTAGGATTTCCTGATATCAGCCACTTCAGTTATTTGTCGGTGGTACATCCCATGTAGGGGCTTGTTCTCCCATGATGGAACCTCTAGCCCCTCATCCTCTGTTCCCCATTGCCTGAGACATTCGCTGAGCATATCGTCCGTTGAGGCTTTGTCCTTGATGTATTTATGAATCTTGGATGTTTCATCCTGGACAGTGGCTCTCACACTCGCTAGTCCTCTGCCTCCTTCCTTACGGCTCATGTATAGTCTCAGGGTGCTGGATTTGGGGTGGAACCCTCCATGCATGGTTAGTAACTTCCGAGTCTTAACATCCGTGGCCTTTATCTCTTTCATTGGCCAGCTAATTATTCCAGCAGGGTATCTGATTACTGGTAAGGCATAGCTGTTTATTGCACGGATCTTGTTCTTGCCATTGAGCTGGCTTCTCAGGAATTGCCTTATTCGTTGGAGGTATTTGGCTGTGGCTCCTTTCCTTGTGATTATATATATATATATATATATATATATATATATATATATATATATATATATATATATATATATATATTATATATATATATTATATATATCATCCATCCATCCATGGATATATATATATCCATCCATCCATCCATCCATTTTCTTGACACCCTTGTCCCTTAGTGGGGTCGGGAGGGTTGCTGGTGCCTATCTCCAGCTAACGTTCCGGGCGAGAGGCGGGGTACACTCTGGACAGGTCACCAGTCTGTCGCAGGGCAACACAGAGACACACAGGACAAACAACCATGCACACCTAGGGACAATTTGGAGAGACCAATTAACCTAACAGTCATGTTTTTGGACTGTGGGAGGAAACCGGAGTACCCGGAGAAAACCCACGCATACACAGGGAGAACATGCAAACTCCATGCAGAAAGGCCGGGCCGGGAATCGAACCCAGAACCTTCTTGCTGCAAGGCAACAGCTCTACCAACTGCGCCACCAACTCTAACTCTAACCCTAACCCTAACCTAACCCTAACCCTAACCCTGACTGATTTTTGTATGTAAAGAAATCAGAGATGGGAAACATTAGATTCTTGGTACTTTCAAGTTGGCACAGTGAGTCAAAAGCACCTGAGTGATTTAAGGTGGAAGTGTGTGTCTTTTGTTTTGTGTCAGTAGGAGGGGGACACTTGGGACATGGCATATATAGCTAAAATAGTTGATGTGGACCGGTTTAGGTGAATGACAGCAACAGCATAGGATGTGTGTGGTTATGTGTTTAAATTCAGGCCGTCTGCTGTCTGGCCCTGTCTGTGTCTCTAGACTTTCCTCCTGTTTCATTTCAGCTCTTTGTCCTGTTCCTCCTCCTCACCCTCTCATCTTCTGCCGTGTGTTAACACTCTGCTTGTCTTTTTATATTGTTTTCTCTTCCTGTTTCTTGACTCAATGTTTCCTGATCTCATTGTTTTTCCAATTAACTCTGTGCTTTGAAGAAAAACTATTTTATTCATTTTTGATCCAACATTTTTTATTTATTTATTTTTTGCAGAATTGTTTTAATTCAGACACCCTGGAGAAGTTTTAAGCGTAAAATGTCTGGTTATGGGCCAGGCCACAGCAGCTCTAGCTGTTGTGTTATGGATCGTGATGGCAGGTTGTTTTCCTTTAGAATTCTCTTTCCGAAAGCAGAATTTATGGTTCCATTAAGTGCAGCAAGTTGTGCACTTAATGGAAGTGCACAACAACCTGCAACCCCCACAGCATGGCACTGCCACCACCATGTTTGACTGTTAGGTATGTTCTTTTGCTGAGACAGAGTCTTGGTTCTATCCCAGGTTAAACAGAACAAACATCTTCCACGTCCACCTTTCAGTCCACAGCTTCTTTTTCCTCAAAAGTCTTGGGGATCATCAAGAGTTTTCTTCGGCATTGTCTGACTTCACAATGCCGACGCTGCCGCACACTCCAGAGTAAAGTCTTTAAAACAAGTGAGACCAACTTGTTATCTGTCTTCTGTCACAAAATTATGTTGATTAATTCAAGAAAGCCACACATATAGAAGTTTCCAAGGGGAAAAAATGACTTCCTGATATCATGCCTGATGATATCTGGCATTTCTATGTGAAAGTTATGACGTTTTTAAATTTATGGTGAGACTTCAAACTTTGAAGCTTGGCCACGCCCCTTCAGCATGCACAAAAACTCAAGCTTCTGATCATTTTAATCCCCAATCCCATATGGACCAAATATGAACCGTATGGTACAAAATCCCTAGAAGTTTAGTAAAGTTCAACATGTATGAAAACTGAAAGAAGGCTAAAAATGACTTTTTGATCCAGAATGTCTGCCTTCCTATTGTGTTTAGGGCTTACCTCCAAGACTCCTTTTTCTTTGTTTAAGTGAGTTCTACCTATATACCAAATTTCATATCGGTACATTTTACTATTTGGCCAACTCACATTAGGAGGTCCTGTAGAGTTGTTTGACCAGGTCTATTTTTAATGCCATCAAAATACAAGAATTTGACTCAGGACAATTTTGGGCAAAGTGTGATGATTTTTTGTATATGTTTAGTGTGCTTCATTTGTGTCAAAAAAAAAGAACAACCATTTGAATTACATCAGGCTTCACAGCACTTCCATGGATAAATAGCATTGCTACGGTGGCAAATAACATCCACTCAATAATTTGCTTTCCGGCGCCCTCTTGGGAAACATTTCTGCAACATTTTTTTCTTATTTTTTTCTGTACCTCTACTTACTCTGTCTTACTGTCTTCCTACCCACTGTCCCAGCTTCCAGCAGTTATTTTTGTGGTCGACGAGTCACTCCTGATGCTGTAATCAGCATAACTGTGGCGGCCTGCTCATTACGCTGGGCCTCCGCTGTGATTTAGACAAATTGTTATGAGATGTCTTTGCTTCTCTAAGAGGAAAACACTAGTTGAGACACACTGAGCTGGAATAGGAAAAAAGACCGTGGTCTAGAGCCAGAGGCAAAGGACGCTGTTGGTCAGTCAAAGATGGTGCACATGGTGTCTCTTTAAACATATTACGGTTGTCTTTGAGAGGATGTTAACCAGCAACAGGAGAACATTAGCTCTACCATTCAATGTGCTTTGTAAAGTAGAAACAAAGGGAATGACACAACCAGGTGATTTCTTGCAGGTTATCCATCCATTAATCCATCCATGTGTGTTATTGTTGTGACAGAAAAACAAAACCTCAATGTTTTCTGTGACATTAACTTTAGTGTCACTAACTTTGACACTAACTTTAGTGTCACAGAAAACATTAGAGACAGCATTCAAAGTGTAAAGAAAACCTGGTGCAGAGGAAATGTCTGCATTCCTGCTAAACATCTACAGATTTTGTTTATTGCAGATAAGAAATTCCAGCATTTTAAAGTCGACCAGGTGACATTGAATCCACAGCCTCTCTGCAGGTGCATGCTGACTCAGTCAGTCTTGTCACCACGTCCTTTCTGAGGGGTGCATGGTTCTGAAACTTGTCAATCCTAAATTAAAGTAGTTTTTTTAATACAAGCATAAAAAACTAAGCTTGTAAAATGTAAACTTGAATCCAAAAGTATTCTGAGATGTTTATGTTTGAAGGTAGACCAACCTGACGGTGGGCTCTGAAGGCTCGGCCAGGTGTAGTCTCGGGTGTGGCACATTTTCACATATTTGAACTCGATGCCTTAAATCAACACAGCAGTGTTGATTTAAGGCAGGCTGTTGGATTCCAGTTTGTCCTTGGTCAACCTCATAATCTTACAGTTGTATCTTCCGGGCCAGGTCCAGAATGCGGCCGCCACTGAAATCACAGGTTGCAGATGGTCACTGTGCATTGACCTCTACGTGGACCAGGCTGCACCAAGCCAGCTAAACACACCGCCGTCCCCACAGGTCCGAGCTGTTTGTTCTCACAGCTATGTTGCAGAATTAATGAGTCAAATATTAATTTGCAATCCAAGTATACAGCTTTATTTGATCTTTTGTTTCCAGCACTTATGGGATGTATTTTGAGTCGGACATGAGTTCCGACTTTTAGGCTTTAACAGAATGTGTGTGTGTTGTCATTCTGCCTTGAAGTGCTACTATTTCAGCTACATCTTCTGCACTTAGTGGTTTCAGTTTCCCAGTCGGCTCAAAACCCAACACACCTTTGAGGTTGTAGATTCCTCCAGCATACAAAGTGAGTCGTCAGTGAAGAAAATTTATACCTCTTTTTTTCTGGAAATCCCAGTATCACTGTAGTGTAATGTATTTCCAGATGTCTGTTTTTTTTCTGTCCCACTGCTCTTTGCTGTTGCCTAATTTTTCTCAGCACATTAGCTACACCTGCTGCTGTTTCAAAGCTGTAAGAAAGAGAAATGAGAGTAAGACATACAAATGAAGCTTGGTGTTGGAAAGATTATATTTCTGTTAATTTCACTGAGAAAAGATGTGACTGCAGTGACTTCAAGAGAAAAACAGTCTTGGATTTAGTGGTGGGCGCCGTACAGTGAATTTCTTGCGACTGCTGGCTAACGGTGAAAACTGAAAGCAGAGCGCAGTGTTTTTGCTGAGGAGGTTTAGGTCCTTCAGTATTTGCAGCAAGATGCTGCAGATCTTCTATAGATCTGTAGAGAGCGCAGTTTCTTTTGCCATCACCTATTGGGGTAGCGGGACTTACAAAAAAAAACCTCAAGAAACTGATAACAAAAGCTGGTTTTGTTTTGGGGACTGATCTGAAACCTCTGGAGGTCACTGTGCACAGAATTCAGCATAAAATGAAGAACCTTATGATCAACCCTCAACGTCCTCTAAGAAAATTGATCCTTAAAAAAACGGTGTTTTGAATATCTCTGCCAGTCGAAAGTCTGTCCTACTTTGCTCAAATAGAACAGCCGCTTCTGGAGGTTGAGCAGCATTTCTTTCCACTTATATGTACACACTCAAGAAATTCAGACCAATCACACGATGGCTTTTTCTGCTCTTGGTTTTGACAAGACGGGGCGGACGACTTGAGGCCAAGAACAAAAGGAGTCAGTTTTCGTCACGCAAATGCGACAATGGCAACTGATTCTGGCGGTTCAGCTCAACCACACGCAGCCCTTAATGCAACAGCTGGGTGTTTTCAGTCACAACCTTCTTCAGGAGCGTTGTAATACCAACGTCTACAAGAGTCCAGAGGCATCAGGATCCACAACAACTTCCTGAAGAAACTTGGATAATGACAGTTACTGGAACATCAATTTTATGACAACTTTCCACAAATGTTTTATTAAAGACTGAACATGTTAGTAATTCTTCTCACCAAAAAAGGAGCAGGTTGCTGTTTGAAACATTTACCTCCCAGTAAAATTATCTCTGTTTAAGACTATGAAGAGTAATCTTAACATCTTGATTTATGCCAAAGCTCTATCATAATTAGGATCTGGAGAAACTAAGATGTTCTGTGTGTGTATTTGAACTGTGAAGAGCCTGCCAAAAGTCAATAGACTATGTCCCCCAGGGACCAAACATAGGGGTCGCAACTGGGAAACTGCGGCATTGTTATTCATAGGGACAAACTCTTGGCTGTCCCTTTTGAGTCTTGATAGGACAGCCACCATTACAGGTAGTTGCGAACTGTTGCTGCTTGTTGAGATGAGGGTCTAGTATACAATGAGCTGCTGAAAGGGACAATGACTTCAAATAGGTTTCATGGTAAACTCCCTCTGCACTAAAGAAAGGCACAGACCCTTTAAGGACATCTTGTGTATTGAGCTGTGTATTGGTCGTTTATTGTTTTCTGGTTTTTGAAAACTGTACAATCTAACAACACATCAGTGCTTTGTTTTCTATTGAAATGAGTAAACAGAAGAGGCCACGGGTACCGCTTTGTTGACCCTCAGACAAATAATGCGAGCCCTTGAAGGTTTATACTGAAGACCAGCTCATGTGGTCAGATGAAACAGACTGACTTTTTATGGTTGGGGACAGCAGGCACTCATCAGTGCATGAAAAGTGACCTCTAGTGGCGGTTTCTGCAATGTACATAAACTGAGCTGTACAGTTAAAGTTAAACTTGGAAGTTGCAGATTAACTTTCCATCCACCCACAAAGCCAAAATGATGAAAGTTTATTCAAATTAATCACATATACCTGTCATACACACTTGCTACAGTTTCTGATCTCGATGATGCTGATGCCAACCATGCATCATGCATATACAGTACTTTTGGGAGAGAATCTCTATATCCAGTCACTTTACTGTCATTGCTACAAAGAAGCAGTGACAGTAATTGTTATCAAGTCATCATATTATCATACAATTTTCTCAAATTATCACTCTACTATATACAGAATCTGTCAGGTTCTGAGTCATTTGGAGGTTTTATTCTAGTTTCATTGATATTCTGTGTTCCTTAGTCTAATCTTTCTTTGATTAGGTCAGTTTTTTTTCTGTTTGATCTCAGTTCAGTCCATTAGTTTCCATCCATCCATCCATCCATCCATCCATCCATCCATCCATTTCCTGACACCATTATTCCTAATAGGGTGACGAGGGGTGCTATTGACTGTCTCTCCAGCAGTCAACAAGTGTTCACATGTCAGGGCAGAACCTATCAAAATGTTCTGTTTTAAAAAAAAAAAAAAAAAAAACCCTTCCTGTGTGTACGGTTCCTGAGTGGTGGCGCTTCCAGCTTCCAGGCAGGTGGTTTGTACAGACTGAGGTTTGATGAGGAGCAGAAAACTCTCTGTGTGGCAGCAGCGCAGTGCTAAAAGTTGAAGATCAGGCCGGCCAAGTTTTAACACTCCGACTCATAAACGCTTACAGCTGGTAGCAAACGGGTGTCGCTTTTCTCAGATACGTGTCGGTGCATTTAAACATCATCACTGGTGGCCTGGAGACACAAAGGACAGGAGAGAAAACAGGCAAGTATTCTGAGGGCCAAATGAGCTGAAATAAGCAGGTTTGCTTGTGATGTTAGAATTTAGACAAAAACACAAGTGAACATAAAGCTAACTAACCTGTTAAATCTCTTGAAGATGTAGAGCTGAAGAATCAACCGAACAGCACAAGAAAGAGCAGAAAAACTGAAACATTACGAAGTGTAGAGTCTGGAGACATCAAGGAGGTGAGCTTGAAAAACTACCACATGTAATGTAAAGGAGGAAAACACTGGCATGGGGATGTTTGTAGTCTGAAGTTGATGGTTTTTTTTTTTTTTTTAACAATTGATTTAACTTCAACATTCAGTCTTTCTGAACTTAAACATAGGATTGCAAGACAAAACTATTCACCTGCCTGTTCTGTATTCGTGGAAAATGTGCCTATTTGTGATTTTGTTTCATAGAGCATGTCTAAAATATATAAAGAAAAATGCAATGTGGGAAGCTGAAATATCTATACTTTACACAAAGCTATGTTACTAACCTAGTACGTCATAAAGGGAGAATAACACACTGAGATTATTTTAAGAGATATAAAAACACAATCTCATTTGATTTTTAAGAGGCTAATATAATTTTACGGAAAGACATGATGCCAATTCAATTCTGCACACTGCACATGTAGCTGGTACGCTTTTTAGTGGTTCCTGCTCTTCCTCCTCCTCCAATAAATAAATAGTTTTCCAACAGTGTATGAATTACATGTTACACACTTGGATTTCTGTAAATTGAATAACAAACACTTATAAGGGTAAGTATGTGTTAATTGAACATTACGTCTTCATTGTGTAAAATTCTCCATCTCTTTTCTGTCCTGATGGATTCTCTCCTCCTGCTCGTCGCTCACTGATCCTCAGGAAACCGATCCAGATGTGAGAACAAGTTGTGTTTTTTGATGCTCACGTTGCTCCATTGCTCAGAAAGTTGACCTGACTGGGCAAACCAATGAGATTTTTGGATTCGGCACATCACAATGACCCTAAAATGGTGGAAAAACCCCAGACAATGTTTTGGCTGTTGACCAGTGTAATGATCAAATGTAATACACCAAGTTTCACCTGAGATCATTCTTCTAAGATATCTGGAAACACAGATGAAGACTCCTGTTACACTACTGACACAAATAAACTACAGTACCACATATCATTTAATTCAGGTTGTTCCATTTCAATAGATCTATGAACATGTATAATAAAATTTTAGAGATACATTTCAGCACCTTTTACCAACACACCCAAAGCAGACTGAAAGACAAAACAACCACATTGTTGTTTTCTACGGAGCTCCCCAGGGGGAAGTTCTTACTGCGATATTTGCTGGTCTATTTCGCATACAGTCACAAATGTCATTTTAAAGAGCCTCAGTGAAAATGTATTTATTCTTAACCCTTTGGTACACAAAACTGATTGAAAATCAATTTATTCACTACATGTTTATTTCTGTTTGTGTCAGATTGAGATGGATCTGCACATGGAAATGACCCTTTAAACCTTTCAGACCAACACAAACAGACACAATCAAAATTGTCAGATGATTTATTATTATTAATAAACTTCACACTCTGAAATAGTCAAAATAGCTTGGATGTATTTTTTTTCCTTCCTATGGAAAGTTTCTGTTTACATCAGGTCTGTGGTGTCCTAAAGAAAAAGATATAAAATTTCAGCTATTTCACAACCAGATGGAACAACTTTATGAAAACTTTATATTATAGCAGAAAGTACGATGGCCACCGTAAGAAAGACTTACAGTATTACAGTATTCAATTATGCCACATGAACTGATCAGTAGAGGATTGCGAGAAACGCAAAAGAAAAAAAACCCTGCATGTCCTCTAGGGGGCTCCGTAGTTTTCTTATGTCAGGAAAATCAACATGAATTAAAAACTGGGAGCTCCACTTGTTTAATTTGGTCAACTGACTGTTACAGATTAATTTAACTTTATAATAAATACGTGCTTGAGTTTCACAAGATAAACAAGGTCTCAAACTGTTAAATGTCTCTGTTATATAAGTTTACACTCTTCCATCCAGATCTGCCAGTTAGTGGTTGTTGTGTTGACATGTGAAAGCATCACTCTGAGGTGCAGCTAAGACAAAATACAGGAACAATGTGAAAGTTACCGAGCACATATAATAGAACTGGAAAAACCGAACTGGACTTTGAGCCCAGAGTTTAACAGAAGTTGTAAATATCTCAGTGCCAAAGAGAAGGGAAAGACCACAGAGGCCTAATGACAGGTGGTGTGGTGAGCAGAATCAATTCTTCACAAAACCTAAACTTGAGTTACGGTACAGAGGAGGAGCTGTCAAACTCCAGCGATGTGTGATCCAAACCGCCGTATCCGTTCATCTTCTTCAGCTTCAGCTGGTCGACGTGGAACACACCCTGGGTCTCCAGGATCGACTCTTTCTTGGAAAACATCCTGCTGATCTCCATGAAGGTCTTGTTTTTCGTCTCCGGGATTACAATGTAAACGTAGATGGCGACCGAAAAACAAACTGTGGCGAACACCAGGTAGCAATAGGAGCCGGCAGACATCTAACGGTGGAAGAGACACGAGAGCAAAGAGATGAGTTTTCATGTTAGAGTGCCTGGACCAGAAAAACAGGTCAGATTGTCATAACGCATACATCAGGTTGTGCTGCTCCTTGAAAAAGTTTTTACTTTTTGTCGTTTTATTTAGTCTTACGGGTTTGTGTGGCAGATCAATATATCAGGTGACATCTGAGCTGTATGCATTTAATATACAGCATTGAATTCTCTGATATAATCAAACATTGGGCAACCAGCTGTGTGTGGTAGAAACCCAACACTGCTACTGTCAGAAAACTTGATTCCCATTAAAAACAAAATGGTGGCAATAGATCAATGGATGGATTGATTGATTTTGGATTATTAATTGAACTTACATAAAAATGGAACCAGAGATAAGTTTCAAAGTAAAATATTTTGACAGAAAGTTTCATTCAATTCACCTTTACCTTGCACAATTACCTTAAACAGTGTTTTGTTTCCCCCCCAACCAACTTAATTTGACTTTTTAGCACTTCTGACATTTTCTGGTTATACCACTTATGTTGTTTATGCTCCTCCAAAACACACTGAATGTCACAAGGTAGGGGGAAAAAAGTTAAAAAAAAGATACTTTTGTAACATGCTACAGATTCTGCAGTAGATTTTTTACATTTTATTTAGAAAGCATCTTAAAGCAGAAGGCAAGTAGTGACTGTACTACTGAAGTATCAATGTGCTCACGTGAATCAGAGCCTCAATTACTCTAAGCAGTAATTAGGCCGGCATCAATATGCATCAATATTATCAATACTCTCCAGAATACTCTGGAATACGTGTTCATCAGGAACACATGATGAGGATGTTCGGCGATCACCTGTAGGAAGGGGAAGACGAAGCCCACGGTGAAATTAGAGAGCCAGTTCAAGGAGCCTCCTATGATGTAGGCTGCAGGACGATGGGACTGTTTGAACAGTTCTGCTGTGATCAGGAAGGGAACCCCAGCTGCAACACAGACAAAAAAAAGTGGTTCCAAAAATTGATTTACTTCCTGTGAGTCAGTATAAGAGCAACAAACGTGTAAATTTAGTGGACAATAATAATGTGGTCAAAACAGAAATGCAGTGAAAGGTTGGGGTTATTTTATCAACAATATAAATGAAATCCAGGGTTTCCCTCAATGTATTATAAACCTGGCGGGTCAACAGGCTTTATTTGTGCCCCCTCCAGGCTAAGCATTGATTATTTATTTGTTTGTTTGTTTTTTAAATGTTTGCATTTCTTTTTTAAGATTTTGTAGTCGGTCTTCATGTATTCATCTTACAGTCTTCCAATAACACATAATTATCAAGTGATATTTTCAAATTTTCTCTCAACTCTAGACACTTTTTAGCTCAAAAACCTGACGGGTCCCTGGATGAATGACTGTCTTAGCGCCCAACCATTCAGATTAGTCAGGGGAAACCTTGAAATCTAAAAGTGTTTTGACTCAATGAGAAAAATCCTGTAAGTCTTGAGAGCTAGCAATCTTATTGTGAATGGAATAACACATGTTAAACATTCTGCTTGCTTTTTGACTTTTTATAAATCTATTGTGAATATTTTGTGGAGCTCCACAACATATGGATGAAGTGCTATCTTCTCTTAAAGCCAGTGTCAACAGTAATAAGTTAACACTGGCCAAGTTTTTATTTGTAATCACAAGTGGAGAAAAAGTGGATTGACTTGTGAAATACAAAATCACAGAAAATAAAATTTGAATTATCCTTTCATTGAGAATCATTTCATACATAATTAAACTTCCTAATTTCTTTATTGTAGTTTGACACTTTAACTAATAATGTCCCTCACACTTTTTGCCCACTCAGAGGCGCTAAAGCCCTTAGAAATACTTTCTTTTTCAATCCCTCAGCAAAATGACAAAGGATTAGTAGGGCCACACTAACAAAACAAAAATAATAAAAGAAGAATAATCACAATTACAGGAATCAAGCCATGGGATTAGGAAAATAAAGCAGCACTATGAGAGTAAAGTCATGATTTTACAACTTTATTCTTTTAATGTTACGACTATTCTCGAAATATTAGGGCTTTATTCTCAGATCGTTTCAACTTCACTCTCGCATGACTTTATTCTCAAAATATTACGAGTTTATTTTCACACTGCGTTGTCCTCTCACTCTGGTTATTGTTGGTTTCCCACCTCACATGTCAAAGTTTCCATTAGTCAGGACTCTGATTCTCACTCTTAACTCAATTTGTTCTTATTCTGTCTGAATGAAGTGTGTGAAACTTGCCTGGGCCGATGCAGAATCCAGCAATGATGCCAACCACACAGCAGACGCTGACGTAGCGCATAAACAGTAACTTTACCTGTGAGGAGATCAAACAGCATGATTTCATTAGTTTACTACTGCAGTCCAAGTTTATTCTGTCATAAACACTTTACTTGTTCTCCAACACAGAAAGTTGATCTTTTGTGTGCGTACTCTCGTCTTCTCAAACCCCAAGTCCTTTGACATGTTACGAATAGGTGTGACATGTTTACAAGTGAACTGAATTATGTAGATGATGCCCAGCTTCCAACATAAAATCACGTATATTTCACAATATCAAATAAAACTTTGGAAAGAAAAAAAAACTATGGAACATCATAACCAAAGAAATTCCTGGCATGTTCATAAATGAGGCGCTTTCCTCTTCTATTCAGGCACTGGCTGTGTCTGCTTCAACTATTTAGTCCTGTGCTTTCCACTCTAAGTTTTAGAACATAATTGAATCAAATTAATTACAAAAGTAGAAAAAGAATCATTTACTGATGTCCAAAGTTAAACTTAATTGAAGCATACAAACCATAATTTAAATAATTTTTGTTTTCCTCTACATCCCTATCATCAATGGCCTTTTTTTTCTCCACTAAATGTCATTTTACCTGTTTTTGACAAATATACAGTGTACAAATAAAGTTGTATTGCTTGAGTAAAATGGTGGGTAAAAATCAATGAGGACATGGGTGTAAAAGTGTGAACCTTGCTTATGTTGTCTCCATTAGCTTTTCACAGTACTACCAACGAAGGTACCTGTGGACGCTCAAACAAAACATCCATGTTGTGCCTCTATTTAAAGATTCGAATTAGCATATGTTTTAACATGTAGCATCTGTAGAGTCTTTACTGACATTTAGAGTTTTCTTTGTAATATACCCATAAAAGCTGGATGGTCACTGCTGTGCAGATGACTCTGTGGACACACCTGTAGAATGAGGGCTAATGTGATTCCAGCACTGCAGATCCCCATCATGGTGAAACCCCCAATCATGAGATGCCTCCTTCCCACCTTCTCTATAGTGAAACACTAAGAAATACACACCTCATGTCAGCCATATTACATAAATATATAAGAGAACACAGTCGGGGTAAATGTGATTGACCTGTACAGCGTTTTTTAATAAATGAATGAATAAATGAAATTATCTACAATTATTGGTATTGTTATTAGAAGTAGGAGTAGAATAACACAGCTTCTATCTAATCTAGCATAAAAATATGTGTATATTGAGGCTTTTCTCATTTAAAAGCCCTGATTTGTACTAATATTTTAGTCAACATTTAATTATCATTTCACCAACACAGTTTATTCATAAGAAATTTAAAATGTTTATCCAAGCAACATCTGTAGGAATTGTAAAACAGCATTTTGTCCCTGACTCGTCCAATGGAATCAAGTCTTGAAGAAACAACACATAAAACAAGTCATCATATCTCATATTATATCTCTATCACAGCATGTCTCATTATTGTATTCTTACCCCGATGAGCCCAGCGATGATCTCTATGATTCCTGTCCCTGCTGTCGTATACTGGATCTCTGGAACTGGGATGCCGGCGTTCTTAAAGATGTCGTTCGTGTAGAACCAGATCTGCCAAGGCAGACAAAAAGGAACTTCAACTCTGAATGTCTGGTTGGATAAATACCACGTAACTTTTAAAGCACAGAATGGGAGCAACAGTTAAAGATGAAGCAGCTTTTAGAGATTTGAAACTGACATGTGGTGCATTTGGTGTAAAAAGACAATGAGGATGATGATGAGAGGACCAGCTGCCTATGTACGCCTATCACGTACGTGATCACACAAGGTTGATGTTGTTATACATATATTGATACCATGATAAGCCTATATATTAATTAGCAATTTGCAAGATTTTTTTTCAAATATGAGGGGGGATTTTTTTAACAGGATTATAAACTCACTATTCTTTACAAAAAGAACTAAATTTTTCTTAAGCTTGTTTCTGATTCTCCCATTTGCCTCTGCCTGCTCCCTTCCCTTTGCTGCATCCACTCACCTGTGATTAGCCTTTCTGCTCCCTTTGGTTGTGTTTACACAGCAGGTGTTGATGCTCAAATCCAATTTTTGATCTGATTTTTGTGTTTGTGTGTGTGTGTGTGTGTGTGTGTGTGTGTGTGTGTGTGTGTGTGTGTGTGTGTGTGTGTGTGTGTGTGTGCATGTGCATGTGGTCATACTACTGAATGATGCAACAGCAATCAGACTTCTGGCTGACAAAGAAGAAAATAGTGTCACACAGCAGCGCACCATTTACGTAATAGTGGACTTTAAAGTTAGTCAGAAATGGGAGCTACCAGTACTGTCTCAAGATCATAGCACAATGACCTCTGTAGAACACTGATCGGGGTGGAATAAAGTGGCTGGTGAGGTGAGTGTACAGTTACAAACCCACCAGAAGAGGGATTGTATATGTACAATCTCAGCCACCCTGCTTTTGCTCTATATCCTGTGCTCTTTCTTGGAGTCTCTCTTTGCATATCTTCCAAATTGCAAATTAGTCTGTCAGTTGGTCTCTCAACGCAAATTTTCTGGGACCAGAAAACTGTAAAGGATAGCCTTCTTGTCCTGTCAGGACAAGAAGGCCATAAGACATTTTAAATTTCTTATGGATAAACTGTGTTGATGAAATGATAATGGAATGGATATTAGTTACAAGTCAGGGCATAAGAACACATGCAGTTGGAAAATGGATTCCTGGAGAAGTGGAAGTGTCTGTCCATATTGTCTGTGTACGATATTGAAGGTGTGCACGAGGGAGCGTGCAGAGCAGCGAATGCTCAGGGAGCTGCAGTGGTTGTTCCTGAAAACTTTGGAGAAGTCACCAGCTTTGCTTGGAGGAACTGAACGACAAAAATTTGGCTGTTCAGGGAGTCGCCATTGAGATGCACCAGTAAGACTCTGAGGCAGATGCAAAATGAATGGAGTCAGGCTCACACAAAACGATCATTGTTATCTGAACTGGCTCCCCCTGTGTTTGGGCCTTGGATGGCTGGGCTAGCTCAAATTCTCCTGGATGTTACTCAATCAAGATACTCTGCTCCCACTCTCGAACCCTTCCCATCACATCTGTGGACTTGACTCAAAGTGCTAGCAAGGCTGCTGATAAAACGCTCCATCACTTGTCCAGGACCGTGGCTGAGGGGGATTTTGGAGGAGTGTTCATGGGCTTACTTACTTGCAAACACACATCCACTCACATATAAAACACACCGCCCCTCAACTCACCGCCTCCGTTACATTGTATATAAAGGATGTTTTTTTTTTCTTGTGCATAGATTTTCTTGCAACCTCCCACTGTGTCCTTTACCCTACAGGGACAAAGTGTGAGACCTCCACCTCCAGCCTCATTTTGTTCATTTATGATCTAATAAAAGGGTTGCCTTTTTATTTTTTTAATGATCAATGACAATCCCAAGCTCTTGTTTGCAATTTGGTCCAAATAATTATATTTTTAAAAATCCACACACACTTTATGACAACTTCAATATATGTGGGCTGTTGAGTGTGATGGTGAAATAAGCAGATGGAGAAGACATGGGAACTACCAGTCCCATGTCTGAGACATTTGGACTAATCAGGCTTGAATCTGCTTTTTTGTTTTTTTTTAAATATTGCTGTGTTGTTTTTATTCATCTTGATCTTCTTTAATATTTTTACAATATTTTTTGGGATATTTTTTTTGTTTATGATTCCAAAAATAAAGAAACTGCAGAATATTGAACAGCTTTGCAGTCTCAGGGTAACCAGCCCAGACACACAACAGCTGTTTCCTCTTAATCCATTTGGCTTCACTTGTATTTGAGTTAAATTTCTGAAGCTATTTGGAGAGAATTTTGTTTTTTAGCAAGTGTCAAAATCAGTATTTGAATGTAATGTGCGACAGGCATGCTTCTCAAACAGCACTCCAAGAAATAACTTAAATTTTGAAGTTATTGTAGTGCCACATAATCTGTCTTATCCAGAGATGCTAATTATTTGGCACACCAGCCTTCGACAGTTCTAACGCTTCAAGATCTTTTCTATTGTTGCTAAGCGCCTTACAGATTTGCGTAAAACGCTGAAAAATCTTGACCCGTACTGTTTTTTACACTGCACAGAGTACTTACAGCATCGATCCCAGATAGCTGCATGCCAATGTTGATGACCACCACACTCAACACTTGCCATCGGACTGAATCGTCCAGCAACAGGCGCCAGACCGACAGCGTTTCTACGGAGGACAGGGAGCGCTGTTCCTCCTGCATCTCCTCGATTTCAGCCTGGATGTCACACTTGGCTCTGTACCATTTCAGAGCTGAAAGGCATCAGACAGAGAGCTGAGTCATATCGGCATGTATCAAGTCAACACCAGGAACATACAGAGTTCACCAAAGATTCCACCAATGTATTAACTTTTTTACTCTTGTTGTTCCTTTCTACCGATTTTAGCATCATCATATTAAAATTTGGTCAAGCGTAATGGTGTTTAGTCTTTAGTCTTATCTTGTTTCTCAGTGGCTGAAGCTCCTGTGGTACTTAATCTTTTGAACGATGTGTCTAGAAGCTTTAAAAGTCTAACTGTAAACAAAAAAAATCTTAGCACTTATTTGACGAGGTGTGCATAAGACTGACATGACACTGTCATAAAGATGAAGGAGTTTTCATGAATGTTTAGGACTGCGGTCATGAAGTGTAATTTGGTAAATAATGACACTTTTAATGCAGCGTTGACCATTTCAATGGACTTATTGTAAGTTTTAATGCAACTTTGCATTAAAAGTATCATTATTTGTCAAATAATGCAAGACGGAGACTTTTAATGTACTTTTAATGCAAATTTGCACTAAAAATGTCATTATTTACCTAATGACACTTCATAACAACAGTAGAAAATGTTTATGAAGACTCCTTCATGTTTATGACAGTGCCATGTCAGTCTTATGCACACCCAGTCAAATAAAGTGTTTAAAAACTTCACAAGATCCCAGTTGCTCAAGGTTTTACTATAATAATCTACTATCTTTAGTGCTTTATCCCAGTGTCTCTATTTCTAGTGACTGTTGCACACTGAACACACTGGTGAAAAAATTGACTCACAAAAGGAAGATTTTGTGAAACATCAAATCTTTTATTTATATGCAGCTTTTGACGGCTGTCTCAAACCGATCTTTTTCTTTGTAAAGCGCCTACATTACAAGAATCGCAGATGTATGGACTTGATGCCTTTTCTAATTTAGCCTCTCACATTTTCTGTAGGAATAGAAGCGGTGCAACAATACTGACCTGTAATTGTGGCATGAACATTATCCTTCTCAATCAGCAAGTACCTAGGGCTCTCTGGGAACCATGGCAGCAGCAGCAGCTGGATGAACGTCGGCACAACCACCACCGAAAGAAAAAGAGGCCAGTACTCCTCCTAAGAGCAGCAACACAGAGGATCAGAGATCTGTTCAGGGAACCCCCAAGAGTGTAATACTAATATCAAAGGGCGGAAATTTTGATAAGGAAAAACATATTTTGTAGTGCCTTAACTTCTTTCTTATCTATTAACCTCCTAAACGGGCATCGTTGTCATCAGAAGCATTTGCACTACCTTTCCCAGGAGCTCATGGAGGCCGAGGATTTGGGCAGCAAAGACCCCAGTTCCTATAAAGATGCTCGGAACAAGACCCAGAAATCCTCTCAGGTTCTTTGGCGCTATCTCACCAAGGTACATCGGCACGACACTGAGAGAGATCCCTGCAGGGACACAAGCAGAGAAAATCCATATTTGACTCCTGCAGAGACGTGGACATGTTGTCTCTCCATGTAGAAGTTTTTATGCCACTTCCACATTCCTTTTGTATTCAATAGGAGATTGAATACAGAATATTGTTTTACTTAATGAGTAGCTGTTAATAAGCTTGACATAAACACATGAATTCTTCACAATCACAAAAAACAGGATGTAGACGAATTTTAAAAAATGCAACTGATCTGTTATGCCAGCTTTGTCACAGATATGCAGTAGCATGTTTAGTTCTGAAGCACAGGTGGCGTCTGTTCATTTCAAAAACCAGCCTTCCTCTATTAAGCTAGGGGTTTCATAATGTCAGACTAAAGAAACAGAAAACGTCACTGATGAGTGGCTTAGATAATTTATATAATTTCACATAATTATCGCGGTAGAAACCATGTGTTTGTTAAATACTTAATGAAACACCGTGTTTAATGCTTCTTGTAAATGACATGCTCAAAAAGAACAAGGTAATTAGTCCAAGTTTCTTGGTTATTGAATGTTCAGAAACTACAGCGGCTGTGATCCGCCACAGCAAAGGAAAACAAAGATAAAACAACCTGAACAGGTGATCAACTCTAAACCACTCGCACCTCTTTACTCTCCATATCTCTGT
Source organism: Poecilia picta (assembly GCA_033032245.1). Taxonomy (NCBI): domain Eukaryota; kingdom Metazoa; phylum Chordata; class Actinopteri; order Cyprinodontiformes; family Poeciliidae; genus Poecilia; species Poecilia picta. The sequence goes on along the minus strand of CM065367.1, from coordinate 25,609,910 downwards.
CATTTAAGCACACCTGTTGCCATGGCCACCTCCTGCGCTCCACAAGCCGAACAGAAATTATGTTAAAAACTAGAGATGTGCCGATCAGGTTTTTTCCTGCCGATACTTATCACCCATGAGGGCTGATTACCAATATCGATCACCAATACCGATCACATAATAATTATTTTTTTTATCATAAACACTACCGGTTACATTATGTGGAAAAAGGAACCATGAATTCACCTTAATTTAGACAAAAACTTGTTTTAATAACTTTTTCCAAGAAAAAAAACTCTGCAAATTGTACTGCTATCAATAATACTATCTTTAACAGACTGATAACATATGAAGGCTCTGAAGAGGCTAAATAAAGAGCAAAGAGCCAAAATAAAATCTCTCAATATTGCCTAAAAAATTCAAGTATAAAACTTAACATTCAAAGGCAAAAGAAAGGATCCATTACAATAAACAATCCAGAGTTACTGAATGAAAACTTCCTGTTAGCATGGCGGCTAGCTGGTTACTGCTAGTTCTGATTGGCTTTTTCTGACTGAGCGGAGTAATTATGCAGAGCAGAGAGGAGATTGATTATCTGTCTCATATTAGGACAGCAAAAGTTTTAATACTATGTAAAATGTATTTTTTTAAGTTAGATGCTGCAGCTTTAAGCCGAGGTTCAGTGTGAGAGTCACTACCAGCTGTCAAATATTACTACACAGCAAATTCAGAAGTGTCAGATTTCCAGTGAAAGTGTGGAATGTTAAAAATACAGTGTTTATTCAACAACAGGAGTGTTGGTGAGTGTTAGTTTCCCTTAAGTGTTCCAAAGAGTTAGTTCACTCCACTGTTGATTTCTAACTTAACACTCAGTCTGGTGTTGATTTAGATAGCTTATATAGTAGGGTGCCCCATTGTTGACTCATGGTTGCTAAAAACTTCACCAGACTGACTGATTTTAGTGACATAGTGGGTGTAAAATATTGAATAAAATGTTGTGTCACATGACTGGCTTTGTTTTCACTCTTAAAATTGACTTTATGACACACAAAACTACAAATTAATCTTTCTTATTTTCTCCGGGTGCATTCTGGGTAAAGCTTGTCACCAACGTCATCATCAGTCACTTGGCAACAAATGGCAAACTAGCTAGAGCTACGGAACGTTAACATGTTTTGAATTTGTGTTGTTTCATCATTAGTGACCAGTAGCCTGATATTTCTGTTCTTCTCTTGGTTTGTTGTACTTCATGTCAGATGGTCTTTAAAATGACAGTCACTCTCTGTGGTGGTGAAACTTGTTAGCTCCGCTGTTGCGGGCATGTCTGTGTTGTAAGGTTAAATTATCATGAGCTTTATTATTTGGACCCGGTCATTAGCCCCGCCCCCGGTCATTAGCCCCGCCCCCCGGTCCACACCATCTTGTTCCGCTCCAGCGTCACATTTGCTTGAGGAGTGGAGGCAGCAGTATGGCGTCCTGTCTGGGGCTTATTATAACAAGGTAAGTTCCATGTTAAAATTATCATGTTTTTGACTATTTCTTATGGAGGCATTATTTTTCCGTTTACACGAGTATTGATTCTCATACACAGTTTGCTTAACATACGTTTATTTGTTTGGATATCACGGTATATATGACTGTTTATTATCTTAACCTAACATTGAAACTGTCAGGAAAATCTGGAGGTCATTTGAATTAGCATTATTTAGCTGCGGGGTCGTTTTCTGTAAGTTTTTGGCTGTAGACTGCAAAATGGGGGAGTGGCTGTGCTGGACCGTTTGGCTTAATCTAAGCCACTGGTGTCAAACTCCAGTCCTGGAGGGCACACTGTCCTGCAACATTTAGATGTGCCGCTGCAGAACAACACCTGAATACAATAATTAGGTGATTAGCAGGACTTTGGAGAACATATCTACACTGTAGTGATACAATAATCTCACAATACAATACACAATATTCTGCCCACGGTACGATATATTTTTCGATATTCAGCAAACGATAGAATTCAATACATTTTTGCGATTTTCTAAACGATTTTAGAGGGACAGAGTGATTTTGGTGATATTTTCTGACTGTTATAGTTGGATTGAATTTAACTGAAAACGGATTAAAAGCACCAACTACACAATGCCTGGCTCTGGTTGGACATGGACACGGAATTAAAGTCGACAGCTGGACAAAATTAATCAAAGAAGTGGTGAGAAAACATGTTTTTTTTTAATTGAAACAGTACAAACTGTAGCTTACATGCATTTGTAAAGTAAATAAAGTGCACCAAGTACCTGCTCTGAATAGTTTGATGCCTTTTGAACCTTGACACTTAACATCTGAAGGAATCACTCTTAAGCCTGATGACCTGGTGCGAAGCAAGCAAAGAGTGAGAAAGGTGACAGTTGGATGTTATGATACTTGCAGATGAATATCGATTTTTTTCTAGGAAAGAAAATATCTATATATATCACGATATCGATATTATTATACAGCCCTAATATCTGCACAATGAGGAGGCAATTGAGCCATTTGACTCTGGTGTTTTGTACCTGTGACACATCTAAAAACTGCCAAAATGTTTTTTCTTTGTCAGTGCGTCATGTTGGTGACTGAAGCTTGTTATGAAGACTTCAACACATTTCTTCGTTGGCACGACTTTTAATGCTGTCCAAGTTTTTTTCTATAAGCTGACTAATTTCTTTAGTAATTATTTCTGAATGTTTTATGCTTTGTCTTGTAAACCAGGTGGGCAGAGTAATTTGAATGACTATGACGGTGACACACACAGGTGAGTGTGATTAGTTTTGCTCACACTACTTTTTAAAATATTTATTTATTATCCTAATGTTTTTGCTATATTTCTTGTTTTTCCTTCCAGGCTGGAAGTCTTCCTCCTTCATATTGGTGAAAACAAGAGAAACACCAAAGACACTTCACCATCAGTGACCACAAGACCATCCATGGCCGCTTCCAATGAACATTCAAAGCACACTTCACCTTCAGTGCAAAGTACCATGAATGTATGACCTTTGTTGTATATTGCTGTCAGTGCTGTTTAATGTTTTGAAATAAAAGTAGATTATATTCTGCGAGTGGCGCTGGTGTGTTTGTAGCATTTAATGTCTTAAAATGAATTTGGAGATTATTAATGGCCAGTAGTTTATGGGGGAAAAAGGTTTTAATTGCTCTAGTGGCTTTTATTTGGTAGTAAATTTTAAAAAAGTGAATAATGAGAGAAGGGGAAGAGAAACCATGACAGCAACATTAAAAACTAGAGCCTTCATATGTGGGCTGTGCTTAACCCCTGCGCCACCACACTATGCCCTGCCAGAAGTATTTCAAAACTCAGATTTCTATGTTAATATATACTTTACACCATTCTGTGTTACATTAACACGTTCATAGTGTTAACTTTTGACAATATACACTAGTTTTTGGGTAATTTAACACTGAAGTGTATTTGATTTCAACTACTGTGAGTGTTGAGTCAACTCTATCACAAATAACACTTTCAAAAGTGAAACTTCTACACCATCCACATCCAGTGTGGACCTATATACACTTTCAAAGTGTTGAATTTAACTGTAGGAGTTGTGGGTTATTTGTTTAGCTTTCTGACCGTCATGCTAATCTGGGTGAGTGTTTGTAGCTGTGCTGCTTTACCTGTTATATGATCCTCCATATGTCTTTTGTACTGCAGTGAGCCTCGATGTAGCCAAACTCCGTCAAGTATGGCACTGTTTTTATGTCGTATTAGCTCCATTGTGTTGATGCATTTTGACTTGCTTCACCCCATGTGCTTCAATTTTCCACCACAACAGGCAACCTTCCCCATTCACTCAGTGCGTTATAGTTCCACATCGAAAGAAAATACTGCTCAAAGTTTAGCAAGTATGTAAAACTTACATAAAGAGTTTCTATGTTCTTTACAAATCTGTTCAAACATTGATTGTATCCGTCTATGGATTTCAAGAGCCAAAGCTCCTCCAGGGTGTACAGTACGTACTCTTCATGTTCACTTGGCAGTTAACTATATTGTTATAGTGATATAAATCATTTGGTGTGAATTCAGGCAAAGTCAATAATTTGACTTCCTGATGAATGTAACAAACATTTGTAAGTACCACCGTCTATGAGCCCCAATCAGGTTTGTTACGTTCACGGACAAGTTATCTCCACTCGAACAAGAAGAAGCCATGAATAAATAGGTAAAAACAACTTGGAAAAATAACTTAAGTCTCTCTGTTCAATTCTCCTGTCCTTCTCTTCCGACATTCATCATGGCACCTCGAATGATGGTGATGCAGTTGCAAAGGGTTAATAGCCTAAGTCATGCAGAACTGACCTGACTGTTTAGATCTATGTCATAGATCAAAGAATATCTGAGTTTATGAATGCTTGCATCTCAAAACATCAGGTAATAAACAAACGACTCTTTGACCTTACCACTGTTTTACCAGGATTTTTAAAATGGAAAATACTTTAGTCACAATGTTTTGTCCCATCAGTTTTGGCGTTGGTTATGTGATTACAATGGGAGTAAACAAAATTGTTAACAAAATACTTCCCGATATCACTTTTGAAACAAGTGCCACTCAGGATGACACAGAGTACGATGCTTTCGACTCGTACCTTTTTAATCCTTTCCCAGCTGGGGGGAATGTTTGCCCTGACAAAAAATGTACCTCTCGGGACGTTTGCACTGACTGAATATGACGTGTTCAATGCGTATCTTTTCAAGCCTTCCCCAGCTGGGAAGCAAACTTCTCTGGCTGGGGAAGACAATACACTTGAAAAGACGGCTGCATCAGAGAACAATTTATCCAATCGTTCCCCAGCCGAGGAACAAACTTCCTTGAGTGGGGAAAAAGTGGCATTTGAAGACTGGAGCCAGGAAGAGAAATCTGACCAAGGAAATGATTTCTTGATGTCAATAAACACACTTCCCTGGCTGAAGAATTTGACTGTAAAAAGAAGACAGTGGAGCCGAAAAACTCAACTCCTGCTCTGACGAAAGTGGATTTAGAAGACTGGACCCATGAAAGGACATCTGTCCTGGAGAAAGATTGCTATGATCTCAAAGAACACACTTCCCTGGCTGGAGAATTTGACTGTAAAAACAATACAGTTGAATCTAAAAACTTAATTATTAATCTGCCAAAAGCGGCATTAGAAGATTGGACCTATGAAACAAGATGTTTCCTAAACGATTACGCCACAAAACCAAAAGAGCAGACTTCCCCGGCCAAACGTAAAGGCTGGAAAATTTTCTTGTTGGCCATTTTGACTGACAATGTGTCACATCTGCTGCGCTCCTCCTCCTGATATTTAGAATGGCAGAAGTAATTTCCACTGGTAAAACGTATTTACCAGTGGTAATTACAATTCTTGTTTCAATTCAATTCAAAAATACTTTGTTAATCCCAAAGGAAAATTACATGCTGTTGCTCATCCTGATTTTTCAAAGAGCCATTGAAGATGGTGATGGCTGTCGACAGGAAAGATCTCCTGAAGCGGTCGGTATCACACTGAACCTGGTAAAGTCTCGTTCCCAGAACAGAACCAGGCTTCTCTATCAGGCTGTTGAGCCTTTTTAGGTCCCTGATGCTGCTGCCCCAACAGATGACGCTCTCAACAACAGATCTGCAGCATCTTGATCCAAACTTTGAAGGATCTTAGTGTCCTCCAGTCTGTGCCCTTCTTATAGACGCTTCACTGTTGCGTCTCCAGTCTAGTCTGTTGTCTTGGGTGTGAATCCCGGCCTGGGTTCTTTATGCATGCAGTTTGCATGTTCTCCATGAGCATGAGTGGGTTCTCTCTGGGTGCTCCAGCTTCCTCCCACAGTACAAAACAATTTTGTGCACATATAGATAATGTGAAGAAAATTTTATAATAATGAATATAATAATATTACTATGAATTAATAGCAAAATAATATGAATATAATAATTAACAATACACAATTAATTATAAACTATAATATGAACTAGATACAAATTATGAATATAATTACTAATACAGTATAATTATAATACTTAGTATAATAATTAGTATATATATATATAATTAGTATATATATAGTAATACATAATATATATCGAGCGAGAGAGAGAGAGAGGGAGAGAGAGAGAGGAGAGAGAGAAGATTCTTTGTGTGCTTTGGTGTTTCTGTGCTGATTAATTTTTTTGCAAAGCGATAAAAGCTGGGTAGCTCTATACATATGTGACATGCGGTGGGGGGTTTGATGAGGTGAGGAGACGCAGGTAGACCTAGGTAGGATGAAAATGATGAATTTATTGGTGTAGCTCACAGTCCAACACAGGCAGGCAGCACGACAGAGCGGAAAAACACAGAGGCTCAGCACCGGTAGACACTGACACTGAAAACGAGGACTGATACGAAGAGCTAAAGCCGGCACAGGACTTCACAGTTCGACTGTGCCGGCAGACTGAGACATCTATTGAAATAGGTTAGACGAGGACCCAACGAGGAACAGAGACAACAGGGGAAACTAAATACACAAGAGGTAATCAAGAGAACGAGACACACGAAGACGCAGAAACAGGACTCACAGGGAACAGGACTACACAGAGAACTCAAAAATAAACACACAGAAACACAGATCATGACAATATGTATTTCCTTCAGCCTACTGGCTGCAATGCTGACACCATAATATGGCATGAGACCTAAATCCTGAACATCATGGCATGGAGTGCATCCCAGTTTTCCATGTCTGGCATATAACCATTAATTTTAGCTTTTAAACTGGTTATATAGATCCAGTGGTGGAGAAAGTACTTACAAAATTTAATTAAGTAAAAGTACAAATACAAAAAAGTACAAATAGACAAAAATGTACTCATAATAAAGTAAAACTACTACATTAATATTTGTACTGAAGTAAAAGTAAAAAAGTACTGGCTTTTAAAAATACTTAAGTATTAAAAGTAAAAGTACTTGCTGAATGCATTACCTAATCCCTAATACAATATCATTAAGTGAACCGATCGCATTTAATTTTAATACATTAGAAATGTGCCATTTTAATAAAAAATCCCACAGATAAAGCATATTATTATTATGTTTATTCTTTGCAACATAGTGATTCTATGCATCATAATTTCAGGGATGGAAACATCTTGTCTCCTGTCCTAACACACCAGGAACTTCACTTATCTTGCGACTACTGGCATTTATTTTTAAAGAAATTCAATAGAAAGGTTGAAAGAAGGCGGGTGGGGGAGGACATGCAACCTAGGAGCCACGTAGCAGAGTTGTAGTCTCTTGACCAACTTACCCAAGACCAGCACCCTGCGCAACGTGACACAAAAAAAATTGTTTTACCTATCAAAATTGCTTCTCAAATTGATCTGAAAGATCCGCATTCCCATAAAACACCAAGATATTAAATACTTTAAGCTGAAATAAATTTAATCAGTAAAGATCCGTCCAGAAGAATCGGATCGTTCCTGAATGACATATCAATGCAGACTTTGGTCACAGCTTTGTTCCATACAGAATAATTCACGGCATGAGTGACAACTTTTTTTCATAGCAGATGCAACTGTGTCTCAGTCAGTACAGCTAGCTTAGCTTAGCATCACGTTACCTTTCTTTAATCTTCCCTTCGAAGTGATGCTAAAAGTTGGACGAAGCTCCACCGTCTGTGAAAGCGAAGCGCTGCTGATTTTACATGTCACCATATCTTATGATTTATGCAGCGCTATTATATTGCTGACAATTAAACAGACATCTTCTTCTGCTCAGAGGAATCCACTGCGCATGTCTGGAGCTCCGCACAGGTAAAGGTGGAGGCAAAGGGTGACAACAGACACATAAGTTATTACTTGGATTTTACGTCGCCACCTTAAGTCCCTGAACTTGAAATTTTAATGGACAAAACACAGTGCAACGCGACTTAGATGTAAGGAGTAACTTGACACTTTTGTAGAAATGTAGTGAAGTAGAAAGTACAAATACTTACTGTAAAATGTAGTGGAGTAAAAGTAGAAAGTACCTAACATTAAATCTACTTAAGTAAAGTACAGATACACTAGGGCAGTGGTCTCCAACCCCCAATTGGTACCGGTCCGCGGCGCAAGAAATAATTAACCCCCGGTCCGGAAAAATTTCATTTAGGCACAAAAAAGGTTGGGGACCACTGAACTAGGGGATAGGGAAGATTAAAGAAAGGTAAACTATGTGGACGTGATGCTAAGCTAAGCTAGCTAGACTGACTCAGACACATGTCGCATCTGCGATGAAAAAAAGTTGTCACTCATGTGCTGAATTATTGTGTGGAGGTGTTGACTGAGATGGAACAAAGCTGTGACCAAAGTCTGCATTGATATGTCATTCAGGAACGATCCGATTCTTCTGGACGGATCTTTACTGATTAAATTTATTTCAGCTTAAAGTATTTAATATCTTGGTGTTTTATGGGAATACGGATCTTTCAGACCAATTTGAGAAGCAATTTTGATAGGTAAAACAATTTTTTTTGTGTCACGTTGCGCAGGGTGCTGGTCTTGGGTAAGTTGGTCAAGAGACTACAACTCTGCTACGTGGCTCCTAGGTTGCATGTCCTCCCCCACCTGCCTTCTTTCAACCTTTCTATTGAATTTCTTTAAAAATAAATGCCAGTAGTTGCAAGAAAAGTGAAGTTCCTGGTGTGTTAGGACAGGAGACAAGATGTTTCCGTCCCTGAAATTATGATGCATAGAATCACTATGTTGCAAAGAATAAACATAATCTTATCTGTGGGATTTTTTATTAAAATGGCACATTTCTAATGTATTAAAATTAAATATGATCAGTTCACCTAATGATATTGTATTAGGGATTAGGTAATGCATTCAGCAAGTACTTTTACTTTTAATACTTAAGTATTTTTAAAAGCCAGTACTTTTTTACTTTTACTTAAGTACAAATATTAATGTGGTAGTTTTACTTTTGCTTGAGTACATTTTTGTCTGTGTATTTGTACTTTTACTTAAGTAAATTTTGTGAGTACTTTCTCCACCACAGATCAACATTATTCCCTTATTATCCTGCACCTTTACAATCCATTAACAACATTTATTTTGTGATCATTAATAAGCGATTCCCTGAACACAGTGGTGGTTGATTGGTTCATTTTAAACTCCTGCTCTGTTAGTTATTTTGATTATGGAACCAAAACGCGCAGAATTGCTCAACACCTTGTTGAAACAATAATCACTGAGATTATTATTGTTGTTGAGTCATTAATTTGAACATGTTTTGTTGATTTTGTAGTTGTTGTTCTTTAATAAAGTTACAAACGTTTTGATAAGGAGTCAGAGGACGTGACGTGCTGGTCTCAGTTTCCTGCCGGCGTTCAGTTTGTCACCTAATGTCGAGATCAAGTCAAAACCTTCCGCGATCGATCGACGTGTTGCAGCTGCTTTAGTAAAGCACGAACACGTTCAGAAACAATATGAAGTGGGAAAAAAGTTATTTGTTAACTGATTAAGTCGTGTTTTAGATTGTTCTTGAAAAACTAATCAGTCACTGCTGCATTGATTTTTTTACAGCAGACAGTCTCTCCCCTCTCTTGCAGGTACTGCGTATCCCGCTAAATCTTTTAGGGGTACGCAGTACCTGATACCTCCCTGCTTTCACCCCTGATGTTATGTTTTAAGGACTTTTTTCAGCTGATGTATAACAGGATAAGTGGGCACACATCTGTACTTGTCAGTTGTATCTATGTGCGTATGTGTGTGCGTGCATGTTTGTGCTTGTGTGTGTGTGTGTGTGTGTGTGTGTGCAGGTACCTGAATGTATCCCTGTGATGAAGCGGCCAATGATGACCATTTCAGGTGAACCACAAATCCTACTGAAGCCCATAAAGGAGCCAGCTATAAACACCAGCACAGTTGTGTTGACCACTGTACCCTTCCTGAAAATGAAACCAGAAATATAAAAATACTTAAATATGAATATTCACTAACCAGCCCAAATGACGCTATTACAAACAGTGATCTCCTTTTGCTCCTTTTAATTATTTATTTATTTCGAACATGATAGAAGTATAAAATCACACCCTAATCCTAACCCTAACCCTCAGTTTACACAATAGTACTAACTCTTACCCATATTTCTGTCTCCTTATATTTCCTTTTAAATTGTATTCAATTTTGACCTTGTTTTAACTCCTCATTTAACTTGTTCCATAATTTTACACCATGAGTTGAAATACAAAAGCTCTTTCTTGTGCCTAAACTATGAATCCTTAAGTCTCAGTAACCTGTTGAGTTATATCCCCCGTCTCTTTCAAAACCATGCTCTGTATGAGCTCAGCAAGCAGTTTATTAGATGCCGTAAACTTAATTTGATCCATTTTAAATCCCACGAGATCTTCAAATTCAAGAATTCTAGATTTTAAGAATGACAGGTTGTGTGTTTCATAAAAACTGACAGTATGGATAATTCCTTGGTCATTTTCAAGGAAAAAGTTTGAAATGATTAGATCTATTGCGACGTAGAGCCACTGTGATCATAAAGGAGAAGACTACGGAGGAACCAAAGTCCACCGTCGCCTGACAAGTGTTGTACTGTGTGCAGACTAAAAATGTGTGCTCTCAAAATATGGCAGAAAAATTCCCGCATAGGGAGATTTCAATATTTGCTCCTTAGGAAACAAATCTTACCTGCCAAAGCGAGAAACCAGCATACCGACGATGAGGGAGCCCAGCAGCCCTCCGATGGCAAAGACGGACACAGTGAGAGAGTACATGAGCGTCAGGGTCTCCCCACTGAGTCCCGTCCCATTACGACTCACAACCGTTTTATTGTAGAAACTCTTTATGTACTGAAAGAGCAAAGTGGTAGTAAAGTTAGTGATCAAAATAAAATTACGCATTAAAAAAAACATTAAAAGTGTTGTACTTGACGACAACCAGATAACAGTTGAAAAGGAAATCTTGTATTTGCAATGTTGAAAAAGCACAAGCGGAAAAGATCCACTCGTTTTGTTGTCAGTGGCAACTTTTTCCTCTGTAATGTCTAATTTTTCTCTTGTTTTTAGAGGGGTCAGATAAATGTGACATGTGAAAACAGCACTGCTCACTGTTTTTATTCGCTGTACTTTATTTGTTTCCTTGTATTTATCCAAGTAAAATCTGTATGTTAATTTACCGTCATGGTAGTTAAACCACAATTATCTTCTGTGGGACCTTATGCAGAAGAGCACATCTGGACCATGTTTTAGAGAATGCACTGCCTTTACACACAGTTTCCCCAGAAATTTATCGATAATATTTGTCATATCTGGAAACGTTGCAATTATAATTTGAACTACATCTGTCTACCCCAATGATTGACAGAATATTACAAACCCATAAGAAAATATCTTGGCAGGATCACAGGATTAGTGATTAATCTCGATTAGACTGTCAAAACTGTGATTAAATAGATCAACATAAGAATATTGTTACTTCACCAAATAGCTTGTTTGCTTATAACTTTCAATGTCAAGATGTCTTTGCTCTTTAGTTGATGTACAACTAAACAAAATTTATCAAGTTATTTGTTTTTATATGTTCAAATAATTGATTATTTTGATGCCATTGGTTCACATCAATGTTTCTCAAACTTTTTCAGGTCGAGTATCACTTAACCCATTTGACAAACAGCCACGGATCACCTGATCTGACATTGACCCCGACATCTTAGTGTATGATGCCTGAAATAAAAATACTAGTCTCAACTCACGTATTGTTGTTTTCTTTGTTCATACTAATAAAGAGTGGTGCTGTTTGGTAAATATGACTGGTCACGATAAAGTCATGAACAGTTCTTTGCCATTTTGAGTTATTTACAGATCCTGAAAGTGTGGAGGCTAAGCTTTCCAATCATGTCAAACACTTGGAAATAAAAAAAAAGAAGTTGTTCTTTACAACCAGGTGTTATGTGCATTAATAACATTTAGGACTATTTGTGATTTAGAAGCACAATTAAAGAAAAATAGACTTGAGTAGCTTCAACAGAAACAAAGCAAAAATCATTTTCTGAACCATTAATTATTAAATAAAAATATAAAACAATTAACCTATTTATGTCAATTGTATTAACTTTTAAAAACGAGAAAATTTAATATTTTTTAATTAAATAAAAAATAACTATTGCTGTTGACCTAAAAGCAGAGCATCACTCGTTACCAAGCAAAGTCGTAAAAAACAAAGAATAGTTCAGACTAACTGGAGCGATTCCTACTGCTGACCATACTGTAATCCTGGAGTTGTTTTCTATCCACCGGTATCAGTAGTTTTTCTTTTGATTAAGCAACCTATCGCTGCTTTATGTTATTATTATTATTATTTATTATTATTATATTCAGTGGGAGGCTGTTTCTGCCAAAGTACAACACCAGACCAAGGGACTCCTTTGTCCCTTGTGCAATTAAACTGCTGTTAATGTTTTTTTCTTTCGAATGTTTTAAGTGCCTTATGTATTATCTGAGAGGGCTGAGTGGGAGAGAAATGACAATTTCACCAAGGAGATCCATCCATCCATTTAGCTAGCTAGCTAGTGATCCAGTTAATCTAAGAATGATTTTCAAATTTGGCCTGATCCCATTGTATATTCCACTGAATTGTTTTAGAATATCTAAATATGAATAACGGTGGGCCCTGTGAATCAGGTAGAATGGCAGACAGATCGTCATGTATTCAACACAGTGTTGGCTGATTTAGCTGGTATAATTCCTCTGTGGCAGGTACATTCTGAATGTGAGTGTGCTTTCTGTGAAGTGTGCTTGCATGCGTGTGTCTTACTGCAGCAGGCGAGTTGACCACAGCCAGGTTGTAGCCATACAACATCGAGCTCCCAAATGAAGTCAAGAAAGCCACTGCTAGCAGAGAACCAGTCAGTTGCTGCAATCAGAAGCAGATACAGGTGTGAGAACTGCATCCATAAATGGTGGGGAAAGTAATTGCTTGGTTCTGATACTGTCCAAAGGTCATGTGCACAATGTTACAGAACATCTGGAAATTCTTCAAAGAATTATTCTTGTAAAATTAAGAAAATTACAGACAACTCTGTAATTTCTCTGTCATTTCTCTTCCTGAGGTTGCTATACAACATTATCCTTGCAGGGTTGCAGACATGTTGGTACCTATCTCCAGTGGTCATTGGGCAAGAGGCGGGACACTAGTCCAACAGAGACACATAGGATATAGAACCACGCACACGCTCCCACAGTTTGCTTATTGAATTGTGGGAAAATGACTCCACAAAGTCAAGGACCCAGCAGGGAGCACGAGACACAGGTGAAGTTAAATACACAGGGGCTAATTAGGGGAACAGGAGACAGCCGGAACCAATCAGGGGCTTGACAGGACAACACAGCACAGGGTCTACATTAACCAATAAACCCACATGAAAACCAATATCCACACAGATTTGTCTAATAAAAGTTTATTCAATGGAAAAGATGGGAGATTAAGGTAGATCTAATTGCAGACTCTTTTTGGCCGCATAACTTCAATTCACACAAGCTCACAGCACACTGCAGAAGCTGAGACGTGAATGACCAGTAAAACATGAAACCAAAATATCCCGAGCACCAGGACGCTCCATGATCATCATTTTACATCTCAAAGTCATTGTTCTTATTAACTGGAGAAGGATTACTTGGGCAAGATCGACATTACAAAGCCATTTCCTGATATGTGTTTGACCCTTTGGTGTTTCTCAAAGCACACTGAGGGGTCAGTGATGAGAAAAGAGAGAGATCTTTTTGTGCAAATGGACAGTTTGCAGATATCTTGAAGCAGAGTATATCAGATGACACCATGTTGGAGGAAATTTGTTTTGCCTTTCTCAAACACCCTGTATTTATTGCTCACATCCCTAACTGCAACTGAATTTGTTTGGCTGGCAGCCAGCACGAAGGAGGCCAGAGGGGAAACTGCTAAATATTTTTCATGCAACACCGCAGTGACCAATTCACTCGCCAAATGTGTTCTTTGTATTCTACATCTGTAGACTGACACATTATTTCCTACATTCGCTCAGTTTTGATAGCCGAGTATTTTCTTTTTCTTAACGGCACAATCTTGCAGGTACAACAGAGATTTAAGTCTTAGACACCAGGGTGTCTAAAACAACATTATTAAACTGTCCATCCAGGCTTCTCATGTGACATGAACACTGAACTTACCGAAGTGATTTTCCCCGATGATGGAATTAAAATCTCCTCAGCCATTTAGGAGTTCTGGTATCTGGTCCAAAGCAACAAAAAGTAAAAGAAAGAAGAAAAAAAAAGAAAGAAAGAAAAAAGAAAGGACAAAGAAAAAAAAAGATCCTGTCTACACAGCAGTGTCTGTCATAACTGTAATAGCAGGCGTGGTCACTTTGGTCCCAAATGAATAATTCTGGGATTTTGTTAGTGTGAAAGTGTGTTGAGCAGCAGTCCACAGGCCACTAATAACAAGCTACCACAGTGTCATCACATGATAGGAAGCAGCGTGATAGACGGAGAGAAAAGCCTGCTGAGAGCAATTAGCCATAACAAAATTTTAGAGGTTAGGGGAAACAAAATGAATAGAGAGTACGAATAAAAAAAAAGTAAGGCAGAAAGTAAGAACTGAAAAGCGAATGAATTAATAGTGAAACTGGAGCTGGAGTAAGACGAGGAGAAAAAGCAGTGGAGCAGAAGAATAAAAATGAAATAAAGGACAGATGAGACTTGAAAAAAAAGAAAAAAAACAGACAAGCAGGAGAGGTGAGAGGAGGAGAGTCTAAAGAGAGAAGACTGAAGAGTAAAGACGGAAACAAAGAAACAGACGTTTTAAAGCACCAAAACGGAGCCAAAGGGAAGAGATTAGAAGAGATTAGGACTGAACCAAAAGTGGAACTCACCAAGTACACAGTGAAATGAACAGTGTTTTGTCAACATTTAGAGTCAATTTCAACACGGAGCCACATGAGGTCCCACCCTGAACAAAGCTACAGTTGTCAGAGTTAATTTTACTCTAATCACTCATAGAGTAAGACTTGAGTAACACTCACCGTTGTTAATTTACTTTTACTCTTTCAGATAAATAACACTTGTAATGTTACTTAATTATGACAGTTACTTTTAAAGAGTTATTCTAATTATTACCCAATAATGTGATAGAGTGTATCTTACAGCAGTCTGAGAGGCGAGGCCGCCATTTTGTGCTGTCTGCCCTTCTGACCAACTGGTGGGTGAGTTGAACTGGCAAAGCACCAATTGCAGGGCAAACTCCTACCACTGTCACTGTCATCCCCCAAATAACATGCTACTTCTGTGCAAAATTTGTTAGTTTAGTCAAAACTTTAGAAAATGTACATTTAGACAAATTTGGCAGATTTTTCCTGAAATCAACAACAATTTCTTTTGTTTTGTCGACATTTAAGTTTAGATGGTTTGCATCAAGCTGCACAGTGGCGCAGTTGGTAGAGCTGTTGCCTTGCAGCAAGAAGGTTCTGGGTTCGATTCCCGGCCCCGGCCTTTCTGCATGGAGTTTGCATGTTCTCCCTGTGCATGGTGGGTTTTCTCCGGGTACTCCGGTTTCCTCCCACAGTCCAAAAACATGACTGTCAGGTTAATTGGTCTGTCTAAATTGCCCCTAGGTGTGAGTGAGTGTGCATGGTTGTTTGTCCTGTGTCTCTGTGTTGCCCTGCGACAGACTGGCAACCTGTCCAGGGTGACCCCACCTCTCGCCCGGAACGCCAGCTGGAGATAGGCAGCAGCACCTCCCGACCCATTAAGGGACAAGGGTGTAGGAAAATGGATGGATGGATGGATGGTTGCATCACACCAGATGTTCCACCTCCTCTCAGTAGATCGTTTCGCCGTTGTCCCTAATGACCACCAAACTTAACGGTGTGATTCGAACTGAATCTGCATGGCAGTCATGTGTCGTCAGGGTGACGGGAGGGGACAGGCAGTGGTGAGGGAGATGACCCTTGTGGTAGTTTTAGATAAATCACTTAAATTTATTATTATAGAAGGGTCCATATGAAATGTGACCACCTATATGTATGTATATATCTTATATGATCCTATTAAACATCATGTGATAGTTTTTATAGCTGTAAACATTTTCAGACATTGAATGTTTAGCACTATTGGAAAGTCCCCACGATCATATGGCTCTCAAACTCAAGTTTGACCTGATTAAATATATTCTTGCTATTTTTGAACATAATGGTTTCTACTGGCACATGGTGAGATTCATTTGAAACAGCTCAGTCGTTACGCCTCTCAGTGGTCATGTGCTCATAATTTTGGCTGCAGTTGATGGAGAAGTAAGTGTTTCCTATGGCTGGTCGCTGGGTTACAACCACCCGCCTAGCATTATGTACTTCCTAATCCTATGACTTACCTCCACTGATTAAGCATGAAAGACTGGTTTTGTTCATTAAAGCCTATTTTTTCGTGCTAACAATATCCTCATTTATTCTACATCATGATTTTTGTACATTTGTACAATGAGATCTGGAAACTGAAACAAGTGTGGCGGGAGCAGTGTGGTAAAAATTGGGTAACTTCAATTTAGAAGCACCATTTTAAAAAGATTTAATAGATTTTAATGACAACTTAAAATGTTACCTTTAAGGCACACAGACCCGCTACAGATGAGGCTCGAGACAATCTCACAATTCAACCATGTTATTTATTATGCAATCGTTTAGTTTAATTCAAAAGTACTAATTTAAAACCTCACACATTAAAAGTCAGTTC